>JAPPVO010000007.1:58615425-58662336 GCA_030407325.1 Camellia japonica
GCAAACTATGCATGGCAGTGCGATTCCGAGCAAATCCCGAGCATTGCACTGCGTCTGACCCGCTCCCCGAGGGGTTTACTGTTTTAATTAGATTAATTAATTTGTTTAATTAATTTAATTGATTTGTAATATTTAATTAGCATGCGTAGTTAATTAATCTGTATATTCTTTTGGTCCCTCCGGGCGAGGGCATAATTGTAATAAGTGTGGGTGAGTGTATGTATGTCTTCCAACCCCCATTTCTTTCTTCCCTTTTATTTACCTGCTTATGATGGTAGATTAGGACATATTTAAAATTAGCATACCTTATGCAATGCATGCGTGCATCCATGCATTTGTTTACATGCATCGGGCTCGGCACATCATACAAACTGCATTGTATTTCAATTCCAAATTGAATACGTGTTAGTTGTAGCATTTCGCATGCCATTCTAGGGTTAGCCGAGCCTACTCTAAATTGCATCCTTGCCTGCGTTGCATTAGCCACTTAACATGAACTAGGACACGCATGCTTGCTAACTAGTTTCTTGTTTTGGCACGGAGTACGATGTAAGTATTTACGCTTTAGCATACCACATGTGTGTGAATGTTGCCATGACAGTATGCTTGCCATGCGGCTAGTTGCTTATGTGATAAACTGTTTGAATGCCTGTGGGTGGAGGTTGGATTGCGTGAGTTGGAACAACTCATGAAATCCGTATTTTAGCCTACTTTCGAGTAGCAAAAACCAACACGTTTTTCGAGACAAAACGGATATGCAATGATTATTTCCGAATAGGCAATCTAGTCTATACTTGTTGCTGCGCGCATAACATAGTAATTCTAGGCTAATAACCGGTATAAGAACATGTAATGTTTTCAAAACGGATATCAGGTTAGTAGAGGCCGGTCTTCGGACCGGGCGAAAGGGGGTGCTCATAGCTGACCTTCCCCGATCGTACCCAAGCTCCCGAGCCAAGACATTTGGTGATGACGGACACGTGGCCTTCGGCACCGAGTCAGGGTTTCCTAAATTCCCCCATTTAAAAAAATATTTAGGTGGCGACTCTGTAATCTGGCAAAGCAGTCCATGTTTGGCACTACTTTTCAAAAAAATCTGTTTTTCTTCAAAACGATTTGCCAGAGTTGGACTCTTTGGTTCAGATTAAGAACCGTGACAATTTGAGTCCGAACTGTAGTGAACCCAATATGAACAGAACGGGACTTAACCCTCCCGGGGCGTTCGGGGACGTCTACAGTAAGGCACCAACACAGAAGAAAGCAAAGAACACCTAGACTCCCAAAACACCAAACAAGCAGCCCCGAAGAGAACAAAACCAGCAACAGCAACCAACCCATGACAGCAAAGAACAGGACAGAACAGAACCATCCCATGACAGATGGGACCAGTCGTGCCAAACACAGAAGAAAGCATGGAACACCAAGATTTATAACCCCAACTGCATCCTAGCAGCAAGCCAGAGCAACTTGAATGATAAAGATGAACAACAACCCAGAACAGCAACCCATACAGACCCCAAAACAGAACCAGACCAGATCATTATTAGCAGCCCAAAACAGATTTACTCCCCAAACTCCATCTTATTTGCCTCAGATTGGTCAAAAAGTCTTGTACATAGAAATGAAAATCCTCGAATCTATGTTTTAGCCAAAGTGCAACTCTGATTTTAATCAACTCACACAGGTCCACTAACTAAGGCGAAGCAGATTCGAAAATGCACTCATTTCTAAGCTTCCACAGAGACCATAGGACAGCCAAGGGAATGACCTTCCAAATCCATTTTTCTTTCCTGTTCAAACTCACACAATCCCACCAGTGAAGTAAATCTTCGACTGAACCAGGAAGAGCCCCTTGCAACTCCCACCACTCCATCATAGCTGCCCAAACCTTCCAAGCAAAATAACAATGCAACAAGACATGAATGGATAATTCAGGCTTAGCTTTACAGAAAACACACAGAGCAGGAGCAGTAGCTTGAATCACTCCAATTTTCTGTAGAAATTCAGCTAACTTAACTCTATTTTTCCATGCTAGCCAACAGAAAATTGAACCTTTGGAGGGGCAAATGAGTTCTAAACAAACTTACAAGAAATAAGAGAGGGACTGAGGGATTCAATTTCATTTTTATAAACAGAGGAGACAGAGAATAGGCTAGATCCTTCAGCCAACCAGACTATTTTGTCCTCCAGAAAAGAACATGGATCAGGTGTAGGAACGAGAAGCAAATTGAGCCTACAAACTTCCCTTTCTTCCCACTCATACAACCTTCTTCTGAAATGAAAGTTCCAAGCCCCTGAGTGTACCCTCCTATCATACATTGATCTTAAGGTTTCCTCATTCTCCACCACCGATCTGTAAAGAATTGGAAATGCATCTTTCAAGCAGGAATTGCTGCACCATTTATCCTTCCAGAAAATGGTTCTATTACCATCCCCTACCTTGATATGAACATTATTAAGATAGAACACCATCAGACTATTCCTCCTATGTGGTATAGATATGATACCTTTCCATACACAAGAGAACCTGCTGGTAGGGAAAGAAGAGGGATACCAGCTATTATCATCCATGTTATACTTGCTGCAGATAATTTTTCTCCACAAAGCGTCTTTCTTTGAGCCAAATCTCCACTACCATTTTAGTAGCATACAATCATTAACCAGCCTAACTCTCCTAATACCTAATCCCCCTTGCTTCGCATTCTTTGTTAAATCATTCCATTTAACCAAGTGAATTGGTTTTCTTCATTCTGACCCTCCCCAAAGGAATTAGCCTGCAGCTTCTCAAAATCTCTAGCTACCCCTATAGGCATTTTAAATAAAGATAGATAAAACAAAGGCAACGCAGCAGACACAGATTTTAGAAGAGTGAGCCTCCATGAGAATGATAGCAGCTTCTTTTTCCAGCCTGCAAGTCTGTTCCTGACTTTATCAAGAACAGGCTGTCCAAGTTGACTTCTTATTTGGGTTAGCTCCCAAAGGCAGCCCCAAATACTTCAAAGGGAGAGCCTTGGGTTGACAATGTAATCTTGCTGCAAATGTGGATAAAGACTCCTTAAGAACATTGACCCCACACACCAGACTCTTATGATAGTTTATTTTCAGCCCAGAGATCAATTCAAAACACCTCAAGACCCTCTTAATATTGCACACCTCCATTTCCTCAACTTCGCAAAACAAAATGGAATCATCGGTAAATTGTAGATGTGTTAGCAACACTCCACTAGAACCCATCTTCACCCCTTTAATCAGGCCATGCTGCTGAGCTCTTGACATAAGAATATTGAGGCCCTCAGCCGCTATGTTGAACAAGAATGGAGATAGAGGGTCGCCTTGCCTGAAGCCTTTTTGAGGGGAAAACTCCTCTGTTGGTGACCCATTGACTAACATAGAGAGTTTGGCAGAGGAGACACATTCTTTAATCCAACTAATCCATTTTGCTCCAAACCCAAAATTCAAGAGCATAGATGATAAGTAGCACCAATTAACAGAATCAAAGGCCTTTTCAAAATCCAGCTTTATAATCACACCCCTTGTAGACGTCCCCGAACGTCCCGGGAGGGAATCCCGTTTTGTTCATTGGGGCTTACTATAGTTCAGGACTCAATGTCACGGTCCTGTATCTAATCTCACAGAGTGCAATGCAAGATCGATGAATCATCAAAGAGTCCAAATGGCAAATCGTTTTTGAAAATAGATTTTTTTAAAGAAGTGCCAAACATGGACTGCTTTGCCAGATACAGAGTCGCCACCTAAATATTTATTGAGGGAATTTAGGAAACCCTGACTCGTTGCCTAAGGCCACATGTCCGTCATCACCAAAGTTGCCTCGGCTCGGGAACTTGGGTACGATTGGGGAAGGTCACTCGTGAGCACCCCCGCTCGCCCGATCAAAGATCGGCCTCTACTAACCATGATATCGAGTTTTGAAAACATTATGCGTTCTTATTCCGGTTATTAGCCTAGATTTACTACGTGATGCGCACAGCATACAAGTATAGACTGGATCGCCTAAATTGGAACGAAACATCTCATGTTTGTTTTGAAAACGGTTTGCTACTCGCAAGTAAGCTAAAATGTGGATTTGCCACCCTCAGGTGGGCTTAGAAAACATGGTGATTTGCCACTATCTAGTGGGCTTAAAACTCGCAATCAATGAATTGTTCCAATTAAGATAACCAACCTTCACCCACAGGCATTCAGGCAGGTATATCACATAAGCACATGGCCTCATGGTAAGCATGCTATCATGGCAGTCACTCACACACATGCAAGGATGCTAAAGCATAAACACTTACCGAGTACTCTAAGCCAAAACAGAAGCTATGTTAGAAATCCATGCATGATCCTAACTATGCTGAAATGCCTAATGCAACATATGCAGGAATGCAACTACAATAGGCTCGGCTATTCTAAAGATGGCATGTGAAATGCTACAACTACCACGTATTCAACTTGGAATTGAAATATGATGCAGTTAGTATGATGCGCCGAGCCCGGTGCATGCAATACAGATGAATGGATGCAAACATGCGAGCATAAGTATGCTAATTGAAAGATGCCCTAAACTAACCGTCATAAGCTGGTAAGTAAAAGGGAGAAAGACGTGGGGTTGGAAGACATGCATCACACGCACGCACACTTATTACAATTGTGCCCTCGCTCGGAGGGTCCGAATAAATAATACAGTCCAAATAAATAATATTACAAAACCCTAATTGATTAACAAATTAACTAGGAAAGCAATATAAATTAGCATGCAAATCCATGGACCGCCTCAGTTCTGTTCCGAATGATGGATGATGCATGCTTGAGTTGCCTCGTCGGAAAATTCCTTGCGATGCCCCGATTTGCCTCTGTTTGCAATTAATCCCGGAATGCTGCGCAAAGCTCGAGAAGGCTGCTGATTTCTGATTTGCTGCAATAGAGAGCAAGAAAGGGGCATGGCAGAGTATTTTCACATATGTATGCACACCTCGATCCTCGTGCCACCAATCACGCATCTCGATGCATGATGGCCGAGGAGTCGAATTGCACGACTTGATGTGAAATGAATGCACATATAAACACAACAAGGCCTAGACTCTATCATGATTAATTCGGAGTGTCGACGATCGGGAATTGAGACACGTTTCGTCACTTTGAGTATGAAACGTCCCTCGTTTCCCGTGGTTGGGCTAACTCCTATCCCAAACACAATGCAATGAGATGGCATACACAATGCGACTAACATGCAATCTAGCATACGCAATGCTATGGACTAAAATGACATGCACAATGCTTCAACATGCAACCTAGCATACGCAATGCTATGGACTAAAATGGCATACACAATGCAAGATGGACTTACACCAATATGAGTTTACCTCAGCCACACTCACATCAGTGGCCATGTGATGAAAATGAGACAACCGAAATACATGCAAACATGCACGAATGTAATGGACCGATCCTAAGGCACAACATGCAACTCTAACAAGGCATGGCAAATGATGAAACATGGCATACAAACAAGCAAGTTCCATTTTTGAAACATGATATATAATGGTCCCGAAACATGCAAATATGTCACCCAATGCATGAAATAGGCCCCGAAACTCAAAACTAGGCAAATGCATTGAACCACAAGTATGCAAAGCAATCATTATTTGATCACGAGGCATGAAAACAGAGCCAAGGCAGTCCTAAACATGCACCAAATCAGTTTCAAGCATGGCCAAAAAGTGCTAACATGAAGGGCTAAAACAACATGCGACATAGGCTAGTAAGCATGGTTTACATGGCATGTATATGAAACACAAGAGAGGTCACCAAACCAGCCACAAATAGGAACATGGTATGCTAAAATATGCCTGAATAACCACTGAAATATATCCAATGCATGCAAAAATGATGGGCTCCTTTGGAGGGCCATGAGATGGATTACTCAACACATATAAGATAGACATGTAAAATGGAAAAACCAACTATGGAAATCAGTTATGACAGCCTTAAAACTCACCAAAAAGGCCCTGAAATAGGTCAATGAAACATGCAATGAAAGGTCCCCTTGAAAGGCCTTGAGGAGGATTGCTCCACACATGCATGAGGGACACAAAATATGGCCAAAAGGGCTCCGGACAGAGCTAAGGCAGACCTCAAAACTCACATAATAGGGCCTGAAACAAGACTTCAAAGCATGCAAGATGGAGCTCCTTTGGAAGGCCAAAAGGGCCAACAAACAAGACAAGGAGAGAGGGGGTCACCCCCCTCTGATTTTGGCTCTCAAAATAGTGTGTTAGCCACTGAAAATCCACTAGATTTCAGTGGCTAGAATGCCAAACAAAGCATGCAACAAAGGCCTAGATGCAAGGCTCAAAACAAGAGGCAAACAAGCATACAAGGAAGTAAATGACCTCAAACAGAAAAATGCCCTTAATCAAACATCAAGAGGGGCTCAAAATAAGACTTTTTTCAGTTTATGAAAATCTCGAAAATGCTCACAAGTAGGGCTAAGATATGAAGCAAAATAAGCCTACAAAGAGGGATAGAGCATATAAGGAGGTATGTGACCTCAAACAAAGAAGTGTACTTAATCAAACTTCAAGAAGAACTCAAAATAAGAAACTTTTCAGTTTATAACAAAACCCAGAAATGCTTGTAAATAAGGCTAAGTTATGAAGCAAAATAATGCAAAAAAAAGGGAAGTAGAGGCTTACCCTTGAAGAGCAGATTTCCAGCAACTTCTGGACCAAGAAAGGAGTTCTTCAACCTCTAAAAATCAGCTCCAAGATGATTGGGTGGATGGTAGAGGTGGTAGGCTATGAGGTATAGTGCAAATGGTGCAAGAATATTAGGGTTTGGAGCTTGGAATAGTGAGCTATGGAGAGAGAGGTGTATAAGCCTTAAACAAAATTGTTCAACCCTTGTAATGGAAGAGGAGGGCCTTTCTTATAGAGAAGAGAGGCCAAAGCTTCTCTTGGAAGCTTCAAATATCCTCCATACACATGTATGGAGGATGGTCCAAATGCCCTCCAGTTGGCACAGCTGTGATGCATTCAGAGAGAGCAAAAAGCAAGAAACAGGCCGACCAGTTAAGGTGGTCGGCCGGCCACTCCCCCTGGTCGGCCGACCAGGGGTCAAAAGGGTCAATGAGAAATGCTGGTCGGCCATACCAGAAAGGTGGCCTCCCAGATGAGTGTAACACAGTTGTATGGTGGAAAACCAGAAAATGTGACCCAGGAGAGAGGAAAACCAGCTTTCTAGTAAGGTTCAAAAGGGTCAAGAAGAAATATTGGTTGGCCTACCCATATTGGTGGCCTCCCAGATGAGCACAACACAATGGTGGTATGAAAAACCAGAAATTATGCCCCAAAAGTGAGAAAAACCAACTTTCTGTCAGAAAAACCGGCTGGAGGAGAGAGAAAATGATTTCCAAAAGAATTGTTGGTCTCCCACCATCCTACCACCTTCCTAGCAATGAAAATAGGGTCCATACCAAAAATGAACCCTAACCGATCCAAAACGAGGGTTCGGGGGCCAAAACGCGTGGCCCGGGGCCCCGAAAACAAGCTGTTAAGCACCGGAGGTGGCGTATGACCACAAAGGTGGTCTCCCGGGCCACAATGTCCCTCTAAGGAGAGGAAACAAGGTGTGTGCCAAAAATCGGAGCAAACGGAGGTAGTTAAGCGGTCCCGAACTGAGGCGCACGGCCGACGGCTCCGAAAAACCAGAAACAGGCCTCCAAACGGGAAAAATGGCCTACAACCACGAAACGTAGCCTACGGCCACTAAGAGATGGTCTACAAGACCTCTCCCTCCCTTCGGGAAGAGAAAATAGAGAAAACAGGACCTGGTTTGCAAACCGAGGCAAAGCATAAAAGAGCCCCGAAGTCCGGAGGCAAGGCTCGCAGCCGGGACTCCGCAACCTCAGAACGAGCACAATATGCAACATCACCGAGCGCTCAATCGGTGACGTCTGAGTCTTAAGGTTGGTCAAAAATGGGGTGTCTATACCCCTCCTTTTGGTTTTTCTCCAACCATCCACAATTTCATTAGCAATTAAAATACCATCCAAGATGTTTCTACACCAATGAAAGCTGATTGTGCATCACTGATGATGTGGGAAAGCACTACTTTTAGTCTGCTTGCCAGAACTTTTGCTAAGACTTTATATACCGCGCCAACAGGGCTTATAGGTCTATAGTCAGCAAGCCCAGCAGGATTTTCAACCTTAGGAATTAGAGAGATAAAAGAGCTATTAAGCCCCAAGACCAACTTACCATTCTTATGAAAGTCCTTAAAGAATTGCAACAAGTCAGATTTCAATAAGTTCCAAAATTTTTGGAAGAATGACAAGTTAAAGCCATCTGGCCCAGGGGCCTTATTGTCGTCGTAGTCCTTCACAGCAGCCCTGATTTCTTCCTCTGAAAATACAGCTTCCAATCTTTCAAATCCAGGGCAGTCAAGAATAGATTTAAATTGACCACCAAGCTTGGGTCTACATCTCCAGTCCTCTGTGAATTGTTTACTGTAGTGGTCAAAGACTACTTGCCTAACCTGAGCAGGATCTTCATACAGCACATTCCCCACAGAAATTGAAGTGATCTCATTTCTACTTTGCCTACTCTTGGCCACCACATGAAAAAATCTAGTGTTTCTATCCCCTTTCAAATTCCAATTGAGCCTTGATTTTTGCAACCACAACCACTCGATCATTCTGCTTAATCTCCAGACTTGATCTCTGACTACACCTCTTCTGACTTTCTCTGAATTGTCTAGATCTCTAGACTTCGCAGATAAATCCAAACGATGCAATTCCTCCTCTGCTTCCTTTAACTGTACATTTATGCGCCCAAATACCTCTTTATGCCATTTCTTTAATTCTACCTTCAATAATTTAAGCTTCTTTTGAAGTACAAATCCAGCCCATCATTCAACTTCAGTCTCTTTCCATACCCTCTCTACAAAAGGTGGAAAACTTGGATGTAGACACCAAGCATTAATTACTCTAAACGGTTTAGGACCCCAGTCTCGATCATCTTCCATTAACAACAAAGGGCAGTGATAAAAAATGAGCCTTGGGAGACCCCACAGTTTTAAATTGAATATCTCCAGCCATTGAGGATCGACTAACACCCTGTCTATTCTACTCCACTTTTCACTTGCTAGTGAGTTACACCAGGTATATTTTCTACCAAGTAAAGGCAGATCTTGCACTTCACATTTGTCAATAAAATCAATGAACTCTCTCATTCCTTTATCTCTTCTAATGCATCCTTTTCTTTCACCAATGCTTTTAATTTCATTAAAGTCACCACATAAACACCATGGGTTGGGAAACTCTCTCTTGAGCTTTATCAGGTAATCCCACAGCTTTCCCCTAATAGACACTTCATTTGGTGCATAAATATTAAGAATTACACAATTGAAAGAAGAAAATAGAGTACGTGAGAGAAAAATGAATCTTCTATTACCACAACATTCCTTAAGTTGAAATACCTCTGGATCCCATATGCAGAGTAGTCCCCCAACTAGGCCTTCAGAATCCACCGCCATAAATTCCATCTTATTTCTTGCCCACATTGCTCGCACTTCCTTTTCAACTACTGCAGATTTTTTGGTTTCCTGAAGAAGAACCACATCAACCTTTCTATCCTTCAGAATTTTCCTTATCTTCCCCTTCTTTTCCTGCCTACCTATTCTTCTAATGTTCCAAGAAAGGATCTTCATGAAATATAAAGAAACACCTTTGAGCCTCCTACAATGTATACATATTAAGCTACTGCACCCTCACCACTGACCATTCGACCTATATCTTTAACTTCAAGGTCCACAATCTTTTTCAGAACTTCAGCTTCTTGATCATTCATTTCTAAACCCAACACTTTACGCATCTGCAAGCAAGCTTGTGCCTCATCCAGAAATCTTCTGTCCCCATCCCCTCCGCTGCCACATGACGCTAACAGTGAGGCATAAGCTACAGATCCTCTAAGAAAAGATCTCTTCGGGACTGATTTGCTAGAAGATGCACCCTTCGAACCCACTCTTTTTTCCAGACCCAAGAAGCCCTTTTCGGCCTGAGGAAGCTGATCTTCTCTTTCCCTTTTGCTTTTGCCTTACCTTTGCTTTTCACTGCTACAGCTCTGTTCTTTAAGTGGTCTTCTTGTGCCTGAGAAACACTAGACTCTATAAACCCAAGCCCAGCACTAACAACTCCTTTATTAACATGAGCATCACACAACAAAGGCCCACATTGAACTTCAATCAGCCCACACAACTCGTCAGCACTAACAACTCCTTTATTAACATGAGCATCACACAACAAAGGCCCACATTGAACTTCAGTCAGCCCACACAACTCATGATTTAAATTATTATGGCCTAAGGCCACTTCCAAGTTCAGCCCAGGTAAATTTAGACTAGATCCACTCAAGCTTCTCATAAAACCAGGCGTGAAGACTTGCCCATCATTACCTTGATCAGCTGGTTTTGAGGCATTAAATGCACTGTTACCTGCCACCAGTTCCTTGCATGCTTCAACCTCGAGCTCCTTGCCTACTATGCTGCTAGACTCAGCCACTTCCGTATCACTCTTCCATTTTGCCCCTATTATACTGCCATCCCCACGTGTCGACAATCGTCTGGCCTCATTTTTGAATTGCTCAGAACCCTGAGCTGACCCACCTTCTCTGGGCTGAGTTGACTCATCTCTGAGGTTCTGTAGTGGCTTACCAACTCTGTTAGAGTCATGATCCTCATCTTCCTCCTCTAGACTATGTTCCTTCATCTTATCTAGATGATTCAAACAGCTGCAACACTGATTTATTGTTTTTGCTTCAAGGACCTGAACTTCCAAGACTCTCACTGGATGAGAGGAGTGCTTAGTCTCCAGGTTGATAACATTGTTAATAGGTTCCATGCACTTGGTAAGAATCCTAAGTTTGCCACAATCGAAAGACTGAGGCATGTATTCAGCACCTTCAATAACTTCACCCCATATGCTACCAATCTTAACAAGATTGGACCTATTCCATAAATGTAATGGAATGCCATAGCAGGTAATCCATACAAGTCTCTCATGTGCTAGAGCGAGCTCTAGCCTCCATTGGATGATGTCTTCACACCACTCATCGATAATTTCTTTGATGGCCTTCATCTTTGTTACCATTTCCTCATTGGACTTGAAAGATAACACCACATCACGACCGCCTCCTTTTCTGGCTTCAAACCCATCAATTCCTCTAACATTAAGTTCGAACTTCAAACTAATGTTAACATATCTGACTTTTAGACGGACTAAGACACTGTCGTAGAGCCACCCATTACCATGCTCCTCTGCCTTAACTGTGGTGGAGTCTTTGTCCTGTACCTGAATACCTCTTACCACGTCTGCAAAGGTTTTCTTGTTGGTGAAATGATATGAGCCTCTCCGAAGTTCCTCTCTGGGGTGTAATTGCTGTGGTTTTTGAGCATAGAACTTCCCCTGTTCTCTGCTTCGTTCGAAAGCTGCAAATTTCACAAATAACTTTTTATCATCCACCCATAGACCATTAGCCTTTTGCACAGCAATGTTTGCTGCTACTTCACAGCTATATCTTACGAATCCAAATCTAGTGTTGGTGTTTCTTCGACGCTTTTGCGGAATGAAGATATCTTTTATAACTCCAAACTTCCCGAACAGGTTAAACAAGCCTTTGGTATCCATTGAGCTAGATAGATTATCCACAAACACCGTGAAAACTACTGCACTGCCCACTGATTTCCTTGCTTCTTGCTTCCCTCTTTGCTTCACCACCGGAATCCATCCTCCTCGCTCAACAGTCCCCATCCTTCCCCACTTCCACTACTATTCAAAGTTCAATACTCCATAATGGTATGTTTTATTCCGATTTTACCTTTCTCCTTGAAAATGAACCTAAAATTTCATTAATAATTTTAATTTATTTATAATTTTATAATAACAACATTTTTAATTTTTGAAATTAAATAGAAGTATAAATATAAGATTTATCAGTTATCTCACGCATTGAAAAATATATGAATTCACCATAGTGTTATTTTCCATAACTCTACTGATAGATTTTGAATAAAATTATGTCTTTTTAGATTGCATATCATTAAAAAAAATTAATAGTTTCAAACGACGGAAAATGATGAATTTTATTCCATAGTTTTTTCAATCCAATTGTTGTTTACAAATTTATTTAATATAATATTTATAATTTTTACAATTAAAAAATATAATTTTAAATAAAATAATTTATTTTTATTGAAACTATAGTTGTTTATACTAATTAAATGAGAAGAATAAAATTGGGATAGAATTAACCAGTTTGAAGAATTTAACCTTTTTGAGAACATTTTATCAAAAAAAGATTGTTATCTACAATGAAACTTGATAGAACTCAATAATAATATTGAAAGCAAAGCAAAATAACATTTATTTGTATCTTTTACTAAAAATAACTATAATCAGTAGCAAGGGTGTGTTGGCTTTTTGGCTTTCGAAGGGTATTTTTGTAAATGCGAGCGTGCCAGCAAGGATCAATTAGTCCTTACAGAAATGTTAATTGCCAACCAATTATCAGACGATTGTGTTTTAGTTCTTTTAGCCTCAATGAAGAGGACTTTTACTGGTGGCTTGACTTAGGAGAAATTAAGCAAAATAACAGTTAAATGAAGAACAATTGAAGTATTCATTAGAATGAAAACTTATAATGATCCAAACTCAGCCTCGTAGAGGGTTTACAGCAACAATCTACTTGAAACTACTCCTATGAATGAAGTGCAGTGCAGGAATTTAAAGTGCAGGAATGTAAAGAGCAGGAATTTAAAGAACAGGAAATGTAAAATTGGAAAAGAAAATATGTAAAGTAAGATGGGTTTGTATGATCTGAGTCTGGGCTTTTTTCTGGGGTCTTCCCCGCTATTTATACTTTTCAAGGATGACCATCGAACTGCTCCTCCATGATCGTTGATCATGCTGCCTTATAAGTAGTTCCACTACGCCATCACTTGCAGTTAGGCTTCCCTCATATATTTGAATTTGAATCTAAGAAACCGTTTGAAGCCACGTCACCTTGCACCTCTTTATTGATCCAATGCTACTCAGATCACGTGAGAACCAATACTAACCGCCACGTGTACGATCAGGATCGAAGACTTGAATAGTCTTCCTATATTACCCTTATTATGCCACGTGTTGAATTGTGATTGGCTTGTACAAAATATAAAGCCAACATTACCCCCCACACTAATTTACCCAATACTTGGTGGTATTAGTGGATCAAAGACCTTTTCCCTGCGTTTTTTAGAACGTGCTTGGGGTCTATATTCTGGAAACGCAACCGTCATTTATTGATGATCATTTGTATTAATTCTCTTTCAATCTTTTGAACACCACAATACCTTAGCACTCGCACAGACTGATATTTCTTCTATGGCCGAATCAACTTTCTCCTTCACTGATCGAGCACACGAAGAGTCATATGATGATGCTGTTCCTCCTCAAAAGAATTTTCATGCATTAATTAGCCACCTTTATCTACCTTTCCATATTCAGGTCATGGATGCCTTTGCAAATTATCGACCTTTGGATTACGAACACATTGCCCTTAATCTTTCGATGCAGAAACTTGCGAATATAGATACAAGAAGTTCTTCCTCTGACTCACCCTTGTGCTTCGAACAAACTACTCCCAAATCTTTGATTCGGAAAGTTGCAAATATGGACTTGGGAAACTCTTCTTCACAAACCTCTGCATGGGATAAAGCTGCAACTTCTTCATCTTCTGGGGTTTTTGACTGGATAAGCTGGTCAACACCTGAGACCTGTGATTTGAGGAAACGAATCAACCATCATTTTGTTGAGTTCACTGACCCCTTAGAGTTTCCTTCCTACGCTCGAAGTTCAGTGGTCTACCCCTACATGCCCATTGACCATCGACGTAGTTTGGAGGAGAATCTGCTTGTGGCATGGTATACATCTTCCATGCCTACAAAGACAGTGCATGTTGCCCGACGCCCAGAAGAGGCACAAGGATACAATCCATCATTCTTAGCTCAGAAGGCGAAGATTTGCTCTTCTGATTGGCTCGATTATATTAATGCCTTTGTTCCTTCTGCCCTTGCTCCACCTCCTGAAATAGAAGCATCCACACCTTCTCTTCCGCTAAATCCTTGCTGGATAGAGAAACTGAGGCTTGCCCTCTCTGCGGATAAGGTCTTTCCACCTTACAAACCTCCACCTTCCCCTACTCCGGCCAAGCGAAAACAAGCTCAACTTTTGCTTGCGGCTTTTTCTCACTTGCCCTTCAATGTTCTTGGGGACGAAGTCCCTCTTAAGAATTTTCGATGGGCTTGTGATATTCTAACTCGGGGTCACATTCTCAATCCCCTCGCCCAAGCAGAGCTTCACATGTTTTTGGACCAACTTCCATTGCTTCTCTACTGGCATCGAACCTCTATGAACACCACACAATCTTTAGACCAACTTTCGTCCCTTCGAATTCATGCCCAATACGAAACAGAAAACTTTATTAAAGAATTCGATGATTTCAAGAATAAAGATTCTGCATACTAGGATGACTTGGATATAGACGAATTGGAACATGAATTGAGAGAAACAGCTTTCGAAATAAAGGCTGAAGAGCTCTATTACGAAGTGAGAGCACATCAACTCATGCAGCCAATGTTAGAAGAAATAGAGGATAGAATAAAGAAAGAACAGAAATTTATTGATTATAGTTGGACTAAATTTCATGATCTTGTTATTTATTCCGTTCCCTATTTTTATGAGCTTGAGTTTGTACCCAAAAATGGCCACTCGATGTAACTGTTTTTGCTTTAATACCACTAAGACTTCTCTTTATGGTTTGATCTTGTCTCCATTTGTCTTCAAAAGCAATTTCAGAGCTTTGAACTGAACAATCTTTTCCTTCGAACCTGGATTCAATCATTTTAAATGAATATTAACCAAAACGACCATGAACTTTTCCAATTTATGGAATGCAGTTGATAGTTTTTTGATGTTTTCCATTCAAGATCCATGCTTCGAATTTAACAACCTTACTCTTCAAAACTTGTTTCAATTACAA
The DNA here is from genome assembly GCA_030407325.1 of Camellia japonica. NCBI lineage: Eukaryota > Viridiplantae > Streptophyta > Magnoliopsida > Ericales > Theaceae > Camellia > Camellia japonica. Next base: position 58,630,503 of record JAPPVO010000007.1, read on the forward strand.
CCAATATATGGTCCATGATTTATTATGATCAATCAGTTTTAAATTGATCTTTTTGTCTTGAACAACAGTCCATACTTTCAAAAATATGGAAGCTCCTTTTGAGGGCTGCACTGTTTTAGTTCGAAAAGACAACTTTTCCTGAATATATATATAAACCAATTATTGGTTTTGATGTTTCGAATGCCAATTTCCATTCTTAAGAGATTTCTAGTTTTGCTTCGAAGATCATCACTTTCATTGAGAAACCTAAAACAGGTTTTTAATCCCTTTGAAGTAAACGAACACAATATGCTTCGAAGCCGGCTTCTTGGTTTCGAAGCCGTTGTTATTGGACTTTTGGCGCCAAAATCTGGTGTGTTATGTTTTCAATACCAATTCCCGCCTTCACAAGGTCCCAAGTTTCACTTCAAAGGACATTACTTTCATCAAGAAACCTAAAATAGGTCTTTAAACCCTTTGAAGTAAAATAGATACTTGAGTATTCTTACATTTTTAAGTACGGAAATGTGCTTCGAAGCCGACTTCTTTGTTTTGAAGCCATTGTTTTTTGGCTTTTGGCGCCAAAATCTGGTTTCGAAGCCAAATATTTTACTTCGAAGCTAGCCTCAGCATTGGGCTGTGTTTTTCCCTCCAATACTATCAATATTTGAAGGAAACTCTTGTATTCGTACTTTTAGTGTTTAACGAACCAAGCGTTTATATATCCCAAACACAAAGGCTTTTGAAACCCTTTTATTTCGTGTTCTGAAATCATTTGCTCACTCAACACACAAACCCTTTTACCTCTGCCGATTTTCCACTTCTCTCTACTTCCTTTCTCAGCTTCACCTTCTGGAAACACGTACTATCAATGGCTTCTTCTTCGGTGCCAGTCGTAGAGCGTGTGAGCCCATCTGTAACCCTGAAGAGGCTCATTGATGCGGAATGTGAGAACTACAAACCTGGGGAGAAAAGCGCTATCGATGGACGAATCTTCGTCCCTCGTCGCCATGTGCAGCAAGACTATGTGCTTGGGCCCATATTCAAAGAGATCCTTACTGAGCTCCCAGCCCTATATCTCGTTTGGAAAACCAATGTCTTCTTTATGAAGGTGGTCTTGACTGGAGGAACTGGAGGATAAACCGCCCCCACCGATGCTGGCCCACGGTGAGACCGGAGTGGCAAGAATGGTATGACCGGGTTGTCCTTGCTAGAACTCTGGACCTTCAAGAGCTCTGCCTTCTCGATGCTCTCCGACTATCCAGGGTAACTATTTAAGAGGACCCTTTTCCTAATTCCTGCTGCCTTATGTTTTTGGAATCCTATCTTTAATTTCTTTCAATTTAGATGTGGGATGATGGCCCCTACTGTTCTTGACATTTGCCATCTACTAGGATTATCCCTAATTAGTACCCCCTTTGGACCAGATTACCTTGGCTCAGCAGTCCCTTTCTCCCTCTCCTCTCTTAACTCATCCTATAGTGATTTCGCTAAGGCTGAGAATAAAAGAGAGGGCTTTGTGACTGATAGGGAATTCTTTTCTTTCTTATTGTATTGGCTTTGCAAATTCTCTTCTGTACCTCCTCTCAGAGAATCATGCCTGAATTTGCCCCTCTTGCCAAAGCCTTGTTTTACAGAAAAGGGTGGCCTTAGCCCCATATGTTCTAGGCCATGTATATAGAGTTGTTCCCTCTTCTGTGAGAAACCCTTAGATGCTAACCAAGGGGGACCATTCTGGATCCTTCAGCTCTGGCTTTTTGCCTATTTCACCGAGCTACAATCCAAATGCCTTAAATTTTCTGAGCCAAACCCTCTTACTCATGGCATAAGGCTGGCCAATGCTTCACTTTACCCCTCCACTTTTGCTTTTTACTTCTCTTTCTTCCACCAACTTCCAGCTTCCCTTCCTACTTTCCGTTTCCGTCCCTTCGAACCCACCATTGGTCCATCTTGGTTGAGGAATTTCCTAAGTGACAGGTCTTGTGCCTCACCTGCTCACAAAGATATATGGGCTTCCATTTTGATCCCTAGAGAGTTATTTATTGGGACCTTGAACCCTAGAGCATACAAATGCATAGCTGAGCCGTATTGTCCTGCTCAATTTGCTAGACAATTTGGTTTCACACAAGGGGTCCCAATACCTCTCTGCAGCAATACCAATCTAAGTCTCACTAAGAGGGATCTGAAAGTTCGGAGGTCCAGGCTAGATGAGGCAACTTCCAAATTTATAGATGACTTGGTCAATTTCGAGTATACCCCTTTCCTTCCTCAGGGTACCTTGTTGAAAAGGTACCAGAACTGGTGGGCGACCAACATGGAAGTATACTTGGCCATTTCTCCTCAGAACCTGCTAGTAGTGTTGGATATGCCTAAGCCCAAAGGAGCTGGAACTGTTACTTCTTCCACTATTTCAGTTGCAGTGTCTGCGTCCACTCCTGGTGCCTCAACTCCCTCTAGAGTCACTCGGGCTGCTTCGAAGAAAGGTATACACCTTTGTTTCTTTTCCTTTGGCCTTCTCTATAATGGTTCTAGTCTTATCCTTTGTTCTTCTTTTGTGAAGGTAGCCCACAACAAAAGAAAAGGAGACTGCTTGAGCTTGAAAAGAAAACAGCTGAGGTGCAAGCAGAAGAAGAAGAAGAAACAGATCAAGAGCATGAGTCGCCCTTAATAAGAAGGAAAAGAGTGATCGTCTCTATTTCTGACTTAGTCCAAGATGAGACGACTCTCTACAGAATCTACATCCCAAATTGAGAAGGAAATTGAGAAGGAAATTGAGAAGGAGCAGACAAAACCAATTCAGAGAAGAAAGAAAAGAAAGATGACTGTCTCTCCTTCTGATTTCACAGAAGACTCCGATTCCGAGACAATTGCCATGGCAATAGAAAAGAGAAAGAAAGTGACTGCTTCTGCTACTAACTTGGTTGAAGATACCATCCATGAGGCAGCTGCCAAGGCAGTAGAGAAAGAACATTCTAAGCTATAATTGTCTTCGAGAGGGCTGAGAAGAGACGGCAACAACAATTTCTGAGAGATGAAGCTGCTGCTGCTGATGCATTACAAAGGGAAACTGCAAGAAGGCAACAAACTGCCGAACATTACTCCCTTCGTAGCTCTCCCACTACTGCCAACATTTCTGAAACAAGTAATTTCTTTCATGCTTCTACTGTTTTTCCTTATCAAATTTTGACATTGAAGCTTGACCTTACGTTTCTTCTTCCTTTTTGCAGCAAAACACTACTGAGGCTACTTCCAATGAGGACTCCCTCAATTTCAGTTGAGGTTGATCGGATGCAAAATGTAAAGGCCATTCAGATAATACTTCCACTTCCTAGGCCCACATTCCATGTACCCCCTTTGAGTCCCAGCATTCCTGTAACTCTTTCTTTTGGTCTGACTCCATATCTTCCCTATCTGACCTTCGACTTGTCTCAATTTACTTCTCATTCGAGCCCTGCTCTTCCTTCTCCTTCTAAAGAAATTTCAACCATTACCTCTTCTTCGAAGGTATCTGATTCCCCAATAGAGGGTGTTGGTAGTTCTCCAACTCATAGTTCATTACCTTTGCCTACCTCCATCCCTTCTTTACTTGATTCGTTGGTGGCTAAGACCATAGACACTGCCAAAGATGCTCCATCCATTTCTCCTATCCCTATGCAGTCCTCTATACCTTCCACCACAACTCTCTCTGCACCCCTCATGTCTACGGATGAGGTAGACCTCTTCGAAGCCAGGCTAGCCAGTCTCTTCGATGTGCCCTCTACCTCTCCAATAACCAATTTTGAAGTTAAGCCATCAGTTTTGGCCGACTCCTTGTTACAAATTCTTGAAAGCTTTCCTTCCTCCAGCAGCAAGCCTTCTGCACCTTTGATGGGCTTAGACACCTGCCTGGAACTATTAATCTCTTTTTCGAGGCTCCCCTTCGAGGCTTTGCAAAGGCCTATAATAAGAGATGGGTTCCTCCAGTGCTGCAAAGTTGCTGAACAGTCAGGCATGGATGTCTCAAGTCACTTATCCCAGGTAGCAACTACTATCGATTTCTACATCAACATCTGCCATGCTGCCAAAGCTGCGGAGGAAAAATTGGCTAGAGACCAGAGTTTTGTTTCCCAAGTACATACTGAAGTCTCAGAGCTCAAAACAACACTCCTTTGCCTCTCACTTTCGAGTTCAGCTGCTGGAGAGGAAAGCTAAACTTGAAGAGGAGTTATCTGCAGTGAACCAGGCCTTAGTCCGAACTGATACCAAACTGCAAATCACCAACCAAGAATTGGCTGATCGAAAGCAAGAAATGACTACAGCCATTCAGCTATTTTCATCACTTAGCAATAGGAAATCTGTTGTAAAAGAACAATTAAGACATTGTAATGATTTTTGGGCCAATTTGTGGCAAAATGTACTTAACTCTTTATGAAAAACTATCCTTGTCTATCATCTGAGTAGTCTTGTGTTCTTTTGCTTGACATTTATTCTACTTCTTGTGTTTCCCAAATAGTTGGAAAATAAGGCTTCAAATATCTGCCATTGATCTTTTTGGGATGTATGTATCCATTCAAATTTCTCAAATGGTATGCCCCAAAAGGCAGACTCTATGAATTTGATATGGTCCTTCCCAGTTAGGTGACCATTTACCAAACTTATGGCTTTTAATTCCTATCGGGAGTATTGTCTTCCATACCAAATCACCTTCATCAAAGCCAATGTATTTGACATTCTTATTGTAATTTTTGGCTGCTTTCTCTTTTTGCAAGAGAATGCTGTTAATGCCAGAATTCTGGCTTCATCTATGCCTTCTAATTCCAAGCACATACTCTGATGGTATTGCTCAGGATTTAGCTGGTCTTGCATCTTACCCTCAAAGATTTAACATTAATTTCCACAGGTAACACTGCATCATGCCCATACACTAAGGCATAAGGAGTAACTCCTGTGCTTGACCTTGGGGAAGTTCTGTAAGCCCACAACACATCCAACAATAAGTTATGTCAATCCCTGGGATTGTCCTCCACAACCTTTTGTATTCCTTTTTTCAAGGACTTATTAGATGATTCAGCTTGACCATTGGCTTGTGCATAATATGGGGTGGAATTAATGAGACTAATTCCAAATTCTGCCACAAAGGACTTCACCATCTTCCCATCGAACACAGTCCCATTATCCATAGTCATAGTTTGTGGGATGCCAAATCTATGGATTAGATCCTTAATAAATCCAATAACCTCAGTCTGGTCTACAGCCTTGTATGGCTTAGCTTTGACCCACTTAGTGAAGTAATCAGTGGCCACTAAGATGAAGCAATGATGCTTCGAAGAGGGTGGGTGTATTTTCCCCATCATATCCATGGCCCATCCTTTGAATGGCCAAGGCTTCACCACTGCATGCAGGTCAGTTATGGGCACATGCCTTATTGTGCCATGCTTTTGGCATAACCTTTTGCATACTCTATGCAGTCTTTAAGGATAGTTGGCCAATAGTAAAAATGCCTTCGAAGCAACCACCTTATCTTCACACCAGGCTATGACACCACAAATGCCTTCATGAACCTCAGCCATAGCTGTTAATGCTTCTTTTGGGCCTAAACATTCCAGCAATAAACCATCTTCCCCCCTTTTGTAGAGAGCATTACCGTATATCATATATTGCATAGAATGCAATTTAATTTTCCTGCTGGCCTTCGAAGATGGACCAGCCAAGTACTGCATTATTGGATGCCTCCAATCTTGTTCTTGTAAGTCATTATGATTGACTTCCAAGACTACATTCCTTTTATTCAAAGGTGGTATCAATTTCTGATATGTTGTTTGACTTATGTTCCTTTGGGCATTATCCCTTCTCTTGAAGATCGAAGCTTTTTGAGCCACATCATTAGCTCTATTATTTAAGAATCTTGGAACATGAGTTACATTTGCTATTTGAAATTGAGAAAGCAGATGTAATGCAACAACATAGTATGGTAAAATGCTTATGCTTTGACACTTGAAATCCCTTTCACTTGATTAACCACCAATTGAGAATCTCCAAATATGTCAACTGCATGAACTTGTAATCCAATAAGAATTTCTAGTCCACACTTAAGGCTTCATATTCAGCTTGGTTATTAGAATAGGTAGCTTCATCCACTCTGAAACCATGTGTGGTCTCTACCCCTTGTGGAGACCTAATTACAATACCAATTCCAGTTAAGCCATTGGCTTTCGACCCATCGAACCACATCTGCCATGGCTCAACACTAGCCATACCAAGTTCCATTATCTCTTGGCTCTCTGTTTAAGATGGATGGTCTGCCAGAAAATTGGCTAAAACTTGCCCTTTTACTGCCCTTTGAGGGACATATTCTAGATGAAATTCTGATAAGGCTAGTATCCATTTGCCAATTCTTCCCCTCAACATAGGTCTAGATAACATGTACTTAACCAAATCTGTGGTTGCAATTACCAAGACAGTTGTAGGTAAAAGATAGTATCTTAATTTCATTGCAGCAAAATACAAAGCAAGACACAGCTTTTCAACGGCAGAATATTTATATTCACAAGAATTTAAAAACCTACTAAGGTAATAAACAACTTGCTCCTTGCCTTCTTCATTATCTTGGGCCAAGAAAGCTCCCAATGAATCTTCTGCTGCAGCTATGTACAACTTCAAGGGCTTATCACCCTTTGGTGGCATCAGCACTGGAGGGTTGGCCAAGTAGGCTTTGATACCTTCGAAAGCAATTTGATGCTCTACTGTCCACACAAATTCCTCTTCATCTTTCAGCCTTAACAAGGAAGAAAATACTTTAGTTTTCCCTGCAGTGTTAGAAATGAACCTTCGAAGAAAGTTAACATGTCCAAGGAACTTTTGTAATTCTTTCTTACTTGATGGAGGTCTGGCTTCAATGATGGCTTTGGCTTTATTCTGGTCAATCTGTATTCCTTTCTTGTGTACCACATAGCCCAAGAAGTTTCCAGATATACGCCAAAAGCACACTTAAGAGGATTGAGCTTCAATTTGAACTTTCTTATTCTTTCAAAGGCTGCTTCTAAGTGAAACAGATGCTTCTCCATGGATTGGGATTTAACTACAATGTCATCAATATAACACTCTAAATACCCTCCAATGAGGTCATGAAAGATAGTGTTCATAGCCCTCTAATATGTAGCTCCAGCATTCTTCAGGCCAAATGGCATTTTAACCCATTCGAAGGTGCCAATATTTCCAGGACATCTAAATGCTGTCTTGTGGACATCTTCCTCTGCAATGCAGATCTGGTTATAACTAGAATGCCCATCCATCATTGATAAAACTTGATGCCCTGCTGAACTGTCTACCAACAGATCCACTATAGGCATGGGGTACTCATCTTTTGGAGTTGCTAAATTCAAGTTTCTGAAATCAATGCATACCCTCATTTTACCGTTCTTCTTAACCACAGGCACAATATTAGATAGCCATTCCACATACCTGGCTGTCCTAATAAAGCCTGCTTTGAGTAGTCTAAGAATCTCCTCCTTGACTTTCTGAATTACTTCTGGACTCATTCTCCTTGGTTTTTGCTTGTATGGCTTGAAGTTAAGTTTCATAGGGAGCCTATGTTCCACTAATGACCTATCCAATCCTGGTAGTTCATTATAAGACCATGCAAAGCAATCTTTATATTTCTTTAGAACAACCAACAACTGGTCCCTGTCCAGAACATTCACACAAGCACTTATGTAGGTGGGCTGCTGTATAGAATCTTCCCCTAAATTTACTTCTCCTAAGGGGTCTTGTGTTTGAGAACTTACTGAAGCTTCTTCTTTGATTTCTTCTATCTTCGAAGCAATCTCCCTGCTTTGTTCTGCTCCCAGGTTCTTTAATTCAACATCTTTGCCCTCTTTCTCATAGACAAAGTCTATCCACAAGGCTTCCTCTTCCTGTATCTCCTGGACTTTTGTTTCAATGTCCAAAGCACAGTATTTATCAAGGGTCAAAACTTTGACCTGTTGCTGCTTCTGCTTGCAGCCAATTATCATGGCTTCTCTCTTTTGCTCCTGTACTTTCTGGACTATTGATTTTACATCCAATGTTGAGAATTTAATTAGAGCCAAAGACTTGGCTTCTTGTGTTTCATTTCTTTGCCTACAACCAGGCATCTTTGTCATCCTTAACGACAACCTCCTCATTAGCACTCTCCTGGACTAAGTGCTTCAGGTGTGTCACTTCCTCATCAGCCGTCACTTCGGCTGAGCCATCAGGTTTCCTCAGTATACTGAGTGGTGTCACTCCCTCAATATACAGTTTGGCTTCTGCGAAGTCTGCACAGGCTATGAAAGGTTGAGGATCTGCATCAATTTCCTCTGTCTCTCCATTACCTAAGGCCATCATAATTTTCTGATACAAAGAGGAAGGCACACATTTGTTAGTGGGAATCCAATCTCTCCTAAGTAAAGCATTGTATTTAGCATTACTGTCGATTACGAAGAATGCTGTCATGCAGTCCCTGGTTCCCACACTCAAGTTGATGGGTAGAATTCCTTGAGCCATATGTTTGTCTCCAGCAAAGCCAGCGATGGTTGTGCTGGTTGGGATTAACCTGGGATTCTTTTTCCCTAGTTTCTTCAAAGAAGATTTCGGTAGTAAATTCACTGCTGCCCCATTTTCTTTCATATCTTTCTGGTACTGAGTGTACCTGCGCTGAATCTTTCTCCTTTGTGATCTCGAAATGACTGGGACCATATCTGGTTCCTTCGTCTTTGGGTGTTTAAGCAATACCCAATTGTTCGGAGCCACCAAAGGAGGTTTAACCATCCTTCCTTGATTTCCAACATCTCTTTGAGTGGGCACTTCCCTAGGTTTGATCTGCATCACAAACCAATCTGAAACTCCAGGTACCCACGAACTTACTGACTCAGATGTTGAACTGCTTCTTTCTACCTTCGAAGCCATCTTCGAAGCTGGCTGTGAAGGCACTTGCTTGGTCCTGACCTCATGTTTCGAGCCTGATTCAGGCCTTCGATGAAGGTGGCCACTTTCCATCCTGCGTAAGGTTAGTCTAGGAGGCCAATCTCTGGCTTTGATCCCATAACCTGAACTCTTCTCCAGTCTTCTTTCAGAATGACTGCTTTCCATTCTGTAGTAGTTGGGTGGCCTAGACTCATACAAGGGCCTCTTGCCTTTAGCATGCATTCTATCGACTGCTGGTTCAACTACCAATGGCTGCTGCCTAACACTAGCCGGATACGGCCTTTTGTTGTAAGCATTGGTTGGTTTAGGGCGTCTCTGAACATCCCTGTAGTATTGCTTCCCATCAATTGGAAGCCCCTTCAACCATTTATAACTCAGTATGTACCTGGGACACATCCTTTGCATTACTGTTGTCTCTAAGGAATCATCATCCAGTGATTCTTCATCAGAGTGTTCCCTCTGGTGTGAGAAACCTTGTCCAATAGCTGGCAGATTTCTGGTGTCCTTTTTGATGGTGGCCTGGTTAGCAACATGCATCTGCACATTGACTTCTTCCAATTCTGTCAAGGACAAGTTCTGGAAGTCTGACATAATGACATTGGCTGCCACCTCTCCAACTTCTGGAAATGGATTACTGTCGATCCCCATGGCCTTTTCTGTTTTGGCTGGGAACTTCAAACTTCCTTTTCGAATTTGTTCTTGGATCCTGTCTCGAAAAAAAATGCAGTTTTTAGTCGAGTGAGACCAAGAGTTATGCCATTTACAATATACTTTTCCCTTAAGTTCATCTGGAGATGGCAATTTTACTCATTTAGGTAACTTAAGTTAGTTGGCCGCAAGCAAATGATCAAAAATGTCATCTGCCTTTGTTAAATCGAAAGAGTACTTTCTGTGAAGGTCTTTTTTTAAAAATTGCTGGTCAATTGTTGTATCTTTATGAATTAATGCCTCACAGATTATAAGTTTTTTGCCCACAATCTCTGCTGCATCGATCTCATAATTAGGATCTCTATAATATGTCTTGTACGATGCATTATTTCAATCTTGTTCCTCCTCTAGTAATGCTTCATACCTAGACACCTTATAGGTTAGTTCCACCAAATCTCTGAATTCAGTTGAGTCAAACCTCTTTCGAAGCCTGAACTCTAAGCCATTTTGAGCCAATCTTACGAATTCTGGCTCTGGCAGGATGACTCTACATTTATTTCGAGCCCTTTTAAATCTAGCAATAAACTGAGTAGCCTTTTCTTCAGGCCTTTGACTCAATCTAGCCAAGTCTGCCATGGAAACCTCTGGCTCCGATTGGAAGAATTGGGCATGAAATGCCTCTTCCATTTGTTGCCAATTTTGAATGGAGCCAGGTGTAAGGTTGATGTACCATACAAATGCTCCCCCAGTTAGAGAATTTGGGAATAATCTTAGTTTCATATAGTCATGATTAGGAAATTCACCGCATTGAGCAGCAAACCTAGCAATATACTCTACTGTTGATTGGTTTCCACTCCCATAGAAAAGGGTAAAATCTGGTATCTTGAACCCCCTTGGGTATTCATGTACCCTATCTACCCATTCTGGGTATGGTTTTCTGTATACAGGAGTCTGGACCCCCCGAGCCATCGGTCCACACATCTCCCTGACAATATCAGCAATTTGGTCCCTAGGGACCATATTTTGTGCCTGCTGAACCACTACTGGAGGGACAAACACAGGATTTGGTTGACAAACTTGTGCTTGTGGTCCTCTTTGCCCATAAGGTGGTACATTTGGGACTGGTTGTCCCTATGGTATAGGTTGCTGTTGGGGGTGAGGGTAACCCCTTTGAGCCTGTCCTGCGAAAGGTGTTGGAACAGGTGTTGTGTCCCTTCCATTTGCAGGCCAACCTTCCAACCCCCCGGGTATAAATTCGAATAAGGGATTAGTAAACCCCCTTGTACCAGGTATGGCCTGATCCACCAATTTGTATGGCTTCATTGTTGAGTACTGAGGCATTTTGACCTGCTATAGGCCTCGAAATGGGTTCATACCAAGACTGAGGTGATGGTCTTTCATAGTTCTGATTACTATTTTGACCATTAGAATGTCTATCAACTTGCATAGGCTGTTTATCTTTAGCCAATCTTTGTTGAGGGACATTTAAAACTTCCTCGATGTGTCTTGTGTTAGTTGGTTGGTGGTTATTCATTCGATCCAAAAAGGATGTTGCCCACCTTTCCATTGTGTTCATCAATTGCTGTCCCATGGCATCTACTAGGCCATCTCATGGATTTATTGGATGAGTAGATGGAACAGTGGATGGTCCAATTCCTTGGTTTCGTCCAATACTATGAACATGTGGTTCTTGTCCTGAAGTACTGGTCTATTTGACCATACGTTCTGATAATATGGGAGTTTCCACAGGATGTGTTACCACATTATCCTCTGGATTAGGTATTTCTACCTCTCCTTCTACGCCTTCTTCCAAGCGTTCATTTTCTCCTTGTCTTCTTCGTCTAGCCATTTCAATTAGTCCCACTGGGCGTGCCAAAAATATATGTTGGCTTTTTGGCTTTCGAAGGGTATTTTTGTAAATGCGAGTGTGCCAGCAAGGATCAATCAGTCCTTACAGAAATGTTAATTGCCAACCAATTATCAGACGATTGTGTTTTAGTTCTTTCAGCCTCAATGAAGAGGACTTTTACTGGTGGCTTGACTTAGGAGAAATTAAGCAAAATAACAGTTAAATGAAGAACAATTGAAGTATTTCATTAGAATGAAAACTTACAATGATCCAAACTCAGCCTCGTAGAGGGTTTACAGCAACAATCTACTTGAAACTACTCCTATGAATGAAGTGCAGTGCAGAAATTTAAAGTGCAGGAATGTAAAGAGCAGGAATTTAAAGAACAGGAAATGTAAAACTAGAAAAGAAAATATGTAAAGTAAGACTGGTTTGTATGATCTGAGTCTGGGCTTTTTTCTGGGGTCTTCCCCGCTATTTATACTTCTCAAGGATGACCATCGAACTGCACTTCAAACCGTCGAACTGCTCCTCCATGATCGTTGATCATGCTGCCTTATAAGTAGTTCCACTACGCCATCACTTGCAGTTAGGCTTCCCTCCTATATTTGAATTTGAATCTAAGAAACCGTTTGAAGCCACGTCACCTTGCACCTCTTTATTGATCCAATGCTACTCAGATCACGTGAGAACCAATACTAACCGCCACGTGTACGATCAGGATCGAAGACTTGAATAGTCTTCCTATATTACCCTTATTCTGCCACGTGTTGAATTGTGATTGGCTTGTACAAAATATGAAGCCAACAGGGTGTAAGAAGTCACAAAACAAAAATGTTATGAATTATGAAAATTTATTTTGAATCTTACCATTATGAACCATGAAAATTTATTTCAAATCTTACCTTGAAAATGTGTGTCGTGGAGATTTAAATGTACGTCATTAAATTTTTTGTTTCAAAATAATTTTTTGAATATTTTTTTGAATTTATAAATTATTGATCACAAAAACTACAAGACTAGAAGAATATGAGACAAAGAACGGTACAAGAAATGAGACAAATAATCTCATGCCCTAACCATTAGTACCAATCATAACAATTTAAAAGAATTAATTCGTTGAAAATATATCAAAATATTATTTACGTGATTTCTGAATTAAACTGTAGATTTTTTTGTTTTAGACTTTCTTGGTCAATGGACTCTGAATTTCACTAAAATCATAGACTAAAAAAATATGAGATAAAAAAATAAAAAAAATATAGTGCAAGAAATCTAACAGATAATCTCATGAGCTCATCATGATCAATACCAACTATCACAATTTAAAGAAACTAATTCCTTGAAATTATATCAAAATATTATTTACGTAATTTTATTTGAAAAGAAAATGGAATCAAATTCTCGATTAAACTATAGATTTTTTTGTTTCAGACTTCATTGGTACGTGGACTCTGTGTTAGGTTTTTATTTTTGGCAATCCCGTTTGACAAAACTCCTTTGAGTTGTAATTTTATTCGCATTTATATTTCAGTGAGGCTATGAGTTGTTAGAGGCGAATCCAACCCGAATCGTGCTTTGCAGAGAAGTTTGTGATGTCAATGTATACAAGATTGCCACTTCGCTGATTATTACGAGGGTCGAGCTGCCCGGTCAGCTCGCGGCCGAAGCAAAATGCAAAAATGCATTCAAAGTTGCCTGTCCGTTCATGTTATACTTTTCAAGATTTTCCAGTTTTGGCCTTCCCGCTCTAGCGGGAAATGGGCGCTCGAGCGGGGTTTGCAAGCTCACAGTATCTGTTTTGCCTGAAAAAATACTGGAAGGTGTGATTCTCCGCTCGATCGGGGAAACGGACGCTCGAGCGGGGAGCCTATATGAAATCACGAAATATGAAGTCTCCGCTCGAGCGGAAGTCCCACGCTCGAGCGGACCGCGCGATCCCAGATTTCCAGATTCATTATGGAGTTGGTTTTCTTCTGAAACAAGGTTTATTTTGGGTTTCTATAAGAAGTGGGATTACTTTGGAGTTCTGCAAGAAGTTGGTTTTCTACAAACAAGAAGTTGGTTTTCTTTCCCAACTAGGATTGCTTTGGATTTTCTATAAGTAGTTGGTTTTCTCCCAAAACTAGACTACTCATTTTGATTGAATTCCTCCAGATCTTCTTTTTGGTTCTTAAAGGTTTATATCTGGGGATATTTTGTTATTTTCTTTGATATTTTATTGAGTATTCAACTCATGGTTTAAAGAGAGTACATCAAAGATTTGTTTGTTATACACAAAAGAGAGAGTTGTTCTTCAGTTATGGATTCTGAAGAATTCGAGCCTGAAGCTTTGGTGGAATCCGGAGTGGCTCATCAGAAAGACAATTCTGTGGTGAAGATGGGGTTGGAAGAGGCACATAGAGGTTGGTTCAATTAGGCATTGTGGATTTGCTAGATAATTGAGAGTATACCTGTGTAATTCCTTTAATTCTTCTTAGTGGATTGTCTTGTGGCAGTTACCCGTGGTTTTTTTATCACAGTTGGAGGTGTCCAATTGTGGTTTTTCCACGTAAAAATCGTTGTGTCTCTTTCTATTGATTGTTTGATTGAGATTGTTTTCTTCTGCTTATTATTGATACATAATCACAAATCAACATCTAGGGTTTCTAGATTTTTCAATTGGTATCAGAGCAGGTCGTTCTATTTTTTTATAAATTTTTTTTTTCTTTTAGAACGAGATCTTGTTTGATTTGTGATAATGGATTCAATTCGTGAGGGTAATTCTATGGTTCGACCACCCCTACTTGACGGATCCAATTATTCTTTTTGGAAAGCTCGGATGAGATCTTTTTTAAAATCTATTGATGAAAAAGTTTGGCAATCCGTCATAAATGGGTGGACTGAACCAACAATTACTGTTGATGGAGTAACTTTCTCCAAACCAATTGATAAGTGGGACACAACTGATTACCAAAATAGTAGCTGGAATAGTAAAGCTATCAATTCTCACTTTTGCACTGTCACACCTGAAGAGTTTAGTCGTATTTGTAATTGTGAAGTCGCAAAAGAGGCTTGGGATATCTTACAAACTATTCATGAGGGCACTCCTTCTGTTAAACGCTCAAAACTTCAAAGGCTCACATCTAGTTTCGAAAACCTTTCAATGAAAGATAGTGAGACCTTTGATGAATTTTATGCAAAGTTGAGTGACATTGTTAATTCCAGCTTCAATTTAGGTGAAAAAATACCATAATCCAAAGTTGTGGGAAAAATTTTGAGATCCTTGCCCGATCAGTTCCAACCAAAAGTTACGGCTATTGAGGAGGCTCAAGATGTTGACAACCTCAAGCTGGATCAGTTGGTTGGAAATCTCCAAACTTATGAGGCACATAGAAATTTCAAAAAGAAACAAAAAGATTTTGCTTTTAGTAGTGCTCATAAAGTGGTAGAGGATTCTGATGAGGACTATGAGATAGATTCCAAGATTATGGCTGCTTTTGCTAAACAATTTAAAAAATATTTTTTGAATAAAAATCCTAATATTTTGGAATCTACTCATTCTCATAAATCTAAAGGCAAAGATAAAGTCAAAATTAATTCTATAGGCAAGAAGGAGAAAGGAAAGATACAAGGGAACTCTGAAAGCGTCCAATGCTATGAATGCCAAGGATTTGGCCACTTTGCTTTAGAATGCCCCACTCGTTTGAGGAAGAAAAAAGCCCTCGCCATCACTTGGGATGATGAATCAGAATCTAATGGAGATGAAAGTGACAACGAAGATCAAGGCGAAGAGGGACATAAGCAATTCCTTGCTTTCATGGTAGCTTCTGAAACTGAAGGACAAACAGAGTCTTTGAAGAGGTCAATTAAGAATACCACTGATGATGAATCCTCAGAGAGTGATCATGAAGAGCTTGAGCAAGCTTATGAAAAATTGTATAAGGAGTCTCTTAACTTATTCAAGTTGAATGACAAACTCACAAAGAAACTCAAAGCAAGTGAAAGTGAGAATGTCAAACTTAAGGAGGAGATTTCCGAGGCCAGGATTGATGCCATCAAGATAGCTGATGATCGACAAGTTCTTTGTGCAAAACTGTTGACTTGTGAGACAGAGAGGAATGAGCTACAAGAAACCCATGCCATGTTTGAAGAAAAGATTGAATCTCTTGAGATGTCTCAAGTTGCTTTGGAAGAACTAATGATCAAGAAAGAGGAAGAGCTCAAGTGTGCCATGGTTACCATTGGTCTTTGGAACAAAGGATCAAAGACTTTGGAGGATATCATTGGGTCTCAACAAATCTGTTCAGACAAGAGTGGCATTGGCTTTGGAGATAAGAGAGAGCAAAAACAGAGTGCTTCCACATCTCATGATACAAGAACTCAAGGAAAGGGAGGACAAAAGATTCAACAAGAGGAAAGACTTCTCAAACTCCCTAGAGTTGGTAAGGTAAAAGAAAAGAAGGTACACCCTGTTTTTATTTGTCATCATTGTGGTATGCATGGTCATATTCGCCCTTATTGTTATAAATTGCATGGGAGAGTGCCTCAAAAGGGTAGAAATTCGACTTACATGTCTAGGCGGAATACCAAGATTCATGAGGGTGTTCACAACACCACGACACTTACCAAGACCGCTAGACCTAATTGTGTTAAGACCAAAAAGATTTGGGTAAGAAAACTTGACTTGTGTTAATGTGTTTACTCTTTTTAGTTTTTTTTGTCTTGCTTTGTTTAAGAAAAAAAAATCCAAAAAGATTTTCTTAGTATGGTTTTGCAAGCTTGAAATTTGTGAGTGGTCCTTGGTGCATATTGGAATTGATGAGAGTAACCATTACATGTTAATATGTGTGTGCTTTCTGTGGTCATTACTCATTTTGGAGTGTGTGTTCTTTGATTAGTATGTCTCATTCTGTACACACTCTTGGATTAGCAAATTTTGGAGTCTTCCATCTTAGTGATTATTTTTTTTCATGGACTTCTGGCATTGTATCTTTTGCTTTTCGAGTGGAATTGACCTATACTAGCACATCATGGGTGATGTTGAGTCTCTTAACCACCTTCCATCTTTTTACATCTTTACGGCTTTCCCCTCTGTTCTTTGTAGTCCAGCCATGAGGAAAAGGCTACCTCAGAGTCACCAACCAGGCCATCCTTATTATATCCATGCTTCTCTGGTTCGGTTTCCATACTCTTGAGCGTGTCAGCCGCCAATGAATGTGCAAAAGAAAGAAAAAATGTGCAAAAGAAATAAAAAAGTGCAAAAGAAAGAAAAAATGTGCAAAAGAAAGAAAAGAAAAAGATGTGGAAAAAAAATATAGAGCATAAAATAAAGGATTCATTGATTGAGGGGGAGCCTCCGCCTTTACTCACCAAATACCCCTTGATTCCTAGTGGTTTGACTTTCCTTTGTTGTGCTTAGATTCTCTTGTCGGAGGTCCAGCTTTCATATCACTACTAGGATTGAATCTAGTGTTTGTCGAACTCCAAGAGTCACACACACACTTTTATCATGGGATCTATACTTTTCACATAATGCATCACTTTCTTTTATGAGGAATCTTCTAGAGGTTGTGCACATTGTGTTTTCATGTAATTATACTTCTTGGATAATCTTGTGTGTTCTAAGGTACAAATCTGAGATTTCATGCTTGCTCCACCAAATTATTTTTTGTCAGTTTTTTCTTGTTCACTGTTTTCAGTGTTTATGGTTGCTTTTAGTAAGGGAGTTTGGTTTTTCATTACAAGAGTTGTTTAGCATGAACACTTTGATTTGTTTGGTAAGGGAATACATGTTTCTGTGCACTGTTTGCAAATTATTTCCTTCTTGCATACTCCTGATAGTTACATTGTTATATCATTGTTTGTGTGGTTTATGATCTTGCTTTTGTTGTGTGAAAGTTGTTGTTCATGAGTCTTAGTTTTCATCTATTCATGTTTTTCATCTCATGTTTCAAGATAATCATGTCATATGACTATTGCTTTTTCATATACTCTTGTGGGACTAATAGTTGTTTTGGAGATTGTGGCACTGATAGTTGTTTTGCAGATCATGACCTTGAGAAAGAAGTTTGTGTTTGTTGGCTGTAATGGGTTGGGGTGATTAGGATTTTATTTGTTAGGTGTGTTTTGTCACGGCATTGCCAAAGGGGGAGATTGTTAGGTTTTTATTTTTGGCAATCCCGTTTGACAAAACTCCTTTGAGTTGTAATTTTATTCGCATTTATATTTCAGTGAGGCTATGAGTTGGTAGAGGCGAATCCAACCCGAATCGTGCTTTGCAGAGAAGTTTGTGATGTCAATGTATACAAGATTGCCACTTCGCTGATTATTACGAGGGTCGAGCTGCCCGGTCAGCTCGCGGCCGAAGCAAAATGCAAAAATGCATTCAAAGTTGCCTGTCCGTTCATGTTATACTTTTCAGATTTTCCAGTTTTGGCCTTCCCGCTCGAGCGGGGAAATGGGCGCTCGAGCGGGGTTTGCAAGCTCACAGTATCTGTTTTGCCTGAAAAAATACTGGAAGGTATGATTCTCCGCTCGATCGGGGAAACGGACGCTCGAGCGGGGAGCCTATATGAAATCACGAAATATGAAGTCTCCGCTCGAGCGGGAAGTCCCACGCTCGAGCGGACCGCGCGATCCCAGATTTCCAGATTCATTATGGAGTTGGTTTTCTTCTGAAACAAGGTTTATTTTGGGTTTCTATAAGAAGTCGGATTACTTTGGAGTTCTGCAAGAAGTTGGTTTTCTACAAACAAGAAGTTGGTTTTCTTTCCCAACTAGGATTGCTTTGGATTTTCTATAAGTAGTTGGTTTTCTCCCAAAACTAGACTACTCATTTTGATTGAATTCCTCCAGATCTTCTTTTTGGTTCTTAAATGTTTATATCTGGGGATATTTTGTTATTTTCTTTGATGTTTTATTGAGTATTCAACTCATGGTTTAAAGAGAGTACATCAAAGATTTGTTTGTTATACACAAAAGAGAGAGTTGTTCTTCAGTTGTGGATTCTGAAGAATTCGAGCCGGAAGCTTTGGTGGAATCTGGAGTGGCTCATCAGAAAGACAATTCCGTGGTGAAGATGGGGTTGGAAGAGGCACATAGAGGTTGGTTCAATTAGGCATTGTGGATTTGCTAGATAATTGAGAGTATACCTGTGTAATTCCTTTAATTCTTCTTAGTGGATTGTCTTGTGGCAGTTGCCCGTGGTTTTTTGATCACAGTTGGAGGTGTCCAATTGTGGTTTTTCCACGTAAAAATCGTTGTGCCTCTTTCTATTGATTGTTTGATTGAGATTGTTTTCTTCTGCTTATTATTTATACATAATCACAAATCAACATCTAGGGTTTCTAGATTTTTCACTCTGAATTTCATCAAATGCAAATGTTATTGGTATGAAAAGAAGCACAACCTATGGTTAAACCTTAAACTTGGGTTTGGTTGGGAATTTGAAAAGAGAAGAAAAAAAATATATGTGAAATTAAGTGAAATGTAAGTATATTATATTTATATTTTATTTATTTATTTATTTTCTTTGCTATTTTTTTTCCAAATCTTTTAATTAAACACAACGCCAAAAAATGTACCAATGGTTAAATTTATGTCTTATTTTACTTAGTCCACTTCCATGATTTAGAATCTATAACTACGGGTATATGTAAGATGGGAAAACACATGTGGTTGGAAATTAGTCGAGGTAAAGTTTTAGACACTCTTATTTGAATAACAAATAATAAAAAAATAATAGAGTTAACACTCAATGCATGCCTATATAACCCACCCTAAGTCTAGAGTCTAAGGCATATGGATGCTAAGTTTTCATTAGCCCTGTTTGGTGCAGCTTAAAAGCTGCTTATTTCAGCTTTCAGCTTAATTTAAGCTATTTTGATGTGTTTGGTTTAGCTTATAGCTTATAGCTTTTTGGAAGTCAGAAATCAGCTTATTCTTTGAGTGGGGCAGGAGATGCTTAATTTATAAGTCAGAAATCAGCTTATGTTCATAGTTATAAGCTATAAGCTGTTTAGGCATAAGCTATAAGCACTTTCTCACAGCTCTACCAAACAGGGCCATTCTTACTTTGAGATTTGGCTTTTTTAATAGCTTAAATTTTTTTTATAAAGTGAAAAAGTTAGTGGGTTTAGGAATGACTTTTTTTAGTTGTATGCGAAAACAAGAAAAATTGGTGATTTTGATTTTTTTTAGGGACTTTTTATTTTTATTTAATGATTGATTTTTTGGCTTTTATTTTAGTGAGTTTTGACTTTTTAATTTTTTTATAAGGTAAAATAAGTTAATATATATTTGGAAATAACTTTTTGGAAAATTTACCAATAAATCCTATATGATGGAATGTTAATCCATTTAGTCTTAAGAATTTTTTTTATGAATTGATTGGTCTTGAATGGTTTTGGAAAGATGTATCCATTTACTGGAATAACCTTTGATGGGATTCATTTTGGTAACAGATTATTGCACGTGTGGGATTTGGGGGGAATAGACGTGTATGTGTATTATTGTGTTGTGAGATTTGGTGGAGTATATCACGGTGGGTGTGGGTTTTCAGACTCGTGGGTGGTGTAGGGTGGAATTTGGCATTTCGGGAACGGAACAAGGTCATTTTTGTTGCTGATCTTTTGTGATGACGTTGATGTTGTAGTTTTCCGTGTCGGTCAAAATGCCACTAGGTCAGTTGGTTCCTGTTTTTTTTTCTTTTTTCTTTTTTGTGATTGATATATGATGTGATTTTTTCTTTGGATGTGGGCTGGGTGGTTATTTTATGGGATTTCCTTTTTATGGCGGTCGCGTATGTTGTTCATGGCAGATGTTAATGTCTAATGCCGTTTGTTGTTGGTAGGTTCTCAGTGCCTTTTGGGGACAAACTTCATATTTGTGTTTCTATATATTTTGGTGTCGACGTTTATGTGTTCGGTCATTGATGGATGTTAGCAGATTGGTTCATCACTATTGGTTTCTTGCTATATGGGTTTTGGGTCATGAATTTTATGTTGGCCGCGTGCGATATGATCCGATGTGTGGTTGCCATGTTTGTGTTTTGTACAAGTATGGATGATGCGATTTTGTTATTGTGCACACATGGGCAAACTAATGATGTTGTTTGGTTGCATCAAGCATCCACATTTGATAATGTGGTTGATGTCATTTGTGGGAAGTTTGACGGGTTGGTTTCGGGATTGGTGTACATGTTGTTCGACATGCCTAGTTACAATAAGTTCAAGGTGGATTGCGACGACGATATTCAAAACATGTTGTGCCTTGCTAAGTCATTCGGTATTTTGACATGTCAATGTTATTATTCAGCTACGGAGCGGCAAGTCTAATGATAAATATGCTAGGGTGGATTGCGCGGAGTAGGCCGAGATTACTCCAATTGTGGGGGCAACGTTCGATATTGATGACCAGATGGATTTGTTGCCAACATATTGCCCTCACAAATCGAAATATTATTTGTTTGCCGAGTGGGCGTATGGGATTATGCATGTGGGTCAATGTTTTGGAGGGGGCGCAAATGAGTTTTGGATTGTACTTTCTAAGTATGTGTAGACACCCCATTTTTGACCGACCTTAAGACTCAGATATCACTGATTGAGCGCTTGGTGATGTTGCATATTGTGCTCGTTCTGAGGTTGTGGAGTCTCGGCTGCGAGCCTTGCCTCCAGACTTCCGGGGCTCTTTTGTGCTTTGCCTCGGTTTGCGAACCGAGTCCCGTTTTCTCCATTTTCTCTTCCCGAAGGAAGGGAGAGGTCTCGTAGGCCGTCTCTCAGTGGCCGTAGGCTACGTTTCGTGGTCGTAGGCCATTTTTCCCGTTTGGAGCCCGGTTTTCGGTTTTTCGGAGCCGTCGGCCGTGTGCCTCGGTTCGGGACCGCTTAACCACCTCCGTCCGCTCCTGTTTTTGGCATACACCTTGTTTCCTCCCTTTTGAGGGACACTGTGGCCCGAGAGACCAACTTCATGGTCGAACGCCACCTCCGGTGCTCAATAGTTAGTTTTCGGGGCCCCGGGCCGTGCGTTTCGGCCCCCGAACCTTCGTTTTGCATCCGTCTTGGTCCATTTTTGGCGAGGACCTTATTTTCATTGTTAGAAAGGTTGTAGGAGGGCGAGAGACCAGCAATTTTTCTGAAAAACCAGCTTTTCTCTTCGTTGCTCTTCGTCACCCGTTTTTCTTACTAGAAAGCTGGTTTTTCCCATTCCCAGGCCACTTTTTCTGACTTTCCACCACACCATTGTGATCTACACACTTGGGAGGCCACCAATATGGGTAGGCCGACCAGCAATTCTTATTGACCCCTTTGACCCCTGGTCGGCCGACCAGGGGAGGTGGCTGGCCGGCCATTTTTGTCCCTCCTGGTGCATTCCAGCTGTGCCAGCTGTTTTGCACCAGACCCTCTGCCCGAGGGTCTGTCCTTTTGGAGGGCCATTTGAATTGGTTTTTCCCTCTCTTTTTTTTGGCTCCTCTCCTCTATAAAACCAACACTTGAGCTTCATTTCTAAGGGTTAGAAAATCAGCTGAGGCATTGATATACCATCCTCCATATCTCTCTCATCCAAGCTTCAAAACACCCTTGACCTTGCACCATTTACACACCAACTCATAGCCTACCACCTCCACACTCCATTCCAGCAACTTGGAGGCCATTTGCAGAGGTTGAAAGCTCAGAATCTTGGACCAAAAGCTGCTGGAAATCTGCTCTTCAAGGGTGAGTCCCTATTTCCCATTTTCTTGCCCTATTTTGCATGATTGATTAGCCTTATTTGCAAGTACTTCTGGGCTTCGACCTGAACTGAAAATAGTCTTATTTTGAGCTTATCTTCATGTTTGATCAAGAACGTTTTTCTGTTTGAGGTCTTCTACTCCCCCTTTGTGCTTTATCTCTCTTTTAGGGCTTATCTTGCATAATATAATAGCATTATTTGTGAGCATTTTTGGGCTTCAAGCCAAACTGTAAAGTGTCTTATTTTGAGCTCCTCTTCAACTTTGTTGAAGGGCTCTTTTCTGTTTGAGACCATCGGCTCCCCCTTTGTGCTTTATCTCTCTTTTAGGGCTTATCTTGCATAATATAATAGCTTTATTTGTGAGCATTTATGGGCTTCGAGCCAAACTGTAAAGTGTCTTATTTTGATCCCCTCTTAAACTTTGTTGAAGGGATCTTTTCTGTTTGAGGCCATCTACTTCCCTTACCCTCTATCTCTCTTTTACGGCTATTTTTGCATCATATTTTAGCCTTACTTGTGAACACTTTTTGAGATTTGATATAAACTGAAAAAAGTCTTGTTTTGACATCCTCTTTAAGTTTGGTTAAGGCCCCATTTCTGTTTGGGGTCATCTTCTCCTATGCATGCTTTATTCCTTCATGATTAGGGCTATGCATTAGAGCACTTGCATTGGCCATGGTTTGGCCTCTTAGCCATTGAAATCCAGTGGATTTTTAGTGGCTTAGGTGTATTCTTGAAGGCCAAAATCAGAGGTGGGTGACCGCCTCTCTCCTTGTCTTGTTTGGTGGCCTTCTTGGCCTTCCAAAGGATCCCCATTTTGCATGCATTGAAGTCACTTTCCAGGCCTCATTCCGGGGGTTTTAAGGTCTGCCTTGGCTCTTTCCAAGGCCCTTTTGGCCATATTTTATGTCTATGTTGCATGTGTAGAGAAATCCCATTCAAAGCCTTTCAAAGAGGCCTTTCTTTGCATGTTTCCGAGATTGATTTCAGGGCCCATTTTGTGAGATTTAGGGCTGTCATATTCTATTTCCAGAGGTGGTCTTATCATGTTACATGTCTATCTTGTATGTGCTTAATAACTCCTTGCATGGCCCTCTAAAGGAGCTCATAATTTTTGCACGTGTTGGCTGCATTTCAGTGATTATTTAGGCATATTTTCACATGTTTTGTTCATTGATTTTTGCTGGTTTGATGAGATCTCACATGCTTCACATATGTGTCATGTAACCCATGCTTACTAGCTAACTTTGTATGTTGATTTAGCCCATCATGTTAACATCTTTTGACCATGCTATAAACTAGTAATGTGCATGTTTTGGGACTGCCTTGGCTCTGTCTTTATGCTTCATAGTCAAAAAATGCTTGCTTTGCATACCTGTGGTTCAATACATGTGCCTAGTTTAGAGTTTCGGGACCATTCCATGCATTGTATGACATATATCCATGATTCGGGATCATTTTGCATCATGTTTTAGTGCTAGAATTTGCATGTCTGTATGCCATATTTCATGCCTTGCCATGCCTTGTTAGAGTTGCATACTATGCCTTAGGTTCGGTCCTCGGTTTGCGTGCATGTGTACACGCATTTCGATAGTCTCATTTTCATCTTATGGCTACTGATGTGAGTGTGGCTGAGGTCCACTCACGTTGGTGTAAGTCCATTATGCATTGTGTATGCCATTTCAATTCATAACATTGAGTATGTTAGGTTGTATGTTAGAGCATTGTGTATGTCTTGCTACATCGTGCATTGTGTATGCCATCTCATAGCATTGCGTATGCTGGGTTGCATGTTAGGATCGCATTCATGCATGTCATGCATATTGCATTCTGCTTGGGATAGGAGTTAGCCCAAGCACGGGAAACGAGAGACGTTTCGTACTCCGAGTGACGGAACGTGTCTCAATTCCCAGTCGCCGACACTCCGGATTAACCATGATGGAGTCTCGGTCTTGTCGTGTTTATATGTGCATTCATTTCACATCGAGTCGTGCAATTCGACTCCTCGGCCATCATGCATCAAGATGCGTGATTGGTGGCATGAGGATCGAGGCAAGCATACATATATGAAAATACTTTGCCATGCCCCTTTCTTGCTCTCTGCTGTAGCAAATCAGAAACCGGCAGTCTTTTGGGGCTTCGCGCAATATTCCGGGCTTAATTGTAAACAGCGGCTAATCGGGGCATCGCAATGGATTTCCGCGCGAGGTAACTCAAGCATGCATCATTCATCATCCGGAGCGGAGCTGAGGCAGTCCATAGGCTTGCATGCTAATTTACTGCATTCTAGATCAATTTGTTAATTAATTAGGGTTTTGTACTTATTCGGACTGTTACTTATTTGGGACTGTATTTTTTCGGACCCTCCGAGCGGGGCACAACTGTAATAAGTGTGCGTGTGTGTAATGTATGTCTTCCAACCCCACGTCTTTCTCCCTTTTATTTACCAGCTTATGATGGTTAGATTAGGGGATGTTTCAATTAGCATACAGTATGATAGCATGTTTGCATTCATTCATTTGTTTTGCACGCACCGGGCTCGGCGCATCATAACTAACTGCATTGTACTTCAATTCTGAGTTGAATATATGTTATCCGTTGCATTTCATATGCCATGTTTAGAATAGCCGAGCCTATCTTAGTTGCATTTTGCATGTGTTGCATTAGGCATTTCTGTATAGTTAGGATCATGCATGGA
This sequence comes from Camellia japonica, assembly GCA_030407325.1. Classification (NCBI taxonomy): domain Eukaryota; kingdom Viridiplantae; phylum Streptophyta; class Magnoliopsida; order Ericales; family Theaceae; genus Camellia; species Camellia japonica. Next base: position 58,655,309 of record JAPPVO010000007.1, read on the forward strand.
TTTCTAACATAGCTTCTGTTTTAGCTTGGAGTACTCAGTAAGTTTTATGCTTTAGCATCCTTGCATGCGTGTGAGTGACTGCCATGATAGCATGCTTACCATGAGGCTGCATGCTTATGTGATATATCTGCCTGAATGCCTGTGGGTGAAGATTGGGTTATCTGGATTGGAACAATGCATCGACCGTGAGTTTTAAGCCCACTAGAGAGTGCCAAAACCATCTTTTCTAAGCCCACCCGAGGGTGGCAAAATCTGCATTTTAAGCCTATTGCGAGTAGCAAACCATCTTTCAAAAACAAACATGAAATGTTTTGTTCCAATTCAGGCGACCTGGTCTATACTTGTATGCTGTGCGCATCACATAGTAAACCTAGGCTAATAACCGGAATAAGAACGTATAATGTTTTCAAAACTAGATATCATGGTTAGTAGAGGCCGATTTTTGATCGGGCGAGCGGGGGTGCTCACGAAGTGACCTTCCCCAATCGTACCCAAGTTCCCGAGTCGAGGCAACTTTGGTGATGGCGGACACGTGGCCTTAGGCACGAGTCAGGATTTCCTAAATTTCCCAAAATAAAATATTTAGGTGGCGACTCTGTATCTGGCAAAGCAGTCCATGTTTGGCACTTCTTTCAAAAAAATCTGTTTTCAAAAAACGATTTGCCGGATTTGGACTCTTTGATGATTCATCGGTCTTGCATTGCACTCTGCGAGATTAGATACAGGACCGTGACATTGAGTCTTGAACTGTAGTGAGCCCATATGAACAGAACGGGATCTCCCCCCCGGGACGTTCGGGGACGTCTACAGTATGCTGTTGTCGAATGTGATTTTAATACCAATATGTGAAAAATGATTCTGTGTGGATTACAACTATTTGCAGTTTGCAACGTCGTTAGGATGCTCATGGTCAGTACATGTGAGGGTGTCATCGTCAAACGGGGATTATGTCTGAGAAGGTTCAATAGTTTGCACACTTGTGAGGCTGTTGTTACGAAAATATAGAAAACCCGCGCATTAGGTCTGAATTGGTGTCTGATGTGATAGCAGAGGGGTGCTCAGCAAACGTTGACACACCTGACAGATGTAGTGTTTAATATGAAGAACGATTACAGGTTGGAGATTAGTTATTGAGTTGCATGGTTGGGGGTAAAGAAGGCAAGGGGTCTAGTTTACAAGGATCATGCCATGTCGTTCGACCAACTCAGGTGGTATAGTGATGTGATTATGGAGAAAGACCCAAATAGTTACATTAACCTTGAGTTTGATTGAAATTCCGGAAGGTTTGTTAGATATTTTATCTTATTTCGTGCATGCATAGATGGGTTCAATCAATGTTGCCCTTTGCTTTTTCTAGATAGAACTTTCTTGAAGGGCCGATTTAAGGGAAATTTACTCGCTGCGACTGCTAAGGACAGCAACAAAGGTTGATTGTGTGATTATATATAATTTTTTTCCATCCAATGTTTTCATACCATAACATGTTTTTTTAAAAGTAAAAAACATGCAGAATGTTCAAATTGATGACATATATATATGCATGAGATGAAGATTTTGTTTTGCAAAAAATAAACATAATCAGTGTGTTGTTTGTAGGCTTATTTCCAGTAGCTTTCGAAATTGTAGATTTAGAAAACACGGCCACTTGGGAGTGGTTCTTGCGGCATTTGTCACACGTTGTCGACAATGAACGTATGCTGACATTTGTTTCAGATCGTAACGTTGGGTTGCTACAATCAATGCTAAGCATCTTTTCTTTGGCATATCATACTTTCTGTTTGTTACACCTTCAAATGAATTTGCATGACCGACTGAAATAAGTCAACGCAACGCAGAAGATTGGACTGATGCAGAAGTTGCGGGAATGCGCGTACGCGCCCACAGTAACATGTTTCAATCAGAAATTGGAGGTATTGAAACAGTCAAGCCCAACGGTCATTGAAGATTTTATGAAAGATTTGCATCCTAAGCATTGGGCTAACGCATATTTCAAGTATTAATGATCGGTGGTACAAATTATATTTTTTCTTTTATGTTACATTTAACCATTAGTGGTGGTTAGGCATTTTTTTTTGTGAGGAAAGAAAAATTGTATGCTGTTTGTTATTCAATAATCCAACGTTGGGCTTGTGTGTTTTATTAAATTATGTCAGGGGCCAACGATATGGTGAGATGTGGTCCAATACGGCGGAATCATTCAACAATTGGATACGTAAAGCTTGTCATCTTCCTATCACTCAATTGGTCGATAAAATAAAGGGAAAAATAATGGAGAAGAGGACCAAGAGTAAGGTGAAAGCTAGTACATGGTTTTGCATGTTATGCCCGAAAATGGAGAAGAAGTTAGTAGCGACGTTGCAAGTGAGTAGGTCGTGGATTGTAAGTTGAGCTGATGCTAACATGTACGAAGTTTACTCACACCCGTCGGTGTTGGTTGACGTAGGCAGGCGTACATGTTCATGTTTTCAGTGGTAGTTGAATGGGTTCCTATGTTTGCACGTTGTTGTTGCGTTTCAGAATAGTGGAAAGCATGTGAATGACTCGGTTGATTTGTTTTATCGTGTAAAAAAGTTTCGGGTATCATATTCTGCAACTATATATCCAATCTCGACGGCCGACAAGCCGACGTTCAACCCCAATGATTACCTTATCACGCCACCAATAATCAAGCGTCCTCCTGGCAGGCCCAAGCGGAAGATGATTCCATCCAAAGGCGAGGTCCTACGGCGTATTCGTTGTAGGCATTATGGAAAAATGGGCAACATAACAGGAAGACATGTAAGGAACCGATATAGGCTTATACTGCTGGAATGGGTTTAATTACATTAGTTAGTCATTTTGTTTCTCGTATGAAATATTGGGTTTCATGTATGTTTCGCGTATGTTTCCATGCCACTTGCTACGTTGTACTTGGTGTTGGGTTGGGTTTAAGTATTTCGTTTCATGCATGTTTCATGATATGGTGGTACATTACCAGTTTTCCATTTTTGTGGCTGTGACTTTTTGATTCTATTAATTGTGGATTTTGGGTTTTGCCAAGGTCATTTTTTTCCTACTGGTTTGGTTTACATTAGCAGTTGTCACAATAGGGAGTTTGTATTTAACATTACAAAAAATACCAACACACAACAAGTTTGTGCAAAAGATACGCACAAACAACACCAATTCACAAAAACCCATGTTACCATGCAAAAAAATATGAGAAACCAATTTAATCAGAGCATCCAATTCATGGGGAACGAATTTTCCTACTATTTGATGGGGATATCTTAAACCATAACAAGCTAGTTCGTTGGGCTGACATATTGGTATTCGATCAAAAAATTGTCCAGTTAACATCACACATACAGACATATTCATCCAAACTTAATCATACTACACCTCCAAACATTGCTCATGAAGCATATTACATAGAAATAATCAAACTCAAACATTATATGTCAACCTTACATTCAAGGGAGACAATAACACTAAATGTGTCCATATGTAACAAAGCTATTCGCACATCACACGTTGATGTTTTTGCCAGAATGGCTACATATTAACACATTGAGCTAACCCAAAACAAATGATTCAATTGAACTAAACCATTCCAAAACTTCTCAGAGCACAACTCCAACATTGTGTCTGCATATTTACTTGTGACATTGTTAACCGTTCAAAAACAAATGAATAAATTTAACTAAACCAAAAACATAGTTTACAGCAATGTACTATTAATTTAGGCATACAACGATAATCGGAAAACAGGTTCTTCGAACCACGAAAACGGGGATTATAGTGACAACTGGTTGCAGAGACCTCGCCTTGGGTCATTCATGAACCTCTTCACCAAGGCTTCCCCGAAACATAGTTGTGGTAAGGCCGTCCATTGAACTGTCAATCTTCACCTTGTTGACATATTGGCGCAATGAATATAGCGTTCCTAGTTTAGACCCGAACCGTTAATGTTTTAAATCCAGGTTTCATTTGTATTATTTAGATATTCATACTGTGTTTCTCCTTATTTCTCATTGAGTTTGAGTATTGGAGTGTCTTGGTTGTGTTTGGAACATTCAAACTATTGTTGTCCAAAATTTGGCCTCTTCGCTCGAGCGAGCTTTGTGAGCTCCCAGTACTTTTGCAGGATTGCAGAGATAATGGAGCGGTAGTGTTCTTCGCTCGAGCACAGCAAGACTTCTTATGCTCGAGCGACGGTCTTCTGTCTGTAAAACTTCTGGGAGTGTGTATTTTGTGCTCGAGCGAAGCTTCTTGCGCTTGAGCGGAACAACTTATTGTGTCTGGTTGCTCGAGCGACAACTCTTGCGCTCGAGCAAGTTGTGCGTATATCAGTTCGTAAAAAGGTCATTTTACATCACTTTTTCATCTCTCTTTCTCTCTCTCTCTCTCTAAACTTTCTAAAAATCCTAAGTTGAGACCCCCTCTCTCTAAAACTCACATTCTCTCTTCTAAAATACTTGGATCCATTGATTTCTTCACCCTACTCCCTTTGAGAAAAAAGTAGAGCTCACTTAGAGCTTTATTTTCATCCGAGCAAATTTGGATTTCGACTCCCTTAAGTTTTCTCCAGTCTTTCCTTGGTCTTCTAGCTTCGAGCTTAGGATCCTCTACACTCTTTTATGATTTTTAACTTAGTTATTTGTTTTTATAGAACAAACTTGTGATTTTGGAGGATTTTGAGCAAACCTAGGGTTTTGGTTTAAAATCAAAAAAGGGGTTTTCAAATGGTTGTATGAAAAATAGTTGTGGGAGTGAAAATGAGGTTGAGTGGTGATAAAATTGTTGATTTTGATACTTGGATTGGATTTTGGAAGAAAATAGGTTTTGATAAATGTTTGAAATATTTATTTTGTATAAATAAATGGAATTAATGTTGGGAATGTGAAATTAGATGGATATTGATATAGATGGTGGAGTTTGATATGTATTATTACTCACCTTGAAATTTGGAAAGTTTATCTATATTAGAGATTTTATATATCTGTTTAGAAATATCTGTTTTGGACTATTGGTGGAGAATAGCTATGATTGTTGTAGAAATTGCATGAGGATTAGGTGAATTGAAACTAATTTCTCATCTTTGTGCATTGAACATTGTTGCTCATTTAATACATTGCATATATATATGAATTTGAGAAAATGAGTGAATGTTGGAAAGATGTGTGTATCACTAAATTAAGTTGGCTTATATGTCCAAGGTGAAAATTCTGAAAAACGCGCATATACCTGGGTGCCGATTCCCACGGACGAAATATCCATAACATAGCAATAGTAGTGCTTGTATAGACTACATTTATATGGGTGTCGTTTAACGTTTTCCCATGGACAAAATATCCGTGAAAGGTTGTACCGGTTTGAGAATTCCCTCTTGTTTTCTATTGTAAAGAACATGACTTTGAGAATTTTGATATAGGCTGAGCATGGCATTATTTTTTTTATTGGAAAAAAAATGTAAAACATTTCGGTCATGAGCATTGCAGATGCATTTCGCACTTATATCTTTGTTAAGATTCATATATTGTGTTAGATTATTTTTACTGGGTTTTGGCTCACCCTATATGGAAAAACCATTTTCAGGTGTTAGTGAGATGCCTCCACCAAGGACTTAGCTTGGGAGGACTGTGGAGCTAAATGCTCCATTTTGTTATTTTGTATTTAATGTTTGTACAAGCCTAGGGCTTTATATGTATTGAGCTTAAGATTTATTTTCGATGTAACCAAGCATTGTCATGGAAAGTTGTAACCTTCAGGGCATTTCCATTATTTGTTTAACTTTACTTCTTATTTTGTTGTTGTCATATACTATAGATTCAGGGTTAGGACTTATGAATGTATATTTGCTTGTGCCACCTCTTTTGTACAACTGAGTTTTATGAAATAGAAGGATATCGTACTTTGATTTATGTTGTTATTTAATTATCGCTATGGTTGGTTTAATTATAATTATTTTGGGGCGTTACAACTTGATATCAGAGCGTACCGGGTTTTAATACTTTGGGTACGTGGGAAGTGGTTATTACCATAATGGGTTTGTCTCGCTTGATAGAGACATTTGTATGTAGGGCATGCTATGTGATAACATGCTTATGTGATTATATGGGTATGAGATTTTATTTCTAGGATGTTGATTGGGTCTACGAGTTTCTAGAAGTCCTATTATAAGAGCACTTGATCACTGCTATTTTTAATTGGAACTCTGGCAAAGCTGTGGACGGTCATTATTCAGAAGAAAATTCGTATATGTTTATGTGACTATGTATTTATGTGGAGTGAATTACCGTTGTGCACTGTATTAGGACGTAAGTAAGTTAGCTTCGGCACATTTGCAAATGTGCTAATCTCTTTTGTTACCTTTATTAGGATGTTAGGACGTGATCGCAGTGGTAGGCGTGGTAGGCCTAGATGGCAGGAGGTGACGATACCGGATGATATTCGGGCACAAGAAGAGGGAATTGGTTAGGCTAACATGGCCGAACCGACAGGTCAGCAGGCCATGGGCGCCTTAGCCCGCGAGATGGCCGAAGCTTTGTGAGAATCTATGGACATTCTCAGAGTTGAGAATCAAGTCCAGGCCCATGTTGTTGAGACGGGACCGTCTTTTTTGAAGTAAGAGTTCTTTCGGTCCAACCTGGACGAGTTTTTGGGTGATCCCAAGGAGCCACTGAAGACGGATGAGTGGCTAGAGTAGATAGTGAAGACGTTCAGGACGCTTGGCATCGAGGACGACGGACTAAGAGTGACCCTGACATTCTTCCAACTGAAGGGAGAGACGGGTCAGTGGTGGAAGTATGCGCGTGGGCTCATTAGAGTGACTTGGGAGGTTTTTGTCAATACCTTCCAGGACAAGTTCTTATCTCCCACTGTTAGGGAGAAGTTAAGGGAGCAATTCTCATAGCTCAAGCATTTGAACACATCGGTATCTGAGTTTGAGGCTGCCTTTACTAACCTCTCTAGATTTGCACAAGAGTTAGTGGCGACAGAGGAACGCCGTTGTGTGGAGTTTGAGAAAAGGTTAAGGATCGGGCTTC
>JAPPVO010000007.1:58662436-58720926 GCA_030407325.1 Camellia japonica
CACTGCCTATCTTAGTAATTCAGCGGTAAAAACACAGGCAGAATAGATGGCACAGTTAATAACACAAAGACACAAAGGATTTAACGTAGTTCGGCAATAATTGCCTACGTCCACGGGAGGCCGAGGTAATTCACTATTGAATGAATGGTAAAGATTACAATTAACTCTCTGTAATCCTCTCACTCTCTAAGGAGGTAATTGTAAGTATTACAATTAGCTTGTAGTCGTATATGCTCTTGTTCAGAATGGATTCGATCATCCTTCTTCTCAACTTCTCAACCTCTCATATATACCAGGAAAGTTAAGGAGAGAGGTTGACAGCTTTTGAGCTGGCTGCCAGCATACTGTTACGCTTTGGCAGCTTTCCAGACATCGGTTCCCACATGGCTTCCACATGGCCTCTAGTGGCCTCATGGCCAACTCACATGGCCTCAAGGCCAGGTAGTTGGTGAAGTGCTGGCCTCATAGCTGTACATCCACTTAACCAAGATAATATTTTGTATTTAGCAGGTGTGGTCGACCTCATGGTTACCTCGGCTTAATCTCTGAGGGTAGTTCGGCCTTTGGAGACGAGGCTAGGTATGGGAAAGAAGATGCCTTTACCCGGATTAAGATAGCTTCGGTAATTACCTCGGCAACCCAGTAAGATTACTTCAGCAGAAACTTACTATCAACATGTGGAACCTCGGCTGACACATCGGCGTCACCTTGCCATGTGTTGATACACAAAAATATGACCCCACAAGAGGTATTTATTTCATTTTCTGCATTTTTCGTGCATTTCATGCTTTTGCCATGCTTGAACACACAGTTTAGCCTATGACATAGTACTTTGTTTGCATTCAGAACATGTGGCTTAACACTTGAAATTCTGAACACTTGCTCATTGATTGATTGTGAGCGCACGGCACACATTAGTTAAGAATTGAACACACGCCTCAAGCACTGATTTGTCGAACATACAGCCCGAATTTGAAAGTGAACACACAGCACACACTGACTAAGAGTAGAACACGCAGCCCAAAACTCTGATTTTCTGAACATACAGTTCGAATTGATGGTGAACACACAGCCCACGCTGGTTGAGAGTAGAACACGCAGCCCAAACTCTGATCTTCTGAACACACAGTTTGAATTGATGGTGAACACACAACCCACACTGGTTGAGAGTAGAACACGCAGCCCAAACTCTGATCTTCTGAACACACAGTTTGAATTGATGGTGAACACACAGCCCACACTGGTTGAGAGTAGAACACGCAGCCCAAACTTTGATTTTCTGAACACACAGTTCGAATGATAGTGAACACAAAGCACACATTGTTGAGACTAGAAACACGCAGCCCTAACTCAGATTTTCTGAACACGCAGCCAAATTGACGATGAACACACAGTACACACTGATTGTAGAGTAGAACACTTAGCCCTAACTCTGATTTTCTGAACACGCAGCCCAAATTGACGGTGAACACACAGCACACACTGATTTAGAGTAGAACACGCAGCCCTAACTCTGATTTTCTGAACACGCAGCCCAAATTGACGGTGAACACACAGCACACACTGATTTAGAGTAGAACACGCAGCCCTAACTCTGATTTTCTAAAACACCGCAGCCCAAATTGACGGTGAACACACAGCACACACTGATTTAGAGTAGAAACTGCAGCCCTAACTCTGATTTTTCTGAACACGTAGCCCAAATTGACGGTGAACACAGCACACAATGATTTAGAGTAGAACACGCAGCCCTAACTCTGATTTCTGAACACGCAGCCCAAATTGACGTGTGAACACCACAGCACACACTGATTTTAGAGTAGAAACACACAGCCCTAACTCTGATTTCTGAACACGCAGCCCAAATTGACGGTGAACACACAGCACACACTGATTTAGAGTAGAATACGCAGCCCTAACTCTGATTTTCTGAACACGCAGCCCAAATTGACGGTGAACACACAGCACACACTGATTTAGAGTATAGAACACGCAGCCCTACTTTACTTCGCACACAGCTTATTTATTTCATTTGCACACAGTTCATTACATTTCATTTGCACACGGCTCATTACATTCCATTTGCACACGGCTTCATTTCATTGCGTACTGACACATGTATTTATTCTGAATGCAGGTTGGTTCTCGCACCGTGTGGGGATATGGTCTCCACCATGGTAGCGAGAGAGATGGTATGTTGAGCTCCCGGAGGCTGTCCGGGATTTAGTTGATTTAGCAGGGTTCGGGGGGTCTTCGCATGGGGTTATCACATTGTCCTGCCCGGAGGACGCTATTGGCAGCTCTGGTGGAGAGATGGTGGGACACCACCAACTCCTTCCATTTCTCCGCCACCGGATTGGATTTGACCAGACCTCGCTGGATTTCGCCTGTATTGACCGGCCTGGATGGAGGAGGCTGGCCCATTCCTACGACGAGGACATGGGTGAATGGGAGGCCGCTTGGTTCACATCTGTTGGGGCCGCCCGCCTATGGACAGAGCTTCTGGGAGAGTCCGATACACCTGGTTCTCTTCCCATTTGGAGGGGAGGAGATGGAGCCGAGACCCCTGAGGAGGCGGAGCAGTACGCCTGGGTTCCTTATGTTCCTCTTCGACGACGACTGTTTGACCGATAGAGGGAACACGGTCGGGTTGTATCTACTGAGCGCTCTGGTGGACCTGTCACAGGTCAGTCGGTACGACTGGGGTGGCGCCGGCCTGGCTACCCTTTATTGCTACATGAGCGCTAACTCTCCCGCGGGCAGGGAGACTTACTCGGCGGTTATGGAGAGCCTGGGAGGTACTTTCTGTCCTCTTGATTGTCATTTTGCTCCTCATTACTGTGTACATTGCACGCACAGCGCACTTACATTCTGTATTTGCTTTCAGCATTTGTATTCACATTCTGCACTGTTTTCCACAGAGGTATGGGTCTACGTATATTTCCGACGTTGGCTCCAGAGTTGGTTGGGGGCAGGGCCCTCGTGACCCCGTATTCATTGGTATTCGAGGGCCAGCACGGCCGAGACCCGAGAGGACTCTCTTCTATCTGCGGCAGTATTTTGACACTGTGCGGACGACAGAGGTATTTCAAAACTCTCAGTTCCTTCCGTTTTCATCTTTGATTTGCCCTGTATATCCCCGATTTCGATTGGTTTATGCAGATTACGTGGCAGCCCTGGGCGATCTTGGGCGATGGTCTCCGATTTCAGTTATGCTGGAGGATCGGGCACCTTCCCAGTACAGGTCCTGCTCGAGGGGCCGGTGGTAGGGCATGTTTCCTGGGGGAACGCTTTTTGCGTCAGGTATGGGGGTTACACTTTCTCAGGACCCTCCTGCAGTGCCTCCAGCCAGTATGCGGACTGCTGATAGGCTTCTCTACTCAGGATGTCGTTAGTGCTATGCTGGGCACTGATGCTTTGCTACATCTCACGGACGGGGACTACGCCATTATCGTCACACATATCTGATGTGCCCCCCTTTAACGGAGTCGCACTCCATCACTGAGGCCTGCTGATGTACCATCTTCGAGTCAGGCTCGTGCTACTACGGACATCCCTTCCTCCAGCAGGGCTGGTGCATCCAGAGGTGGGCGCGGATTCATTCCACCCGATCCCACCGACTTTCATCCTCCTGGGTGGCCAGACATGCCGACCGAGTTGACGAGTTGGCGATTCGGGCTCCTTACCAGGTTCTCGCTAGAGCCTCCTCTTCCTGACCACAGATATGTCAGAGACCCCATGATTCACCACCGGTATGTTTTCAAGCTTTGATTTATCAGTCGGATATTTGGACATTCATTCCTTTACTGATAGTTTTGCATTTGATCTGTAGCCTCCAAGTTGAGTACATGGATGAGATGCTTGGGATGCTGGCCACATTCGAGGCATGATCCTACGGAGGGAGGCGCAGCTGGCCATTATGGGTGTACGGTACTGTTCACTTTCTGCATTTATCATATTTCTGATGACACGCTGGTTTTGAACCTTCCCTACTGCTTTGATAGCTGTTGTGTAGAACACATCTGACACACACCCACTCACTCACATATTGTACTTGCATCTGATTTCCATATTTGAACTGATTTATTGAACTCTTCACTTTTCAGATGCCTCCTGTGTATGCTCTCCGCGCGGGCGGGCCACCCGGGCCTTCTCAGGGAGGTCGTCGATCATCTGGATCTCTTTCGAGGTGCTGGGCCATCTGGGCCCTTTCGAGGAGCTGGGCCATCCAGGCCTTTTCAGGGAGCTGGGCCATCCAGGCCTTTTCGAGGAGCTCGGGAGCGGGGTCGTCTCGCAGACGCAGGGCACATGTTATAGAGGCGGAGCCCGATGAGGAGGAGGAGGAGGAGGTTGCAGACCGTCAGTCAGAGACATCTGCTGAGGAGGGGGACTCCGGTCTTGGTTCGGGAGTGGGGGCGGGCTGAGGGGGATCCTGAGGATGACAGCTCCGACCCGGATGATGATGGTGAGCAGAGGTTGTCCCGCAGAAGAGGATAGGGGGGCCCTCATTCCCGCTCCCGAGGACATTGATGCTGCTGTTTCCTGCTTTATTTTCCTTTTTGCTAGTAGTTTGTAGCACTTTGCACATTGTTAGGCAGTTTTATTTTCTGTAAAACTTGTACCTTTATTTGTTGTAAAACATGATGGAATGAAACAGCTTTTGAAAATGTGTTTGTATTTGAAAATCTTAGCATCGCATCGCATCATTTTGCACAAAGATGGAATTGAATGGAAATGTGCTTTGTGTATTTACCGGGTCAGGTAATGAACCGACGCAACAAATCAAACAACTCGACTCACTAAGAAATAACAGAATCTTAGCAAGTTTACAACTCGATAAGCAAAATACAACAATGTTAACGACTCGATAAACAAGACTTAACAAAATTGCGTAAACAAAGAGTAACGACTCAAAACACAAAATGCGACAGCTCGACAAAACTTACAACTCGATAAACAAAACGACAACTCGATAAGCAAAACACAACACAGCGTACTTCGGACGATCTGGGTGCTGGGACGCATCCAAAACTGAGAAAAATGAAGGCCTCCAACATTCCCGATGCGTGAAAGTGCCTCAAACTTCCTTCCGGGGGGCAAGACAGGACCAATGAGCATGGCCGGCCACATTTTGCTTTTTGGAGACTGAAAGGTGGCCGGCCGGCCAGTTTTTTGAGTCAAAGGTGGCCGGCCTGCTAGAATAGGTGGCCGGCCGGCCACTTTTCCTGCAGCCCACAGAATTCTGACACTTGTCCTTCGAATAGTGTTTTGCCCCTATAAAAGCTCCACTTTGGAACTCATTCATTTCATCACTGCTTCGCACGAAAATGGAGGCATTTCTCGTAGAAAATCTCACATCTTGGATCTCTTCTTAGATGGCTCGGAAAAGTTGAACTTCCGGGGTTTTGGCTTGAATGCACTATTCCCACTGAGTCGTACTCCACTGCACCTCCCTTTTCTCCATGCCGCGGCAAGATTCTGGAACCCCGTGACGCATGTCTTTAGCTTCGGAGGGCAAGAGGTATGTCCCACTTTTGAAGACTTTCAAGTTTTGATGGAATCCGAGCGAGGTGAGGAAATCTTGCCCCAACTCAATTTTGGCTATGCCCAAACCTTAGGGCGGATGTGCGGGCTCAACGCGCATGATGCTCGATCCCTGATTTGTAACGGAATGTTGGATATCCCAAGCCTGATTTACCGGTTCTCCGATGCTGGAGACCGCAGCGACCATCATTGGCAAGGCTTCCGGCGACACGCCCTCTGTTTATGCATGTTATCTCATTTTCTGTTTGCCTCAAGCTTTGGAGGATCCAGCGTCCGTCTGATTGAAGTGGCTCAAGGCTTGAAAGAAGGAAAGAGTTGCATCGCCATGACATTGGCTGAGACATTGATGGGCTTGGATGCTTTCCACCGTCGGGAGACAACCAGGTTCGCAGGGAGTCCACTACTGCTACAGGTAATGTTTCCCACCCGATCTCGCATATGTATTTGCTCACATCACTCGGCCCTCAGGCTCGGTTTTTCTCACAAAACCCTTTTCTTACTTTTCTCTCATCGTACATCTCTCTATTCTTTATTCTCTCATTTTTCATCCCTCCCCAGGTATGGTTGATGGATAAATTGCAAGGTGTGGATTCTTGCCCTGCTTACTCAGCCCGCGGCTACTTCTTTCGACAACGCCTAGTCGACGCCCTTGATGAGGGATGGTGGTTTGAATGGATGTGCATTTGTCGGCAGATCGCATTGCGTGGCGCTGTCCTTGGCTCAATCTCCCGACAATGAGCTACAGCATGTCTCGGCAGGTTGGATTCGATTGATCGGCTTGACTCACTGCATATTCTATTTCCCATTCCGTATTCTGCGCCAATTTGGCCATGATCAGACTTGCCCACCAGAGGGGATAGAGTATCGGCTACATTCCCGGTTCGAGGCGCACAGCTGGCTCGGCAGGCCGCAGCGTGGGAAATTAGAGAACTTCTGGCCCCTGCTCCCACTTTTAGTTGCACTTTGTCTGACGAGTTGGGATTGGCTCAACGAAGAAGCACAGGTTGGGCCTAGGTTGGCATCAGAGACTTCAACCAGCTCTGGAAGGGGGCGCAGGGACACCTGACTTAACTATGCCCCGGATTTATGCTTTACTAGTACTTTCAAGTTTTCATTATGAGTGTAATAAAAAGCAACTTCAATTGTATGCAAGAGCAAGAGAACTCTGTTTTGAAATCAATGAAATTGAAGGTTGTGGTACTGAAGGTTTTCCGCTTTGGTCCAAAAATGGTCTTAGTTGTGAAAAGATTAATTTGAACAAAGTCAACTTTATTAAAACTTTTCAAAAACTATTTTCGATATGGATCAGAACTGGACACGCCTGAGATCTGTCACTGAGATGCACAACCCGGATCCTAGCAACTGGAAAGTTGCCCCTAGTTGAATGGCGCCGCGGCAATTCATGGCACCGAAAAGTTGCCCCTAGTCTGAATAGCACTGTACCGGAGATCACGATAAATGCTGATGGACAAAGATGACTGAGATGATCAACATGGACAAAGTTGATCGGGGAAAAGTTTATGGCTGAACTTCAGGTGAAGCTGCCTACGTATCCGAAGATGGGAATCAAGCCTTACGTAGTTCAGGCTGGGTTCGCTCGGGTATTTTCACTCTCCTTTTGCGCTCTAACTTTTGCCAAGGCCCCCTTTGCGGGTTTTCAACCTTGCGAGCTCAGTTTTTATAATTTCAAAATTTTCTGTGCTCTGAGTTTTTGCCTAGGTCGCCCTTTCGGGTTTTCGGCCTAGCGAGCCTCTCAAGGGTAGTATTTCTTCAACTTGTCCATGTTGATCGGTTGGGAAAACTCTAAGCCATCTAGATCCATCAGAACCACAGCTCCACCTGACCAGATTGACTTGATGATGTAGGGACCAGTCCAATTAGGTCTGAACTTGCCCCTTGGGTCGTGGATGGGAGCTCGGTTGTCCTTGAGCACCAAATCTCCTTCTTTTAAATTCCTGGACTTAACCTTCTTGTTGAAAGCCCGGGCAATTCTGCGTTGATAGCCTTGAATGTGGTACAGCGCTTTCAGTCTTCTTTCATCGAAAAGCATAAGTTCCTCGAATCTGCTCTGTTGCCAGTCTGCCTCGGCTATTTGACACTCGGCCAATACTCGTAATGACGGAACCTCAATCTCAATAGGTAGAACGGCCTCCATCCCATAAACCAGAGAATACGGAGTCGCCCCAGTAGAAGTTCTGATTGAAGTCCGGTAGCCCCACAGAGCGAACGGCAGCTTATCTGGCCAGTCCCGGTAGGTTTCCACCATCTTTGCAGTATGTGCTTGATATTCTTGTTGGCGGCCTCAACCGCTCCATTGGTTTGCGCCGATAGGTAGACGACTTATGAAAAGCCACATTGTATTTCTCCAACAAATCAATCACCTCCTTCTTGAAGTGGGAACCATTGTCTGAAATATTTCGTTGGGACCCCGTAGCGACAGATGATGTTGTTTCTGATAAATTTTGCGACGTGCGAAGCCTTAGCACCGCATAAGATTGGGCCTCAACCCACTTTGTGAAATAATCTATCGCTACCAAGATGAACTCATGCCCATTCGACCCCTTCGGCGTAACTGCTCCGATCACATCAATTCCCCAGACTGAAAACGGCCATGGCGAAGTCATGTTGTACAGCTTTGACGGCGGAATGTTCATGCGATTTGCATGAATCTGACATTTGTGGCATCGCCGGACGAAACCAATACAATCCTCCTCCATGGTGGACCAGTAATAACCCTGTCTGAGGATCTTCCGTGCCAACATTACCCCATTCATGTGCGCACCACATTCTCCCCCGTGGATGGCTTCCATCAGACGCTTTGACTCTTCGGCATCAACGCACAGTTTATGCATTCCCAGATGACCCCTTTTATACAGTTTACCCCCGCAGATGATGAACTGAACTGCCATTCTCCTGATTGCCCTTTTGTCTTTGGCATTTACCCCTGGCGGGTATGCTTCTTTCTCCAAGAAATTCCAGATGTCGTAATACCAGGGGTGTTCGTCCTGAACTTCATCTATAGCGGCAATCGACTCGTAGGCAGGTGCAAATTTCTGGTCGATGATGACTGGACGCATTCGGACTCCACACGGGATGTCTATCATAGAAGATAGAGTTGCTAAAGAATCTGCGAACCTGTTGTTCTCTCTTAGTAGATGAGTAAAACTTAGCTTCTCAAACCGAGGAATCAGCAAATCCAAGGTCTGGTGATACATCATCATCTTTTCCTCTTTCACTTTCCAGTCTCCTTTAGCTTGAGACACAACAAGGTTCGAGTCCCCAATGACGTCCAACCGTCTTGCCCCTAGTTCCAGGGCTGCTTCTAGACCAGCGATGCACGCCTCATATTCTGCTTCATTGTTCGAGACTTTGAATCGGAGTTTGAAGGCGAGAGGGATACGGGAATTGTCGGGTGCTATCAGCAACACTCCTATCCCATACCCATGTTGATTTGACGCTCCGTCAAAGTACATCGTCCAAGTTTCATCGTCGATATGCAGAATTGATTCATCCGGGAACAGGTACTCAACTGCTTCATCCCCCTCAACCGGGTGGTCGGCAAGGAACTCTGCCACTGCTCTTCCTTTCACTGACTTGCGTGTCACGTACGTGAGATCAAATTCGGAGAGCAACAGCAACCAACGAGCTAGCCTACCTGTAAGTGCTGGTTTCTCGAAAAGATATTTGATGGGATCAAGTCGTGAAACCAACATTACAGAGTGAGCTAACAGGTAGTGCCGCAGCTTCCTGGTAGCCCATACCAAAGCTAAGCAAGCCTTTTCCAGCGGTGTATATCGGGTCTCATACTCCAGCATCTTCTTGCTGAGATAGTAGATGGCTCTCTCCACCTTGTCTTCTGATTCTTGTGCAAGCATGCAGCCCATTGTAGTTTCAGTCACTGACAGATACAAAATCAACGGTTTCCCGGTTCTGGCGGCGATAAAACGGGCGGGTTCTGTAGATATCTTTAATCTGTTCAAATGCAGCTTGACATCGGCCGTCCCATTGGAATTTCTTCCTTTCTTCAGGAGACCAAAAAGTGGTTCACAAGTCAAGGTTAATTTTGAGATAAACCGTCTTATGAATTGCACTTTACCCAGAAAGCCTCGCACCTCCTTTTCAGTCCTTGGTGGGGGCATTTCTAGGATGGCCTTGATTTTGGAAGGGTCGACCTCGATGCCTCTCTGTGTGATCAGAAACCCCAGCATTTTTCCCGCTTGTAACACCAATGTACATTTTGAGGGTTTAGCCGCAACCGGAATTCCCTGATCCTTTGGAAAAACTTATGCAAGGCGGTGTAGTGGCCCTCTCTTTCTTTGGACTTGACAATCATGTCGTCCACATACACCTCAACCTCTTTGTGGATCATATCATGTAATATTGTGGTCGCGGCCCGTTGATAAGTAGCTCCAGCGTTCTTCAGCCCAAACGGCATTACCCTGTAGCAATACGTCCCCCACGAGGTGGTGAATGCAGTCTTTTCCCGGTCTTCTGGCGCCATCACTATCTGGTTGTAGCCCGAGAAGCCATCCATGAATGAGAGCAAAGCATGCCCTGCTGTGAAATCCACCAACTCATCAATGTGTGGTAAGGGGAAGTCGTCTTCGGACTAGCTCTGTTCAAATCCCTGAAGTCCACACACACCCGGATCCTGCCATCTTTCTTCGGCACCGGAACAATGTTGGCCAACCAAGTCGGGTACTCTGATACCAGCAGGAAGCCTGCGTCGATTTGCTTGGTGACCTCTTCCTTAATCTTGAGAGCCCAATCCGGGCGGATCCTTCTGAGTTTCTGTTTGACAGGTCGGGCCTCGGGGTCAAGGGGGATCCGATGCTGTACAATCTCAGGATCGATTCCAGGCATGTCTTCGTAGGACCACGCGAAAACATCTTTGAAATCTTTTAATAAAGCGACTAAGCGCTCGCGTTCCTCTGAAGACAACGTGGACCCGATCTGGACCAGCCGCGGGTCCTCCTCAGTACCAATGTTCACGGTAGTGATTTCATCCATTAAAGGTTTGACAAATCTCTCTTGCTCTTGCTCAATTAAACGTTGCAAAACCGGAGGAACTTCGTCCTCGTCGTTTTCATCAAAGTTTTGAAAGTCTGAATTAATGCAATAAATCAAGGGCACAGAAAAATACTCAGAAAACCACAGTCACCTGATTCTCATTAAGTTCATCCAAATCGTCCGATTCATTTACAACAGACTCAAATGAAAAGGAAAAAGACGACCTAGACAGGACTGTGGCATCCGGGTTATCATCCCCAGGAGTACCAGACTCAGACTCAGTCGAGCTGGAACCTGATTCCGACTCACAAGACTCGGTGGAATCAGATTCCGGCTCACTACCTGACCCGGTGCTGCTGGACAAAAATCCCTCCTCGTATTGCCAAGTGAGAGAGGGTGCGATATGATGCATCCAAGATAGCTGCTGGTTGGCTCGCAGCCGTTTCATCCCCAATCATGGAAACCGCGAAGTTATCCCCCAAGCACTCATGGTCGATCGGAGGATCAGAGAGTAGACATGCCAGCGCTACCCCCATTTCAAATTCTGTGCCCTCAGGATCCCCTGCTTTATACTGCTCAACCTCAGCTGGTGGGTCTGTCTGCTCTGTGGCAACGTCATCCCCGGATAGTTGCAAGTCAAAGAAGATCTCGAAGCCTGGGACGCGCTTCTTCTCCGCGTTTAGCCACGGCTCGGGGAAGCCGCAAAATGGAAAGTCCTCCCCCTCCGGACAAAGCGTCCGTTCAGGGTACCCTGAATGGGCCTGTGTATTAAGTCAAAAGGCTTCCCCGCCTTCTTCGCTTTGGCTCTTCCGGCCATTTCTTTTCCCTTCCTCACCCAGTCCTCTTTGGTGGGCAGATAACCCAACCAAAGGTATGAGGGTTATGTGGCACTTCGGCCAATGCTGCGACGCCTTTTCGGCCGCTCCTTCCCAATCCCATCCCGGGGATGTGTTGTAGCTTGTTCATGAGGTAGACGGATTGAGCACTGACGTATACCCCCTCATTCACAGCCATAATATTCTGTACTACCCGGGCCTCAGCCAAAGTGAATCCTGATAAGAATACGTCCTCTGTGCCATGCTCAATTTCCAGGACTGGCGTAGATACCTCTGGAGGCGGATGGATTGATGAATTCCCGAACACAATGGCTACTCCCTTTCCATAGGGGTATTTCACCATCTGATGTAGAGTGGAAGAGACTGCCTTTACTTGGTGCAGCCACGGCCGCCCCAAGAGTAGGTTGAAGGTTGCGGGAACGTCCAAGACATGAAATTCGATGTCGTGTTGTCCTGGACCAACCTTGGTTTGAATCTTGACAGTCCCCATCACTTCCCTGCTAGTATTATCGTATGCTCTGATCACCTGAGTGGTTGGTGTGAAGTCGCGGGCTTCAACCCAACTGCATATGCTGTTCTGGCTGGGCAGACATTGATGGCGGACCCGGTATCAACAAGTACCACCGGTATCCACTTATCTCTACATTCCACGGAAACGTAGAGGGGTCTATTATGGTTTGTGCCCTCAGGCGGTAATTCCTTGTCTGAAAAGGTTAATGCCGGGGAACCTCCTCCGGAAAAACCAGCCCAACCAGCTGCTCTGGCGTAGTGTCTATAGAGAGTTTGGCCTTATCCATGGCAGATAGGACGGCCTGTCTGTGCACCCTTGATGCCATAAGCAGTCCCCAGATGGAGATGTCTGCTTGTATCTTCTTTAATTGCTTGAGCACAGCTTCTTCTTCAATCTGTTTCTCTCTCTGTTTCTCAGCTTCTTTGTCCTTCCCAGACGCCTCAGGTTGGTCCAAGTGGTGGGGCTTGAAATACCGCCCACTTCTTGTCATATGAGCGACCTCGTCAATATACCAGGTATCATCTGGTTGGTTACCTCCCCAGTCTTCATCTGTGTGGGCAAGACATAAGTCATCGTCTTCCCACCACATTCCGTCGGCAGCCGACAGACATCTGTCCGGCTCCGGTATGATCGTACTCGCAGCACCTTCAATCTTTATGCCCGCAGCATTTCCTGTTCCTGTGCACACAGCACTCTCGACCCCCACATGGGCCTTAGCCTTTCTGATTCTCTCGGAATCCTCAAATCTTTGTTGTTCCAACTGCGTCAGTACAGCTGGTTGTTCAATATTCCCTGCATTTACAATCCCCAAATTCTGAGCGAAATTCTTAGTGCCGGCGCTCTCCGGCGGTGGATTCTGACCCTCGGCCCTTCCGGCCACCATTGATACTCTCGCCCCTGCTGGGCCCTGTTCTGGTTGATATTCTACAACGTCTGGTTGATCATCTAACCACCCGACAACTTCTGTCGACTCCTCATATTCGAACCAGTTGATTGCAGCATCCCCCGATTCTTGGTCATTGAAGAACTGGAGGTTGGCAAAGTCCTCTCCCACAGCTGCTAGATCATTTGTTCCCCATTCAAATCTGTCCCCCTGAATTACACATAACTCTACTCTTTCTGGCGGCCCTGCACTCGGCTCAGACTGGCCCACTGACTAGATATATTTACTCGGATCATAAGCTCCTTCAGCAAGATTCCCAGACTGCTCAACCTCAGACTCAGCAACCCCTATTTCCTTTGAAATCTGCTCTGTCCCATCCTCGGTGGTCACCACCACTGGCTTAGATTGGGTTGTGGAGATGTCCATCATGCACAAGTCAGTGCAGACAGGAAGGATCACCTCCGGCTTAGGTAGGTGGGATGGGGTGATATAGATACTAGGATCGTAAGACACGACCCCAGTTTGGATGAAGTTGATTCTGTTGGGAGGAGGGGCTTGGTTATGTGGTGGGAGAGGATTTGTGTGACGTTGGGTTTTTCGGGAGGCGCGATCACCTGCTTGTCAATAAGATCCTGGATCTCATGACGCAATCTATAGCAACGGTCGGTGTCATGACCATGCTGTTGGTGATACGCGCAGTATTTTGCTGGGTCATGAGAGGGAGGGAGTGGATTTGGCAGTGGCCTCGGCTCTAGGGGCGTCAAATGCTTCTTTCTGATTAACACCCCCAGAGCTTTGGACAGGGGCATATATAGGGGGGTGAAGGTTCTTTGGCCTCTGGGTTGATATTTGGTGTTTTGGGTACTGCTTCCAAATGTGCCAGAGAAAGGCGTGGCTGTCATGGGTCTTGGGGGAGGGGGAGTGGTGGTGACCGTGCTCACTTCTGAAGCTCGTGCAGTTACAGCGCCACTCGGGCCTGCGTTGTTGTTACGGTTGAAGGTCCGTCTAGGTTGCTCCCTATCCTGGTCGATCAGACCTTGTTTCATTGCATCCTCGATCTGTACCCCCATCTCGTGTAAATCTGAGAAAGTGGGAAAGGGGAGTACAATCATTTTCTGCATCAACTTTGGTTGGAGATTGCGCACAATCATCCTGATTTGATCTTTGTCTGTAGGCCTCAAAGTCATCATCGATGCCTTCGCTCTCCATCGAGTTACGAAGTCTGAGAAAGTCTCCTTGGGTTCCTGCCTCGTTGTTTCGAGATCACGGGTTGTAATCTCGATCTGTGTATTGTACGAGTACTGTGCAACAAAGGCCTCAGCCATTTCATCCCAGCTTCTTTTTACCTCATCTTCTAACTTCGCGTACCAGATGGCTGCCACGCCCGACAAAGTTCGGCCAAACAGGGAAAGCTTTTGTGGTCGGGTTAGGCCCATTGGGCGCAGGATGTCTGAGAATAGCCGAAGATGGACCATGGGGTCGCCGGACCCGTCAAAGCGGTCAATTTGCGGCATCTTAAATCTGTCTGGCAATGTTACGGCTACATCGGTGTACCCATCTTCGATGTCCGGAATTGCCTTCACTCCTTGCGACTTCTTGAAAAGCTTTTCAAGCTTGCTCAGTTTCAGAGCTGTATGGTCTATCTCGAACTCGAAGGGAGAGTCCGGATGGTTGGCAGGTGTATGGGTCTTGGACAGTTGAGGCGGAAGTGGGGGCGGAGCCGGCCCCGTTGGAAGGTTCGTGTCCTCCTGAATATTCTGGACATTGGGTAAGGTGTTCTGGGTGTTTGGCAGGGTGTTCTGAACAGTAGGTGCCTGCTCGGGCAATGGGGCCCCTGGTGGAGGAGGACCTGATGTGAAGCAGATGCCTGCATTCTGCTGTTGCAGCCTAGTAATAGCTCGGCCTGCTGGGCCATGACTGTTGCTTGTTGCTTAGAAAATTCCGCTTGGCGGATGGCATCCTCCTGCATCTGTCTCATGTTTTCTTGCATTTGACGCATCATTTCCTCTAGCCCGGCCATATTCTGTTGGTCCAGCTGACTGACCGGTAAGTGTATCTCTATGGCGGAAACAGAAATCCCAACCTGACTGTTTGCTGCTAAAGTAGCCCGCTGTCCCGGTAATCCCTGCTCTGACACACTGTGCCTCCTTGGCCTTCTTCTAGCAACTGGGGGTAGGGAGTGGAACACTGGATGTCCGTCAACCAGATCCTCAGATCGATTGAGTCGGCGACCTCGTGTCCAAAGTGCTTGGGGAATATCTTCTGGGTTGGAAGCAATTGTGCTAAAAACTGCCCCTAGCAAAAGATAAATAAAGCAAAAAAAGAAATAAATAACCAGATAAACGGACAGCATAACAGCTTAAATTAAATACACAACACACGGCTGGGCATACAACACACAGTTGAAAAGCTGAATACACACTGTCCTCAAACACTGATCAATACCCCTGAATCACTGTCCCAAAAACTGAATCGGATACCCGCAGATAACTGATTCTCAAATACTGACTGATGCCCGCAGGCCTGATGCCCAAACTCATACACTGATACATGCATTCCTGTAGAGACGCACTCTAAAGCACATAACAGATAAGTGAGAGCCAAAACACCCCTATGTTGGGGTAGGGTTTCCCTGTCCTATTTTGTCAGGAGCTAGGGTTTCACTACGCACGCAGCGGTTTCAAACAACCTATGAACGGGTAAGCAACCTGTCCTAGTTTGGAATGGTCACTATGGATCCGAATATGCACTAGGTCGAATGGTCAAAAAGGGTGCCCCGGTAAAACCGGGGTTTGTGTTCCCATGCTGTCAGAGCCCACAGCCGATCAGCCTTATGGTCATGCCTTGACAAGACAAGCCTCCGGCAAATCGTTCGGGAATGGCATATGGCAAACACGGTGTCCTAGGCGCACCAATGCAAATGCAATGCAAAGAAACACACAAGTGTAGTCAAAACGAGATATCATGAGTTCGAGTCAAGTTCTCTAAATCCCCAGCAGAGTCGCCAGAAACTGTAGACGTCCCCGAACGCCCCGGGAGGGTTAAGTCCCGTTCTGTTCATTTGGGCTCACTACAGTTCAAGGACTCAATGTCACGGTCCTGTATCTAATTCGCAGAGTGCAATAAGACCGATGAATCATCAAAGAGTCCAAATCCGGCAAATCGATTTTGAAAACAGATTTTTTGAAAAGAAGTGCCAAACATGGACTGCTTTGCCAGATACAGAGTCGCCACCTAAATGTTTTTTAACGGGAAATTTAGGAAACCCTGACTCGGTGCCAAAGGCCACGTGTCCGTCATCACCAAAGTTGCCTCGGCTCGGGAACTTGGGTACGATTGGGGAAGGTCACTTCGTGAGCACCCCCGCTCGCCCGGTCAAAGACCGGCCTCTACTAACCGTGATATCTTATTTTGAAAACATTGTGCGTTCTTATTCCGGTTATTAGCCTAGATTACTATGTGATGCACACAACATACAAGTATAGACTGAGTCGCCTGAATTGGAACAAAACACTTCATGTTTGTTTGTTTGAAAATGGTTTGCTACCCGCAGGTAGGCTTAAAATGCAGATTTTGCCACCCTCAGGTGGGCTTAGAAAAGATGATTTTGCCACTATCTAGTGGGCTTAAAACAAACATTTGATGAATTGTTCCAATCCAAATAACCCAACCTTCACCCACAGGCATTCAGGCAGTTATATCACATAAGCAGTTAGCCTCATGGTAAGCATGCTATTCATGGCAACACTCACACGCATGCAAGGATGCTAAAGCATAAAAACTCACCGAGTACTCCGAGCCAAAACAAAAACTGATTAGAAATCATGCATGATCCTAATTATACAGAAATGCCTAATGCAACACATGCAAAGATGCAACTATAGCAGGCTCGGCTATTCTAAACATGGCATGTGGAATGCTACAACTAACACGTATTCAATTTGGAATTGAAATACAAATGCAGTTTGTATGATGCGCCGAGCCCGGTGCGTGCAAAACAGATGAATGATGCAAACATGCTGTCATACTGTATGCTAATTGAAATATGCCCTATATCTAACCATCATAAGCGGGTAAATAAAAGGGAAGAAAGACGTGGGGTTGGAAGACATACATCACACTCACCCACACTTATTACAATTATGCCCTCGCGCAGAGGGTCCAAATAAATATACAGTCCCGAATGAAAGAATAGTACAGTCCAAATAATATACAAATCCCTAATTAATTAACAAATTAACTAAGAAAAACTGTAAACTGGCATGCAAGCCAGGGGCTGCCTTGATTCTGATGAATGATGTATGTTTAGGCTGCCTTGCGCGGAAATCCACTGAGATGCCCCAATTAGCCTCTGTTTGCACCTGTTCTTGAAATGCGTGCCAAACTTCGAAAAGTTGCTGATTCTTGATTTTGCTGCAACAGAGAGCAGGAAAGGGGCATAGCAATGTATTTCACAAATATATGCATGCCTCGATCCTCGTGCCACCAATCACGCATATCGATGCATGATGGCCGAGGAGCCGAATTGCACAACTCAATATAGGATGAATGCATATGAATGCTACAACAAAACCTAACTCCATCACGGATAATCCGGAGCGTCGGTGACTCGGGAATTGAGATACATTCCGTTACTCGGAGTACGAAACGCGCCTCGTTTCCCGTGCCCGGGGTAACTCCTATCCCGAACACGATGCGATATGCATGACATGCATGAAATGCAACTAATATACAATCCTAACATGCACAATGTTATGGAATGGCATACACGCTACACGAGGTAATACACAACCGGGCATACACAATGCTATGGATGAAATGGCGTACGCAATGCAATAATGGGCTTATACCAACATGAGAGAGCCTCAGCCACACTCACATAAGAGGCCATCAGATGAAAACAAGATATCTCGAAATGCGTGCATGCGTGCACGCAAATCGAGGACGGACCCTCAGGCACCGAAATGCCACTCTAATGAGACATGGCAAAGACACGGAATATAGTATGCAAACATGCAAAAATCAGTGGCAAGATGAGGGGCAAAACAGCCCCGAAACCCGGTAAAACGAAACCCGATGCATGAAATGATTCCGAAATGCGAAATTAGGCACCCGAAATGACTTGTAGCTATACAATACATGCATAATTTGAATATGACATGAAAAAGAAGAAGCAAGGAAGCCCCAAAACTAGTATCTTTACAGTTCAAAACATGGCCAAACAGCAATCACAAGTAGGGCTAAAATGGCATACAAAAATGGCTCTGCAAGGGAGGCAATGAAGCAAGTGATAGATGCAAAGCCCAAATGGCAAAATACCCTTCTACAACAATGAATAGGGCCAAAAAACATGCTGTTTTTCAGTAGATGACAACTCCCAAAAAAATATACAAACATGCTAAAAATGCCATGCAAGAAGTAGGCCAACAAGAGGCTATAACATAAGGTATACAAAGAATTCACCAAACATCCAAAGACCCTAAATGAGATATGTCCAGGGGGTAAAAATATGGCCATTTTCAGTTCTGATCATGGCTTAAAAACAGAATCAAGGTAGGCTAACAAAGCATGCAAAAATGGGGACCAAAGAGGGGTGATGAAGCAAGTGATACATGGAGGTCCCAAACAAGGTTGAGCCCTTCTACAATGTTGTAGAGGGGCTCAAAATAAGCCAACTTACGGTTTATATAATGCCTCAAAACAGACTACACATAGGCTAGAAATACCATGCAAAATAATGGCATACAAGAGGGCATTGAAGCAAGTACCAAATGGGGGGCTCAAACAGGGTTGAGCCCTTAAACAAACATGAAGAAAAGCTCAAAAAAATGCTCCTTTCAGTTAAGGTCGGAGCCCAAAACAGCAAACAAATAGGCTAAGAAATTGTTGCAAAATAGAGCTAGAAAAGAGGGGAAGTTGACTTACCCTTGAAGACTAAAGACTTGGCTGCTTCTTGGACCAAATTTGCTGCCTCCTAGCTGCTGGAAAGCCTCCCAAGGTGCTGGAAATGGAGTGGTGGTGGTGGTGCTTGGTGGTGATGAAGAAAATAGGGTTGGAACTTGAGAGAATGAGAGAGATGGAGGGAGATATGATGCAAGAGCTCAAAGAGGGTTTTTTCCAACCCTCAAAACAGAGCTGGAGGTTCTGTTATGTAGGCAAGAATGGAGGGGAAATGGAGGGAAAATGTGGAGGGAAATGGCATCAATTTTCCCTCCAAAAAAAGTTCCCTCCGGATGCAGTTTTTGGAGGGAAAACAATGCACAGCTGTAATGTACTCCCTGTAAGGAAGCTGGCCGGCCAGGTATCAAAGCTGCAGGTGGCCGGCTGGCCACCCCCTATGGCCGGCCGGCCAAGGGGCAAAATGGTCCAGAGAAATTTTTGGCCGGCCACCACAAAAAGGTGTCCTCCCATGTGTCCTCAACAAAACCCTGTGGTTGGAAATTGGCAACTGTAAAACAGGAGAGACAACAAGCCACTTTTAGGAGGGGTTCAAAAGGTTCAACAACAATTACTGGCCGGCCATAGACTTTTAGGGTCCTCCCATGTGTGTACAAGACAAATATGTGGTTTGGGGTTGAAGAAAAAGGCCCTAGGGTGGTCAACATTGGCTCGGAAGTGAGAAAAACGGGCGTCGGAGGGCGCCAGAGGAATATAACTAGTTGCTGAGACAATTGCTGGCCTCCCACCCTTCAGTGACCTTCCTGGTGATAAAACAGAGGTACCTGCCAAAAATGAACGAAAACCGATGCAAAACGAACGCTCGGGGGCCAAAACACGTAGTTCGGAGTCCCGAAAATAGGCTGTTAAGCACTGAAAGTAGCATTCGACCACGAAGTGGGTTTCTCAGGCCTCAGTGTCCCTCAAATGGGAGTAAATGAGATGCATGCCAAAAACCGGAGCAGTCGGAGATGGTTAGGCGGTCCCGAACCGAGGCACACGGCCTGACGGCTCCGAAAACCGGGAACCCGGCTCCGAAATGGGCAAAATGGCCTACGACCACTGAGAGATGGTCTACGGGACCTCTCCCTCCCCTCAGGAAAAGAAACAGAGAAAACCGAGTCTGGTTCGCAAACCGAGGCAAGGTACAGAAGAGGGTTCGGAAGTCCGGAGGCAGGGCTCACGGCCGCGACTCTGAGACTTCTGAACGAGCACAATATGCAACATCACCGAGCGCTCAATCGGTGACGTCTGAGTCTTAAGGTCGGTCAAAAATGGGGTGTCTACAGTGACACTCGAGCGTCAGACACAATAAGTTGTTCTGCTTGAGTGCAAGAAGTACCGCTTGAGCGCCAAGACACAATGAAAGAGACGCTCACCATTCGAGCGCAAGAAGTGATGCTCGAGCGTAGAAAACTCACATCCAGTAGTTTTACAAACATTTGACCAACCGCTCGAGCGCAAGAAGTGGCCGCTCGAGAGCAAAAAGACCCGCTCGAGCGTAGAAAACACTCTCCCAGTAGTTTTGCAGGCCTGCAAGAGTACTGAGAGTTTGTAAAGCCCGCTCGAGCGCAAAAAGTGCCGCTCGAGCGGAGGAGTAAAATTCTGGGCAACAAGAGTTTGGAACCAAACACAACCACAACAATCCAAAAGGAAAATTTAAGGGAAAACAAAGGGAATAAGAGATGAACCACAATACTAAACCATGAAACCTGAGTTCGGAGTACAACAAAGATTGGGTCAAAACCGGAATTGCTATAATCTCCCCCCTTTAAAGAATTTCGTCCCCAAAATTTCAAATCAAGTTAAAAGTCATTATTAAACTATTTACAATAGTGATAATCTATCAATTTCCACACCATGACCCATTCTCCGATCATTCAATTTCATCAACTCGATACACAAGTTCCCAAAACTTACACAATATATACAATGTTTCCAAAAGTGAGATAACACATACAATATTCCCATATTCTCAAAACATACACAATGCTTATATTGAACCCATGTTCTTAAAACATAAACGACATATACAATGTTATGATATTTCATTAATATAACAAAGTTCAACACATGCTCAAACATTAATAAACAAGTCCAGATACTTCTCACGGACTTCCAACTCACACTCCTAAGTTGCTTTCTCAATCCCGTGATGTTTCCACAAAACCTTCACCAAGGGAATTGTCTTACCTCGCAAAACTTGGTCCCACCTATCTAAGACTCTCACTAGTCTCTCTTCATATGAGGTATCCTCATCCATCTTTAAGTCGGTCCAATCCAACACGTGTGATGGATCTGGCTCATACTTTCGAAGCATACTGATATGAAACACGTCATGAACCTCGAAAAGTTGTGGCAGTAACGCCAAACGGTAAGCTACCTCCTTGATCCGCTTAAGGATCTTAAAAGGCACAATAAATCGAGAGAATAACTTCCCACTCTTCCCAAATCTCATCAATCCCCGCCTTGGTGATATCTTCAAAAAGACATGATTTCCCACCTCAAAAGACAAAGGTCTCCTCTTACAGTCGGCATAACTTTTCTGATGACTGAGCCGTAACCAACTTTTTAAGGATAAGTGTCACTTTCTCCGTTGTTTCCCGAACCAACTCTGGACTGAACAAAGGTGCATCACCCACTTCGGCCCAACACACAAGAGGCCTATACGATTGGCCATACAAGGTCTCAAATGGTGCCATGCCAACACTCAATTGGAAGTTATTGTTATAGATAAACTCCACTAAGGGCAAGTGCCTCTCCCACGAACCCTTGAGGTTAAGGACACAACCTCAAAGCATATCCTCAAGGATATGAATAGTACACTCAGACTGCTCATCAGTTTGAGGATGGTACATAGTGCTAAAGGTCAATCTAGTGCCCAAGGCACTCTGCAAGCTCTGCCACAACCCAGCTATGAAACGTGGATCTCTATTCGAAAGAATCGTCACAGGGACCCCGTGTAACCTCACTATGTCCCTAATGTACAAGTCAGCAAGATAATCTACCGAATCACCCAAGTGCATAGGTACAAAGTGCGCAGACTTGGTTAACCCGTCAACTACTACTCAAATGGCATCACTACCCCATTGAGTCCTCGGAAGGCCCACAACAAAATCCATCGTGACATGCTCCTACTTCCACTCGGCTATAGGCAAGGGTTGCAACAAGCCCGCTGGCCTCTGATGCTTGGCCTTTACTTACTGATAAGTAAGGTATTTTGATACAAACACAGCTGCATCCTTCTTCATTCCCCTCCACCAAAACTGACGACTAAGGTCGTGATACATCTTTCTGCCTCCCGGATGCACCGCAAGGCGTGAATGGTGAAACTCTCGGAGTACTTCCTCTTGGTAAGACTCTGGTACGAACAAACGATCACGATGTCTCACACTCTAGTCGGGATACATAGTTAAGCCTCTTTCTACCTTCCCACTAGAAATCTTCTCTCGGAGGGATTCTACCTCAAGGTCACCCCTATGCGCTTCTAACACTCGGTTCATAAGTATAGGTTGTGCAACCACTGAAAATAAGACTGCAGACTCAACAAACTCGTCCAGATGCAAGTCAAACTCCCCAAGAGCACCCAACATATCCCACTTCCGGCTAGCAATACTAGCCATACTGCTAACAAATTTTCTACTCAAGGCGTTGGCTACAACATTGGCCTTCCCCGGGTGATAATGCAACTCAAAATCATAATCCTCTATGAACTCCATCCACCTCCTCTGCCTCAAATTCAAGTCCTTTTGTGTAAATAGATATTTCAGACTCTTGTGATTAGAAAACACCTCAAATCTCTCACCATACAGATAGGGCCTCCAAATTTTCAAGGCAAATATCACCGCCGCTAATTCTAGATCATGAGTAAGGTTGTTCCTCTCGTGTGTTTTTAACTGCCGCTAGCCATAGGCTACTATCTTTCCCTCTTGGATCAAAACACAACCCAGACCTTCCCATGAGACATCACAATATACCGAATAGCCCAATCCTCTCTCCAGAATAATCAATACTGGAGCAGTGGTAAGTCTAACCTTAAGCTCTTGGAACGATTTCTCACAAGACTCACTCCACACAAACTTGATTCCTTTCCTCGTCAATCTTGTCAATAGTGAGGCTAATCTAGAGAAATTCTTCATGAATCGACGTTAATACCCAGCCAACCCCAAGAAACTACGGGTCTCAAAGGCATTCTTAGGTTGCTCTCAATCTTGCATTGCCTCTATCTTGGATGAATCTATAGTCACCCATTCCCCGAATACCATATGGCCTAAGAACTTAACCTCCTTCAGAAAGAACTCACACTTCCCAAACTCAGCGTACAGTTTATGGGCTCTAAACAACTCAAGCACCACTCGCAAGTGTTCCTCGTGCTCCTCCTCAGAGGGTGAGTAAATCAAAATGTCGTCCACAAAGACAACTACAAAACGATCTAGGAACTGACGGAAGATCTGGTTCATCAAGTTCATAAACACAACAAGTGCATTAGTGAGCCCAAAAGGCATCACTAGAAACTCATAATGGCCATATCGTGTATGGAATGCTGTCTTTGGGATATCCTCCTCCTTTACTCTCAAATGGTGATAACCCGATCTCAGGTCTATCTTAGAGAAATAACAAGACCCTTTCAATTGATCAAACAGATCATCTATACGAGGCATTGGGTACTTATTCTTAACAGTTACCTGGTTCAACTTCCGATAATCGATATAAAGTTGCAACGATCCATCTTTCTTTTTAGCAAAGAGAGCCGGTGCTCCCTAAGGTGAATCTTCAGCTCACTCAATTCGGCAGGTGCAAACCTATATGGTGCCATAGAAATCGGTGTCGTGCCAGGCACTAAATCAATAGAGAACTCGATCTCTCTATGAGGTGGTAAATTGGTAAGATCCTTTGGAAAAACATCCAGGTACTCACAAACTACCCTTGGCAACTTTGCCCGAAC
Source organism: Camellia japonica (assembly GCA_030407325.1). NCBI lineage: Eukaryota > Viridiplantae > Streptophyta > Magnoliopsida > Ericales > Theaceae > Camellia > Camellia japonica. The sequence goes on from JAPPVO010000007.1 coordinate 58,686,103, forward strand.
TTCATCACACTTACTACTCAAGAAGCTAGCAAGAAGGGATCATATACCGGTGATAAGACTCTATCCACCCAGTCCCCCAAGAAGGAAAAATAATCACCGCTCCAGGTACATACAGTAACCCTCTGACGGTAACAATCTATAGCAGCCCGATATGACGATAACCAATCCATACCCAAAATGACATCAAAACTAGACATGTCAAGCAATACAAATGTAAAAGGAAGCCAGCGACCAGTAACCTCAATGTTACAACCCTGACATCCCTGTTTCATGATAACCTCACCACCAATAGGTGACTCTACACAAATAGGAGATGCTAATTGTGCCAACTCCAACCCCAAAATCGATGCAAATATAGACGAGATAAATGAATGGGACACACCCGTATCAATCAACACATTAGCAACTGAATTGCAAAACAAGAAGGTACCTCTCACTACCGAAGGCGCTGGTACAAGGTCTGGTGTGGTAACAGCGTACACGCGCTCTATAAGCCTTTGGTCTAACTGTTCTCCTCTGGGAGCATAGGCCTGATGCACTGACTGAGCCGATGAAGCTCCCTAATTGGCCCTCGAGGCCTGTGCTAACTATGCTTGCTGGTGGCTCTGTGTCTGTCTCAAACCAGATGTACTGCGTGTGCCGCCTAACTGTGGGTAAAACCTCTTCATATGCCCTACCTGCCCACATTGGAAACAAGTGAGTGACTGGTCTCTCCTTTGACTTTGGCTTTGAGAACGAGTCGAAGACGATGTTGCTCATTGCCTTCCTCATCTCTGCGGGCAAGCTAGAGACTTGTGGCCCAACTGACCACATTTGTAACAAGTAATGTCTCCCTGACCACCCCTCCCAGAACCCGAACGGTACTGGAAAAGTGGACCTTGACTGAGCTCCTTAGGCATGATAGTTTCAAGATGGGTTGCCATCTCCACAAGGCGTCCATAATCTCTAATCATGGACCCGGCCACTCGGAAAATGAGTCTGGTCCTCGACCTTTTCTCAAACTCTAAACAACGACGCTCTTCAGTCACCATAAGCTCAGGTGTAAACCTAGATAAGCTAGTAAATGTAGCCTCAAACTCGACCACTGGTGTGTTCAACTGCACTAACCTAGAGAACTGGTCTCTCAACTTCTCCCTAACTATAGGAGGCAAAAACTTGTCTTGGAAGGCTTTGACGAATGGCTCCCAAGTCACCCCAATGCGCCCATGCGTATACTTCCACCACTGACCTATATTCCCCTTTAGCTGGAAAGATGCCAAGGTCACCTTCAGCTGGTCGTCTTCGATGCCTAGCATCTCGAACGTCTTTACTATTTGTTCTAGCCACTCATCTGCCTCCAGTGGGTCTTTAGGATCACCCAAAAACTCATCCGGATTTGACTGGAAAAACTCTCTTCAAGAAAGACGGCCTTACCTCAGCTACTTGGGCCTGGACTTGATTCTCAGATTTGAGAATGCCCATAGATTCCAGCAATGCTCCGGCCATTTCGCGGGCTAAGGCGCCCATGGCCTGTTGACCAACTGGTTCGACCACATTGGCCTGACCAACTCCTTTCTCCTGTTATAGACACCCCATTTTTGACCGTCTTCGAGACTTGGACGTCGTCGTTTGAACACTCGATGATTTTGTATGCTCGTGTTGGTTTTCAGTGCCCGAAGGTCTTAGCCGGCTGCGTCGTCTTTGAGCTTTCAAACTTTATTTGCTTTGTGCTTGGTTGTGGACCAAGAGCTTGTTGTTTCAAGTCTGGAGGAGAGGGTGGCCTGTCGGCTAGCCCTATAGCCTATCGGCCATAACTTGTGCCTGTCGGCCATCAGTGGTGGCTGGTCGACTATGTTGTTGGCCGGTTGGCACAATTGATGGGCGGTCGGCCACCAGTGGTGGCCGACGACCATTTTTCTCTTTTTTCGGATATTTGTTTGCCAGCTGTGCCAGCTGTTATTCACTGAAGTGTATCTCCATACACGTGTATGGTAGGATGATTTCAAGCTTCAACCTTGATTTTCTATATATAGGGGGTGCTCTCCTCCATTTGGAGGGGTTAGAAAATTTGGATCAAATTTCTCTCTCTCTCTCTCTCTCTTCTTATTTTGTGCCTTAAAGTCTTGTTTCTCTACACCTTTACACATCAAGCCTTAACCGAACACTCTTACCTTTGAGCTGAGGTTCTTTGGGGTCTAGTTTGAGCTCTTGAAGGGTGTTTGAGCTGGAATTTGAGGCTGTTTTGTGCTTGAGCTTCAAGAGGTAGTTCACTTGCATAGTGTACTTGCTTTGACTACTTATTTTGCCATCCTTCTGTATTGTTTTTGAGCTGGTTTTCAACTACAAAAAAACTCTATTTTTTGAGGCTTAACATGATGGTTTGAGGTTATTTTGTGCTAAGGGGTGATCTACCCTTCTTGTTGCTTAATTGTGTAGACTTTTGCACCATTTTTAGCATATTCAAACTAAACTTTTTGGGCCTTTAAACCACTGAATTTTAGAGTTATTTCAGTGACAAAAACCTTGTTTTGAAGTCCAAAATTGGAGGGGGTAGCCTCCCCTCATTGTGTCTTGTTTGCATGCCTAGATAGCTTAACATGTGAGCATGTTTTTCTAGCATTTTGTACCTTAATCTCAGCATGTTTTTGCTATTGTTTTGACTTGTTTCAGCTCTGTTTTGAGCTGGTTTGGTCCTTTGAGGCTTGTATTGTGTGGTTGCAGTGTAAAGAGGCTTCACTAGCTTAATGTTTTAGGCTTTTTAGCATGAATTGCATGAGTTACTTGCATGTTTTAGTGTCATTTTGCACTTCATTTCAGCACTGAAATCTCTGCAATCTCCCTCTATTCTTCTCTCATTCATTTATTTTGAAAGTGGCCTTGAACCCCTTGTTAGCTTGAGTATGAAATGAAGACATTTATGCTTAATGGTTTAATTCCTTTGAGAGTTCATTATCAACAGCATGAGGTCTCTTTCATGCTCAAGACACTTGTAATTTAAGCCTACTTTCAATTAGAGGACACTTACCTTTTGGACTAATTAATTAAATAATGGATTGGTAAGCTAAAATGAGTAAATAAAAATGAACAAGTAAAAGAGGCAAGATAAACATCTTACGTGTTGCATTGCATGTGTTCGGATCGGACGTTAATTCAAACACGAGGAAAATGGGACATTTCATACTCAAAGTGATGAAACGTGCCACTTTCCTTGGTCGCCATCACCCATGATCATACATGATAGGGCTATGGTTTTGTTGAGTCTTATTTTGCACTCATTAAGCTTGTACAAGTTTGGTTCCTTAGCCATCATGCATCGAAAATGCTTGGTTGATGTGTAGACGTCCCCGAACGCATCCCGGGCGAGGAGTGCGAGTCCCTCCGGTTCTGGTTCGATATTGGGTCACTACAGTTTGAAGGACTCAAATGTCACGGTTCTTAATCTTGAACCAAAGAGTCCAAATCTGGCAAATCGTTTTGAAAACAGATTTTTTGAAAGAAGTGCCAAACATGGACTGCTTCGCCAAATACAGAGTCGTCACCTAAATGTTTTTTAAATGGGAAATTTAGGAAACCCTGACTCGGTGCCAAAGGCCATGTGTCCGTCATCACCAAAGTTGCCTCGGCTCGGGAACTTGGGTACGATTGGGGAAGGTCACTTCGTGAGCACCCCCGCTCGCCCGGTCAAAGACCGGCCTCTACTAACCATGATATCTTATTTTGAAAACATTGTGAGTTCTATTCCGGTTATTAGCCTAGGTTACTATGTGATGCTCGCAGCAAATAAGTATAGACTGGGCCGCCTGAATTGGAACAAAACATTTCATGTTTGTTTGTTTGAAAATGGTTTGATGGTGCTACCCGCAGGTAGGCTAAGACGTGGATTTGCCACCCTCGGTGGGCTTAGAAAACATGATTTTGCCACTATCTAGTGGGCTTAAAACAAACATTTGATGAATTGTCCCAATTCAAGTAACCCAACCTCCACCCACAGGCATTCAAGGCAGTTATATCACATAAGCACATAGCCTCATGGCAAGCATGCTATTCATGGCAGCACTCACACGCATGCAAGGATGCTAAAGCATAAAACTCACCGAGTACTCCAAGCCAAAACAGAAGCTCATTAGAAATCATGCATGATCCTAATTATACAGAAATGCCTAATGCAACACATGCAAAATGCAACTATAGCAGGCTCGGCTATTCTAAACATGGCATATGGAATGCTACAGCTAACACGTATTCAATTTGGAATTGAAATACAAATGCAGTTTGTATGATGCGCCGAGCCCGGTGCGTGCAAAACAGATGAATGATGCAAACATGCTGTCATACTGTATGCTAATTGAAATATGCCCTATATCTAACCATCATAAGTGGATAAATAAAAGGGAAGAAAGACGTGGGGTTGGAAGACATACATTACACTCACCCACACTTATTACAATTATGCCCTCGCGCAGAGGGTCCGAATAAATAATACAGTCCGAATAATACAGTCCAATAATACACAGATTCCTAATTAATTAACAAATTAACTAAGAAAAACTGTAAACTGGCATGCAAGCCAGGGGCTGCCTTGACTCCGCTCCGGATAATGAATGATGTTTGGGCTGCTTTGCGCGGAAATCCATTGGGATGCCCAATTAGCCTCTGTTTGCAATGTTTCTCGAAATGCGTGCCAGACTCCGAAAAGTTGCTGATTCTTCATTTTGCTGCAACAGAGAGCAGGAAAGGGGCATAGTAATGTATTTCACAAATATATGCATGCCTCGATCCTCGTGCCACCAATCACGCATCTCGATGCATGATGGCCGAGGAGCCGATTTGCACAACTCAATATAGGATGAATGCGTATGAATGCTACAACAAAACCTAACTCCATCATGGATAATCCGGAGTCGGTGACTTGGGAATTGAGACCCGTTCCGTCGCTCGGAGTACGAAACGTGCCTCGTTTCCCGTGCCCGGGCTAACTCCTATCCCGAACACGATGCAATATGCATGATATGCATGAAATGCAACTAAGATACAATCCTAACATACACAATGCTATGAAAATGAGATGTCTCGGAATGCGTGCCAGACGGCACGCAAACCGAGAAAATGATCCTAAGGCATAAAATGGCATACGCAATGCAATTGGACTTACACTAACATGAGTGAGCCTCAGCCACACTCACATAAGAGGCCGATGGATGAAAATGAAGTGCCTCGAAATGCGTGCACACGGGCACGCAAACCGAGGCAATGGCATACACGATGCAATGAGACTAAAATGGCATACAGAATGCAAAATGGGCTTACACTAACATGAGTGAGCCTCAGCCACACTCACATAAGAGGCCGATGGATGAAAATGAAGTGCCTCGAAATGCGTGCACACGGGCACGCAAACCGAGGCAATGGCATTAAGGCATGAAATGACATAGAAATATGATATGCAAACATGCCAATGGAATTTCAGCACTGAAATATGGGGGAAAACAGTCCCGAAAAATGGCGAAATGACACCAAATGCAAGGAATGGTCCCGAAATGCGAATTTAGGCACCCGAAATGGCCTATAGCTATGCAAAGCATGCACAATATGGACATGGAATGAAAATACAGTAGCAAGGCAGTCCCAAGACAAGCATTTTCCAGTCTAAAACATGGCCAAGCAGCAAGCATAGATAGGGCAACAATGGCATGCAAAAATAGGGGCCAAGCGAGGGGTATTGACGTAGATGGTAAATGCAAAGCCCAAATGGAAAAACACCCTTCTACAACAATGAAGAGGGACTAAAAATATGAATATTTACAGTAGATGACATCCCCCAAATCAGTATGCAAACATGCCTAAAATGCCATGCAAGAAATAGGCCATAAGAGGGTATAACATGAAGTAGGCCAAAATTCATCAAACAAGCAAAGACCCTTCATGAAATATGCCAAGAAGGTCAAAATATGACCATTTCCAGTTCTGATGATGGCCGAAAACAGAAGCTAGATAAGCCTAAAAAGGCATGCAAAAAAAAAGGGGCAAAGAGGGGTATAATGGTAGGTATAACATGGAGGCCCCAAACAAGGTTGATCCCTTCTACAATGTTGTAGAGGGACACAAAATAAGCTTACTCACAGTTCATGACATGCTCCAAAACAATTTACATATAGGCCAAACAAATCATGCAAATTTACGGTAAATAGGAGAGATTATGAAGCAAGTGCAAGATAGGGGGCCCAAACAGGGTTGAGCCCTTCTTCAATGTTGAAGAGGGGCTCAAAATAGGCCCACTTACAGTTTACATTATGCTCGAAAACAGATCACACATGGGCTAGAAATTTCATGCAAAATAATGGCATACAAGATGGTATTGAAGCAAGTACCAAATGGAGGGCTCAAACAGGGTTGAGCCCTTGATCAAACATGAAGAATGGCTCAAAAAAGGCCTAGTTTCAGTTAGGGTCGGAGCCCAAAACGAAAAAATAGGCTAAGAAATTGGTGCAAAAAAGCTACAAAAGGGGGAAATGGCAACTTACCCTTGTAGACAAGTCTTGGCTGCCTTTTTGCTTGAAGAATGGATGCCTCCTAGCCTCTGAAAAGCTCCCCTTGCTGCTGGAAATGGAGTGGTGGTGGTGGTGCTTGGTAGTGATGATGAGAAATGGCACCAAACTTGAGAAAAATGAGAGAGATAGAGATGGATATGAATGTGTGTGCTTGAGGCAAGTTTTCTAACCCTTGAGAGAGTGTTGGAGCTGCTGTTATAAAGGCCAAAGAGAGGGAGCAAGGTAGGAGGAAAATGACACCAAGTTTCCTCCTCAAGTCTTCCCCCGGATAGAGATATTTTGGGGGAAAACAGCTATACAGCTGTAAAGTGCCAATTGTGAGGATCAAGGCCGGCTATTTTGGTTGCAGGTGGCCGGCCGGCCACCCCCTATGGCCGGCCGGCCAAGGGGCAAAAATGGGAAGTTGAATTAATGGCCGGCCATAGGAGAAAGTGTCCTCCCATGTGTGCTCAACAAGACCCTGTGGTTCAAAATTGGCAACTCTAAAACAGGAGAGAGAATAGGCCATTTTAAAGAGGGGTTCAAAAGGGTCAATAACAATTACTAGCTGGCCATGGACTTTTAGGGTCCTCCCATGTGTGTACAACACAAATATGTGGTTTGGGCTTGAAGAAAATGCTCCTAGGGTGGTCAACATTGGCCCGGAAGTGAGAAAAACGGGCGTCGGAGGGCGCCGGAAGAGCATAACTGGTTGCTGAGACAATTGTTGGCCTCCCACCCTTCAGTGACCTTCCTGGTGATAAAACAGAGGTACCTGCCAAAAATGAACGAAAACCGATGCAAAACGAATGCTCGGGGGCCAAAACACGCAGTTCGGGGTCCCGAAAATAGGCTGTTAAGCACCGAAAGTGGCATTCGGCCACGAAGTGGGTCTCTCGGACCCCAGTGTCCCTCAAAAGGGAGTAAATAAGATGTATGCCAAAAACCGGAGGAATCGGAGATGGTTAGGCGGTCCCGAACCGAGGCACACGGCCTGACGGCTCCGAAAACCGGGAACCGGGCTCCGAAATGGGCAAAATGGCCTACGGCCACGAAATGTAGCCCACGGCCACTGAGAGATGGTCTACGAGACCTCTCCCTCCCCTCAGGAAGAGAAACAGAGAAAACCGAGTCTGGTTCGCAAACCGAGACAAGGTACAGAAGAGGGTTCGGAAGTCCGGAGGCAGGGCTCACGGCCGCGACTCTGAGACTTCTGAACGAGCACAATATGCAACATCACCGAGCGCTCAATCGGTGACGTCTGAGTCTTAAGGTCGGTCAAAAATGGGGTGTCTACAGTTGCCCCTCTTTGACAGAACTCGGAAGTCACAAGTGACGGGAGTGAATGTCAAAGCCCAGAGACGACCCATTTTTGACAAGGCCGAAGACTTAGACAATCATACAAGATGAACAGAGATATGCCCGCAGGCGTGCCAGCAAGCAAAGGGGGCGAAATGCAAAGCGATATGCACGGAGCCAGATGTAACCTAATGATCATGCAAGTGCAGCAAGCTGTAATGAAGCAAGTATTCGCAAATAAATGCAACAGTTTTAAGCAAGAATGCAAAGCAACAACTACATTTCATGCAGTTAGGAATGCGGAGAATTATTCAATTCTCGTTGCGTCTCACACGGAGAAGATACGATACCTGCGTGATTCGTCTGGTCGCACCAACCTCAAATGAACCGTACATACAATATCGTGCCTGCAAAAGAAAGAAATTCAACAAGAACAATATGCTAACAACATATATTCAATGTGATTCCTGTGATTCCGAAAGTTTGACGCACGCAGTGTCGGCAAGCGAATGCATCACAATGCGAGAAAGGAACGTGCGTGACAACGCATGCTCGAGCACAGAGGTATGGTACACCAAGAAAACATGCATGACAATGCAAAATGTTCATGAGAATGCAAGTTATATGCACAACAATGCAAAACGAGCATAAATCAGGGTGCCCGTTTGTTGCGAAACAACGAGTAAGGAAACGCGCATTTCGGCGAAGGCAACTCGATCGCGGCCTCGGGTTCACCTCCCGGAGAGGTTACAACATGCTCAAAAAGGATACACTCTGATTTTGATGAGTAATGATGAGACACATGTCAGAAATTGCAGCTGAAGTTCCGGCGGAGCAATTTCGCGCCAGAAAGTACACTTTTCTTGAACTTTTTCAGGTCCCGGGAACTCCAATCTTCCTCAAAATTTGCAGAGGGCTAGGGGAGGATGTGGGGAACATGGCCGGCCAGGTGGTTGCCCTAGGGGAGGCTGCCGGCCACCTGTCAAAAAGCAAATGGCCGGCCAGCCAGAAAAGGTGGCCGGCCGGCCACCTGCCCAAATTCGGGGGCAGTTTTGTCATTTTACCTCATTTTCTTTATATCCTCTCATCCATTCATTCCGAAATCACTCCCACAGCTGCGAAATCTTCTCCCCTTGCTCCCCAAACCATTTTTTCCTTCAGATCTGCACTTTATACGCGCTTTTCAGCCTTCCACGCAAGTTGTTTTCGCGAAATCACTCGATTTTAAGCACTTTGGACCGATTAAATTTTGATTTCGGGGCTTCTTTTCTCATTTTCACCACTTGAGGTAAGTTTGTCTCAATATTTGGAAGATTTTCTCGGGAGTTGACTTTTGTTGACTTTTCCATTTCCCGAGAGTTGACTTTTGTTGACTTTTTCCAATTTTGGCTCATTTTTGCTCCTTTTGCAGATTTTTTGAAATGGCAGGTAATTTCCCTCACGGTGGAGGTCCTCCAGGTGCCGGAGATGATTTTGATATCATGACGCTGCCCCCGAGGGTCCGCCCCTTTATCCCCGAGAGATACGCCCCGGCGGTGCATGTTCTTCCGCGAGCCGTTTTCCGTCATTTCACTGACTTCAATGATCGGGCACCCGGAGATCTACTTCTACGAGAGCCGGAGCATCACCTCTCTTATGAGGCACGAGAGGTATTTTACTTCATTTTCTGTATTTTTCGTGCATTTCATACCTTTGCCATGCTTGAACACACAGTTTAGCCTATGACATAGTACTTTGCTTGCATCCTGAACATGTGGTTTAAACACTTGAATTTCTGAACACTAGGCTCATCGATTGATTGTGAACGCACGGTACACATTAGTTAAGAATTGAACACACGGCTCAAACACTGATTTGTCGAACACACAGCCCGAATTTGAAGGTGAACACACAGCACACACTGACTAAGAGTAGAACACACAGTCCCAAACTCTGATTTTCTGAACACACAGCCCAGTTAAAGTGAACACACAGCCCACTGATTAAGAGTAGAACACGCAGCCCAAAACTCTGATTTTCTGAACACACAGCCCAGATTAAAGTGAACACGCAGCCCACTGATTAATGATTTGAACACGCAGCCCAAAACACTGATTTTCTGAACACACAGCCCAGATTAAAGTGAACACGCAGCCCACTGATTAATGATTTGAACACGCAGCCCAAAATACTGATTTTCTGAACACACAGCCCAGATTAAAGTGAACACGCAGCCCACTGATTAATGATTTGAACACGCAGCCCAAAACACTGATTTTCTGAACACACAGCCCAGATTAAAGTGAACACGCAGCCCACTGATTAATGATTTGAACACGCAGCCCAAAACACTGATTTTCTGAACACACAGCCCAGATTAAAGTGAACACGCAGCCCACTGATTAAGATTTGAACACGCAGCCCAAAACACTGATTTTCTGAACACACAGCCCAGATTAAAGTGAACACGCAGCCCACTGATTAAGATTTGAACACGCAGCCCAAAACACTGATTTTCTGAACACACAGCCCAGATTAAAGTGAACACGCAGCCCACTGATTAAGATTTGAACACGCAGCCCAAAACACTGATTTTCTGAACACAGCCCAGATTAAAGTGAACACGCAGCCCACTGATTAAGATTTGAACACGCAGCCCAAAACACTGATTTTCTGAACACACAGCCCAGATTAAAGTGAACACGCAGCCCACTGATTAAGATTTGAACACGCAGCCCAAAACACTGATTTTCTGAACACACAGCCCAGATTAAAGTGAACACGCAGCCCACTGATTAATGATTTGAACACGCAGCCCAAAACACTGATTTTCTGAACACACAGCCCAGATTAAAGTGAACACGCAGCCCACTGATTAATGATTTGAACACGCAGCCCAAAACACTGATTTTCTGAACACGCAGCCCAGATATAAATTAAAGTGAACACGCAGCCCACTGATTAATGATTTGAACACGCAGCCCAAAACACTGATTTTCTGAACACACAGCCCAGATATAAATTAAAGTGAACACGCAGCCCAAAACACTGATTTTCTGAACACGCAGCCCAGATATAAATTAAAGTGAACACGCAGCCCACTGATTATGATTTGAACACGCAGCCCAAAACACTGATTTTCTGAACACGCAGCCCAGATATAAATTAAAGTGAACACGCAGCCACTGATTATGATTTGAACACGCAGCCCAAAACACTGATTTTCTGAACACGCAGCCCAGATTAAATTAAAGTGAACACGCAGCCCACTGATTGAACACAGCTTATTTACTTGCGCTTGCACACAGCTCATTCATTTCATTTGCACACGGCTTATTCATTTCATTTGCACACGGCTTATTCATTCTGATTCTGACATATGCATTCATTCTGAATGCAGGTTGGCTCTCGTACCGTGCGAGGATACGGCTCCACTGCTGCGAGAGAGTGGTACGCCGAGCTCCCGGAGGCTGTCCGGGATTTGGTTGATTCAGCAGGGTTCGGGGCCTTCTGCATGGGTTATCACATTGTCCTGCCAGTAGGACACTGTTAGCAGCTTTGGTGGAGAGATGGTGGGACACCACCAATTCTTTCCATTTTTCCGCCACCGGGGATTTGACCATGACCCCGCTAGACTTCGCCGTACTCACCGGTTTAGACATAGGAGGCTGGCCTATTCCTTATGACGAGGATATGGGCGAGTGGGAGGCCGCTTGGGTACATCTGTTGGGGGCCCGCCCACCTGTAGACAGAGCTTCTGGGAGAGTCCGGTACACCTGGTTCTCTTCCCGTTTTCGGAGGCCGGAGATGGAGCCCGAGTCTCCTGAGGAGGCGGAGCAGTACGCCCGAGGTTTCCTTATGTTCCTCTTTGGCACCACTCTGTTTGCTGATAGGGGGAACACTGTTGGATTGTATCTTTTGAGTGCCCTAGTGGACCTATCACAGGTCAGTCGGTACGACTGGGGTGGCGCTGGCCTGGCTACCCTCTATTGCTATATGAGCGCGGCCTCTCGCGGGCGGGGAGACTTACTCGGCGGCTATTGGAGAGCCTGGGAGGTACGTTCTGTCCTCTTGATTTACACACGGCGCACTTTACATTCTGTATTTTGCCCTCAGCACTTTGTATTTACATTCCGCACTACTTTTCTCAGCTATGGGTCTACGTATATTTTCCGACGTTAGCCCCGGAGATGGAGGTGGCAGGGTTTCTTACGACCCCGTTCTCGTTGGTATTCGAGGGCCAGCATCGACCGAGACCTCGAGAGACTCTCTTCGGCCTGCGACAGTATTTTGACACTGTTCGGACGACAGAGGTATTTCAGAACTCTCAGTTCTCTCCCGTTTTTATCTTTGATTTGCCCTGTATATTCCCGATTTCTGATTGACTTATGCACTGATTATCCGCAGATCACGTGGCAGCCCTGGGCAGTCTTGGGCGATGGTATCCGATTCCAGTATGCTGGAGGATCGGGCACTTCCCAGTACAGGGTCCTGCTCGAGGGGCCGGTTGGTAGGGCATGGTTCCTGGGGGAACGTTTTTTGTGTCAGGTATGGGGGTACGTTTCTCAGGACCCTCCTGCCGCACCTCCAGCCACTATGCGGACTGCTGATAGACTCTCTACCCAGGAGGTCATTAGTGCTATGCAGGGCACCGATGCTTTGCTACACCTTACAGACGGGGACTACGCCACTTATCGTCACACATATCTGATGCCTCCCTTGACGGGAGTGCGTGCTCCACCACGGAGGCCTGCTGATGTACCATCTTCGAGCCGGGCTCGTGCTACGGATATCCCCTCCTCCAGCAGGGCTGGTACATCGAGAGGTGGGCGCGGATCCATTCCACCGATCCCACCGACTTTTCATCATCCTGGGTGGCCAGACATGCCGACCGAGTTGACGAGTTGGCGATTCGGGGCTCCTTACCAGGTCTCGCTAGAGCCTCCTCTTCCTGACCACAGATATGTCAGAGACCCTGATTCACCACCGGTATGTTTTACAGCTTTGATTTATCAGTCGGATATTTGGACATTCATTCCTTTACTGATAGTTTTGCATTTGTATCTGTAGCCTCCAGTTGAGTACATGGATGAGATGCTTGGGATGCTGGCCACATTCGAGGGCATGATCCTACGGAGGGAGGCACAGCTAGCCATCATGGGCGTGCAGGTACTGTCCATCTTTCCCGTATTTAGCATATTTCTGATAACATACTGGTTTTGAACATTCTGCTGTATTGATAGGCTGTGTAGAGCACATCTGACACACACCCCACTCACATATTGTACTTGTATCTGCTTTTCATATTTGAACTGATGTATTGAACTCTTCACTTTCAGATGCCTCCTGTATACGCACCGCCGCAGGCCGGGCCACCCGGGCCTTCTCAGAGAGGTCGAGGTGCTGGGCCATCTGGGCCCTTTCGAGGAGCTGGGCCATCCAGGCCTTCTCAGGGAGCAGGGCCATCTAGGCCTGTCCGAGGAGCTCGAGGAGCGGGGTCGTCTCGCAGACGTAGGGCACATGTTATAGAGGCAGAGCCTGATGAGGAGGAGGAGGAGGAGGTCGCAGATCGTGAGTCAGAGACATCTGCTGAGGAGGGGGGCTCCGGCCTTGGTTCCGGGAGTGGAGGTGAGGCTGAGGGGGATCCTGAGGATGACAGCTCCGACCCGGATGGTGATGATGGTGCAGAGGTTGTCCCGCAGAAGAGGATGAGGGGGCCTCCTCATTCCCGCTCCCGAGGATATTGATGTTATTTCCTGCTTTATTTTACTTTTTGCTAGTAGTTTGTAGCACTTTGCACATTGTTAGGCAGTTTTATTTTCTGTAAAACTTGTACCTTTGTTTGTTGTAAAACATGATGGAATGAAACAGCTTTTGAAAAGGTGTTTGTATTTGAAACTCTTAGCATCGCATCGCATCATTTTGCACAAAAATGGAATTGAATGGGAATGTGCCTTGTGTATTTACCAGGTCAGGCAATGAACCGACGCAACAAATCAAACAACTCGACTCACTAAGAAATAACAGAATCTTAGCAAGTTTACAACTCGATAAGCAAAATACAACAATGTTAACGACTCGATAAACAAGACTTAACAAAATTGCATAAACAAAAAGGTAACAACTCAAAATACAAAATGCGACAGCTCGACAAAACTTACAACTCGATAAACAAAGCAACAACTCGATAAGCAAAAATACAACAAAGCGTACTTCGGACGGACGATCTGGATGATGGAACGCATCCGAAACTGAGAGAAATGGAGGCCTTCGACATCCCCGATGCGTAGAAATGCCTCAAACTTCCTTCCGGAGGGCAAAACAGGACCAATGCATGGCCGGCCACATTTTGCATCTGGGGACTGAAGGGTGGCCGGCCGGCCACTTTTTGAAACAAAGATGGCCGGCCTGCTAGAATAGATGGCCGGCCGGCCACCTTCCTTGCAACTCCTAGAATTGTGACACGTGTCCCCGAATAGTGTTTTCCCCCCCTATAAAGCTCCAACTTTGGAACTCTTTCATTTCATCACTGCTTTGCACAAAAATGGAGGCATTTCTCGTAGAAAATCTCACATCTTGGATCTCTTCTTTAGATGGCTCGGAAAAGTTGAACTTCCGGGGTTTCGGCTTGAACGCACTATTCACGCTGGGTCGGACTCCACTGCATCTTCCTTTCCTCCATGCCGCGGCGAGGTTTTGGAACCCGGTGACGCATGTCTTCAGCTTCGGAGGGCAAGAGGTATGTCCCACTTTCGAAGATTTTCAAGTCTTGATGGAGTCTGAACGCTCAGAAGAGATCTTGCCTCAGTCCCGCTTTGGCCACGCCCAAGCTTTAGGGCGGATGTGCGGTCTCAACGCGCATGATGCTCGACCTCTGACCTGTAACGGGATGTTGGATGTCCCGAGCCTGATTTACCGATTCTCTGATGCTGGTGACCGCAGCGACCATCATTGGCAAGGTTTCCGACAACATGCCCTCTGCTTGTGCATGCTATCTCATTTTTTGTTTGTCTCGGGCTCCGGAGGGGCTAGCATCCGTTTGATTGAAGTCGCTCAAGGCTTGAGGGAAGGAAAGAGTTGTACCGCCATGACATTAGCCGAGACACTGATGGGCTTGGATGCTTTCTGCCGCCAAGAGACAACTAGATTTGCAGGGAGTCCACTACTGCTGCAGGTAATGTTTCCCACCCGATCTCACATATGTATTTGCTCACATCACTCGGCCCTCAGGCTCGGTTTTTCTCACAAAACCCTCATCTCGCTTTTCTCTCATCGCGCATCTCTCTATTCTTTACTCTCTCATTTTTCATCCCTCCCCAGATATGGTTGATGGATAAATTGCAAGTTGTGGACTCTTGCCCTGCTTACTCAGCCCGCGGCTACTTCTTTCGACAACGCCTAGTTGACGCCCTTGATGAGGGATGGCGGTTTGAATGGATGTGCAATTTGTCTGCCGATCACATTGCTTGGCGCTGTCCTTGGCTTAACCTTCTGGCGATGAGCTATAGCATGTTCCAGGATACGGGGATCCGATTGGTCGGCTTGACCCATTGTGTATTCTATTTCCCATTCCGTATTCTGCGTCAGTTTGGTCATGATCAGACTTGCCCTCCGAGGGGATTGAGTACCCGGTCACTTTCCCGGTCCGAGGTGCACACCTTGCCCGACATACTACGGCCTGGAGGACTAGAGAGCTCCTACCCCCCGCCCCTATTTTCAGTTGCACTTTGTCTGATGAGTGTTGGGATTGGCTCAATGAGGAGGCACAGACCGGGCCCAACTTGGCATCGGAGGCTTCGACTAGCTCTGGGAGGGGGCGCAGGGACGCCTGACTTGACTATGCCCCGGATTTATTGCTTTACTAGTACTTTCAAGTTTTCTTCCTGAGTGTAATAAAAAGCAACTTCAATTGTATGCAAGAGCAAAAGAACTCTGTTTTGAAATCAATGAAATTGAAGGTTGTGGTACTGAAAATTCTCCGCTTTGGTCCAAAAATGGTCTTAGTTGTGAAAAGATTAATTTGAACAAAGTCAACTTTTATTAAAACTTTTCAAAAACTATTTTCGATATGGATCAGAACTGGACACGCCTGAGATCTGTCGCTGAGATGCACAACGCCGGATCCTGGCAACTGGAAAGTTGCCCCTAGTTTGAAAGGTACCGCAGCACTTCGTCGCAACGGAAAGTTGCCCCTAGTCTGAGTAGCACTATACCAGAGATTATGATAAATGCTGATGAATAGAGATGACTGAGATGATCCAAATGGACAAAGTTGATCGGGGAAAAGATTGTGGCTGAACTTCAAAATGAAGCTGCCTACGTATCCCAAAGATGGAAATCAAGCCTTACGTAGTTCCGGCTCAGGTTCGCTCGGGTATTTTCACTCTCCTTTTGCGCTCTAACTTTTGCCAAGGCCGCCCTTTGCGGGTTTTCAACCTTGCGAGCTCAGTTTTTATAATTTCAAATTTTCTGTGCTCTGAGTTTTGCCTAGGTCGCCCTTTCGGGTTTTCGGCCTAGCGAGCCTCTCAGGGGTAGTATTTCTTCAACTTGTCCATGTTGATCGGTTGGGAAAACTCTAAGCCATCTAGATCCATCAGAACCACAGCTCCACCAGACCAGATTGACTTGATGATGTAGGGACCAGTCCAATTAGGTCTGAACTTGCCCCTTGGGTCGTGGATGGGAGCTCGGTTGTCTTTGAGCACCAAATCTCCTTCCTTTAAATTCCTGGACTTAACCTTCTTGTTGAAAGCCCAGGCGATTCTGCGTTGATAGCCTTGAATGTGGTACAGTGCTTTCAGCCTTCTTTTATCAAAAACATGAGTTCCTCAAATCTGCTCTGTTGCCAGTCTGCCTCGGCTATTTGACACTCGGCCAATACTCTCAATGACGGAACCTCAATCTCGATAGGTAGAACGGCCTCCATCCCATAAACCAGAGAATACGGAGTCGCCCCAGTAGAAGTTCTGATTGAAGTCCGGTAGCCCCACAGAGCGAATGGCAGCTTATCTGGCCAGTCCCGATAGGTTTCTACCACCTTTTGCAGTATGCGCTTGATATTCTTGTTGGCGGCCTCAACCGCTCCATTGGTTTGCGGCCGGTAGGTAGACGACTTATGAAAAGCCACATTGTATTTTTCCAACAAATCAATCACCTCCTTCTTGAAGTGGGAACCATTGTCTGAAATTATTTCGTTTGGGACCCCATAGCGACAGATGATGTTGTTTCTGATAAACTTTGCGACGTGCGACGCCTTCAACACCGCATAAGATTGGGCCTCAACCCACTTTGTAAAGTAATCTATCGCTACCAAGATGAACTCATGCCCATTCGACCCCTTCGGCGTAACTGCTCCGATTACATCAATTCCCCAGACTGAAAATGGCCATGGCGAAGTCATGTTGTACAGCTTTGTCGGCGGGATGTTCATACGATTTGCATGAATCTGACATTTGTGGCATCGCCGGACGAAACTAATACAATCTTCCTCTATGGTGGACCAGTAATAACCCTGTCTGAGGATCTTCCGTGCCAACATTACCCCATTCATGTGTGCACCACATTCTCCCCCGTGGATGGCTTCCATCAGACGCTTTGACTCTTCGGCATCAACGCACAGTTTATGCATTCCCAGATGACCCCTTTTATACAGTTTACCCCCGCAGATGATGAACTGAACTGCCATTCTCCTGATTGCTCTTTTGTCTTTGGCATTTACCCCTGGCGGGTATGCTTCTTTCTCCAAGAAATTCCAGATGTCGTAATACCAGGGGTGTTCGTCCTGAACTTCATCTATGGCTGCAATCGACTCATAGGCAGGTGCAAATTTCTGGTCGATGATGACTGGACGCATCCGGACTCCACACGGGATGTCTATCATAGAAGATAGAGTTGCTAAAGAATCTACGAACCTGTTGTTCTCTCTTAGTAGATGAGTAAAACTTAGCTTCTCAAACCGAGGAATCAGCAAATCCAAGGTTTGGTGATACATCATCATCTTTTCCTCTTTTACTTTCCAGTCTCCTTTAGCTTGAGACACAACAAGGTTCGAATCCCCAATGACGTCCAACCGTCTTGCCCCTAGTTCCAGGGCTGCTTCTAGACCAGCGATACACGCCTCGTATTCTGCTTCGTTGTTCGAGACTTTGAATCAGAGTTTGAAGGCTAGAGGGATACGGGAATTGTCGGGTGCTATCAGCAACACTCCTATCTGTAGACACCCCATTTTTGACCGACCTTAAGACTCATATGTCACCGATTGAGCGCTCGGTGATGTTGCATATTGTGCTCGTTCAGAAGTCTCAGAGTCGCGGTCGTGCGCCCTGCCTCCGGACTTCCGAACTCTCTTCTGTGCCTTGCCTCGGTTTGCGAACCGGACTCGTTTTCTCTGTTTTCTTTCCTGAGGGGAGGGAGAGGTCCCGTAGACCATCTCTCAGTGGCCGTGGGCTACATTTCGTGGCCGTAGGCCATTTTGCCCATTTCGGAGCCCGGTTCCCGGTTTTCGGAGCCGTCAGGCCGTGTGCCTCGGTTCGGGACCACCCAACCATCTCCGATTCCTCCGGTTTTTGGCATGCATCTCATTTACTCCCTTTCGAGGGACACTGGGGTCTTAGATACCCACTTCGTGGCCGAATGCCACTTTCGGTGCTTAACGGCCTATTTTCGGGATCCCGAACTGCGCGTTTTGGCCCCCGAGCATTCGTTTTGCATCGGTTTTTGTTCATTTTTGGCAGGTACCTCTGTTTTATCACCAGGAAGATCACTGGAGGGTGGGAGGCCAGCAATTGTCTCAGCAACCAGTTATGCTCCTCCGGCGCCCCCCGGCGCCCGTTTTTCTCACTTCCGGGCTAATGTTGAACACCCTAGGGCCATTTTCTTCGAGCCAAAACCACATATTTGTGTTGTACACACATGGGAGGACCCTAAAAATAGCAGGCCGGCCAGTAATTCTTTTGTCCATTTTGAAACCTCTTTGAAAAGTGGCTTGTTGTTTCTCCTGTTTCATAGTTGCCAATTCCCAACCATAGGGTCTTGTTGAGTACACATGGGAGGCCACCAATATGTGGTGGCCGGCCAGAAAATCAGTTGTTCATTTTTACCCCTTGGCCGGCCGGCCATAGGGGGTAGCCGGCCGGCCACCTGCAACAAAAATGGCTGGCCGGCCATGCTCCTTGGGGGGTGTGCATGGCAGCTGTATAGCTTTATCCCCCAAAATATCTGATTTCGGGGGATATTTTGTAAGCAAGGAAACTTAATCCCTTAAGGCCTACACTCTTTCACACACTTTGACTCACCATCCTTGCATGCATACATCTCTCTCTCTCTCCCTCAAGAGTTAGAACACTTGCCTCAAGCTTACAAAACACATATACATCTCCATCTCTTTGATTCTTCTCAAGTTTGGTGCCATTTCTTCATCATCATCAAGCACCACCGTCACCACTCCATTTCCAGCAGCAAGGAGAGGTTCTCAGGGGCTTAGAAGCAACATTCTCAAGCCAAGAGGTAGAAAAGAAAAGGTCTACAAGGGTAAGTCTCCATCTCCCTCTTTTGTAGCATTTTCTTGCTTCTTTTCTTAAGCCTATTTTCTCACTGTTTTAGGCTCCGACCCTAACTGAAAGGGTCACTCTTTTGAGCTTATCTTCATGTTTTTTAAGGGCTCAACCCTGTTTGAGCCCTCCATTTGGCACTTGCTTCAATATCATCTTATATGCCATTTTTTGCATGAAATTTCTAGCCTATGAGTGATCTGTTTTCGAGCATAATGTAAACTGTAAGAGGGCCTATTTTGAGCCCCTCTTCAACATTGAAGAAGGGCTCAACCCTGTTTGGGCCCCCTATCTTGCACTTGCTTCATAATCTCTCCTATTTACCGTAAATTTGCATGATTTGTTTGGCCTATATGTAAATTGTTTTGGAGCATGTCATGAACTGTGAGTAAGCTTATTTTGTGTCCCTCTACAACATTGTAGAAGGGATCAACCTTGTTGGGGGTCCCATGTTATACTTGTCATTATACCCCTCTTTGACCCCCATTTTTGCATGCTTTTTTAAGCTTATCTAGCTTCTGTTTTCGGCCATCATCAGAACTGGAAAGAGTCATATTTTGATCTTCTTGACATATTTCATTAAGGGTCTTTTCTGGTTTGATGAATGTTTGGGGTACCTCATGTTATAGCCTTATGTATCCTAGTTCTTGCATGACATTTTTAGCATGTTTGCATACTGATTTGGGGGATGTCATCTACTGTAAATGTTCATATTTTTAGTCCCTCATCAGTGTTGTAGAAGGGTATTTTTCCATTTGGGCATCGCATGTATCACTTGCTTCAATACCCCTCTTGCGGGGCCATTTTTGCATTCTTGCTTAATCCTATGTGTGTTTACTGTTTAACCCTTTTTATGACTGAAAAGTGCTTGTCTTGGGGCTGTCTTGCTACTTTATTTTCATTCCATGTCTATATTGTGCATGTTTGGTATAGCTATAGGCCATTTCGGGTGCCCTAAATTCATGTTTCGGGGCCATTTCATGCATCGGGTGTACTTTCGCCTCATTTCGGGGCTGTTTTCCCCCACATTTCAGTGCCAAAATTCATTTGCATGTTTGCATATCATCTCCATGCCATTTCATGCCTTAGGGCCATCGCCTCGGTTTGCGCGCCCGTGTGCACGCATTTCGAGGCGCTTCATTTTCATCATCGGCCTCCGTGTGAGTATGGTTGAGGCTCTCTCATGTTGGTGTAAGCCCATATTGCATCGCATATCTCATTTTAGTCCTGTTGCATTCCGTATGCCATTTTCTGTTTGCGTGCCCGTGGGCACGCATTTCGAGACATCTCATTTTAGTCTCATTGTATATCATATTTCAGGCCGTTTCATGCCTTAGGGCCATCGCCTCGGTTTGCGCGCCCGTGTGCATGCATTTCGAGGCGCTTTATTTTCATCCATTCGCCTCCCGTGTGAGTGTGTCTGAGGCTCTCTCATGTTGGTGTAAGCCCATTATTGCATTGCGTATGCCATTTCATCCATAGCATTGTGTATGCCCGGTTGTGTATTACCTCGTTTAGCGTGTATGCCATTCCATGACATTGTGTATGTTAGGATTGCATATTAGCTACATTTCATGCATATCATGCATATTGCATCGTGTTCGGGATAGGAGTTAGCCCGGGCACGGGAAACGAGGCACGTTTCGTACTCCGAGTGACGGAACGGGTCTCAATTCCCAAGTCACCGACACTCCGGATTACCCATGATGGAGTTAGGTTTTGTTGTAGCATTCATATGCATTCATCCTATATTGAGTTGTGCAAATCGGCTCCTCGGCCATCATGCATCGAGATGCGTGATTGGTGGCACGAGGATCGAGGCATGCATATATTTGTGAAATACATTGCTATGCCCCTTTCCTGCTCTCTGTTGCAGCAAAATGAAGAATCAGCAACTTTTCGGAGTCTGGCACGCATTTCGAGGAACATTGCAAACAGAGGCTAATTGGGGCATCCCAGTGGATTTCCGCGCAAGGCAGCCCAGCATATATCATTCATCAGAATCGAGGCAGCCCCGGGGCTTGCATGCCAGTTTACCGCTTTCTTCTTTAATTTGTTAATTAATTAGGAATTTGTATATTATTCGGACTGTATTATTTCGGACTGTAATATTCTTTTATTCGGACTGTATTATTCATTCGGACCCTCTGCGCGAGGGCATAATTGTAATAAGTGTGGGTGAGTGTGATGTATGTCTTCCAACCCCCCACGTCTTTCTTCCCTTTTATTTACCTGCTTATGATGGTTAGATATAGGGCATATTTCAATTAGCATACAGTATGACAGCATGTTTGCATCATTCATCTGTTTTGCACGCACCGGGCTCGGCGCATCATACAAACTGCATTTGTATTTCAATTCCAAATTGAATACGTGTTAGTTGTAGCATTCCATATGCCATGTTTAGAATAGCCGAGCCTGCTATAGTTGCATTTTGCATGTGTTGCATTAGGCAATTCTGTATACTTAGGATCATGCATGATTTCTAATCAACTTCTATTTTGGCTTGGAGTACTCGGTGAGTTTTATGCTTTAGCATCCTTGCATGCGTGTGAGTGTTGCCATGAATAGCATGCTTACCATGAGGCTATGTGCTTATGTGATATAACTGCCTTGAATGCCTGTGGGTGGAGGTTGAGTTACTTGGATTGGACAATTCATCAAATGTTTGTTTTAAGCCCACTAGATAGTGGCAAAATCATGTTTTCTAAGCCCACCGAGGGTGGCAAATCCGCGTCTTAGCCTACCTGCGGGTAGCACCATCAAACCATTTTCAAACAAACAAACATGAAATGTTTTGTTCCAATTCAGGCGACTCGGTCTATACTTGTATGCTGTGCGCATCACATAGTAACCTAGGCTAATAACCGGAATAAGAACATACAATGTTTTCAAAGACAGATATCATGGTTAGTAGAGGCCGGTCTTTGACCGGGCGAGCGGGGGTGCTCACGAAGTGACCTTCCCCAATCGTACCCAAGTTCCCGAGCCGAGGCAACTTTGGTGATGACGGACACGTGGCCTTTGGCACCGAGTCAGGGTTTCCTAAATTTCCCATTAAAAAAAATATTTAGGTGGCGACTCTGTATCTGGCAAAGCAGTCCATGTTTGGCACTTCTTTCAAAAAAATCTGTTTTCTCAAAACGATTTGCCGGATTTGGACTCTTTGGTTCAAGATTAAGAACCGTGACATTTGAGTCCTTCGAACTGTAGTGACCCAATATCGAACCAGAACGGGGGGGACTCGCACTCCCTTTCCCCGGGATGCGTTCGGGGACGTCTACAGTTTCTGGCGACTCTGCTGGGGATTTAGAGAACTTGACTCGAACTCATGATATCTGGTTTTGACTACACTTGTGTGTTTCTTTGCATTGCATTTGCATTGGTGCGCCTAGGACACCGTGTTTGCCATCTGCTATTCCTGAGCGGTTTGCCGGAGGCTTGTCTTGTCAAGGCATGTCCATAAGGCTGACCGGTTACGGGCTCTGCCAGTATGGGAACACAAACCCCGGTTTTACCGGGGCACCCTTTTTGACCATTCGACCTAGTGCATATTCGGATCCATAGTGACCATTCCAAACTAGGACAGGTTGCTTACCCGTTTATAGGTTGTTTGAAACCGCTGCGTGCGTAGTGAAACCCTACTCCAACATAGGGGTGTTTTGGCTCTCACTTATCTGCTATGTGCTTGTTAGAGTGCGTCTCTACAGGGAATGCATGTATCAGTCTATGAGTTTGGGCATCAGGCCTGCGGGCATCAGTCAGTATCTGAGAATCAGTTGTCTGCGGATATCGGATTCAGTTTTGGGGAACAGTGATACAGGGACAGTGATCAGTGATTGAGGACAGCGTATTTTCAGCTTATCAACTGCGTGTTGCATACCCGACTGTGTGTTGTGTGTATTTAATTTAAGCTGTTATGCTGCCCGTTTATCTGGTTATTTATTTCCTTTTCGCTTTATTATCTTTTTGCTAGGGCAGTTTTTAGCACGATTGCTTCCGAACCAGCAGATACTCCCCAAGCACTTTGGACACGAGGTCGCCGACTCAACCGATCCGAGGATCTCGTTGACGGACATCCAGTGTTCCACTCTCTACCCCCAGTTATCAGAAGAAGGCCAAGGAGGCGCACTGTGTCAGAGCAGGGATTACCGGGACAAAGGGCTACTTTGACAGTAAACAGTCAGGTTGAGGTTTCTGTGTCTGCCATAGAAGTACATTTACCGGTCATCCCGATGGAACAGCAGAATACATCAGGGATTGAGGCAATGATGCGCCAGGTGCAAGAGAGCATGAGACAGATGCAAGAGGATGCCATCCGCCAAGCGAAATTTTCTAAACAACAAGCCGCAGTCATGGCCCAGCAGGCCGAGCTGATTACTAGGCTGCAACAGCAGAATGCAGCGTCTGCTTCACATCAGGCTCCTCCTCCACCAGCGGCTCCACTACCCGAGCAGGCACCTACTGGTCAGAATACCCTGCCAAACCCTCAGAATACCCTCCCGAACACCCAGAACACCCTACCCAATGTCCAGAATATCCAAGAGGACACCAACCTTCCAACGGGGCTGGCTCCGCCCCCGCTTCTGCCTCAACTGTCCAAGAATCTTACACCCAACCACCCGGACTCTCCATTCGAGTTCGAGGTAGATCATACAGCTCTAAAACTGAGTAAGTTGGAGAAGCTTTTCAAGAAATCGCAGGGGGTGAAGGCCATCCCAGACATCGAAGATGGGTACACCGACGTGGCCATAACATTGCCAGACAGATTCAAGATGCCACAGATTGATCGTTTTGATGGGTCAGGGGACCCCATGGTCCATCTTCGGCTATTTTCAGACATCCTGAGGCCAATGGGCCTAACCCGACCACAAAAGCTTTCCCTGTTTGGCCGAACTTTGTCGGGTGTGGCAGCCATTTGGTACGCAAAGTTAGAAGATGACGTGAAAAGAAATTGGGATGAGATGGCTGAGGCCTTCGTTTCACAGTACTCGTACAATACACAGATCGAGATTACAACCCGTGATCTCAAAACGACGAGGCAAGAACCCAAGGAGTCTTTCTCCGATTTTGTAACTAGATGGAGGGCAAAGGCGTCGATGATGACCTTGAGGCCTACAGACAAAGATCAAATCCGGATGATTGTGCGCAATCTCCAACCGAAACTCATGCAGAAGATGATTGTACTCCCCTTTCCAACTTTCTCAGATTTACACGAGATGGGGGTACAGATCGAGGATGCGATGAAGCAAGGTCTGATCGACCAGGACCGGGAGCAGCCCCGAAGGACATTCAACCGCAATAACAACGCAGGCCCGAGTGGCGCTGCAAACACAAGGACTTCTGAGGTCGGTATGGTCACCACCACTCCCCCTTCCCAACCAAGGCCCGCAGCGGCCACACCCTTTTCCAGTACCTCCGGGAGCAGTAACCAAGCCCCGAGATACCAATCCAGAGGCCAAAGAACCTTCACTCCACTATACATGCCCTTGTCCAAGGCTCTCGGCGTTCTAATCAAAAAGGGGCATCTGAAACCCCTAGAGCCGAGGCCACTACCAAATCCACTCCCCCCTTCCCACAACCCAGCCAAGTACTGTGTGTACCACCAGCAGCATGGCCATGATACAGATCAATGTTTCCGGCTGCGTCACGAGATTCAAGACCTCGTTGACAAGAATATCATTCTACCTCCCGAAAGACCCAACGTCACAACCAACCCACTCCCCGCACATAACCAAGATCCACCACCCAAAAGAGTCAACCTCATCCAAACTGGGGTCGTGTCCTACGATCCTAGTATCTATATTACTCCCTCTCACCTACCCAAGCCGGAGGTGATCCTTCCTGATTGCACTGACTTGTGCATGTTGGACACCTTCACAACCCAATCTGAGCCAGAGGTGGTGACCTCCGAAGATGGAACGGGGCAGGTTTTAGAGGAGAGCAGAATTGTGAGTCTGGGATGGGACAGCCTGGGAATTATGGGGAAGAGCTTATGATCCAAGCGGATATATCTTATCAGTGAGCCAGTCTGAGCTGAGTGTGAGGCTGCCAGAAAAAGCTGAATTGTGCATGATTCGGGGGGACGGACTTGAACAAGGGCAGATGATCTGACAACGGTGGAAGAAGATTTTGCCAACCTCCAGTTCTTCAACGACCAAGAAGCAGGGGATGCAACAATCAATTGGTTTGAATATGGGGAGTCGGCAGAGATTGCCGGATGGTTAGATGATCAGCCAGATACTGTGGAAATTCAGCCAGAGCAAGGCCCGGCAGGGGCAGGGGTATCAATAATGGCCGGAAGGGCCGAGAGTCAGAATAAATCGTCGGAGAGCGCCGGTACAAAGAATTTCGCTCGGGATCAAGATATTGTGAAAGCTGAACAACAAACCCTACTAACACAGGAGGAGCAAGAGAAGAGGTGGGATTCTGAGAGAATCCGGAAAGCCAAGAACCACGAAGAGGTTGAAAGTGCTGCGAGCACAAGAGCTGGACATGCTGTGTGCATGTGGGATGAAAGTACCGAGAGTATGAACTTGCCGGAACCAGATAGGTGTTTGTTGAATGTCAGTGGGATGTGGTGGGAAGACGACGACTTATGTCTTGCCCACATAGACGAAGATTGGGCAGGTGCTCAACCAGATGATACTTGGTACCTCGATGAAGTAGACCATATGACCAGGAGTGGGCGGTATTTCAAGCCCCCACACTTTGACCAACCTGAGGCGTCTGGGAAAGACAAAGAAGCTGAGAAACAGAGAGAGAAACAGATTGAAGAAGAAGCTGTGCTCAAGCAGTTGAAGAAGATACAAGTAGATATCTCCATCTGGGGACTGCTTATGGCATCGAGGGTGCACAGACAGGCCGTCCTATTTGCCATGGACAAGGCCAAACTCTCCATAGACACTACACCAGAGCAGCTGGTTGGGTTGGTTTTCCGGGAGGAGGTTCCCCGGCATTAACCTTTTCAGACAAGGAATTGCCGCCTGAGGGCGTGAATCATAACAAACCTCTCTACATCTCCGTGGAGTGTAGAGATAAGTGGATACCGGTGGTACTTGTTGATACCGGGTCGCTATCAATGTCTGCCCAGTCAGAACAGCATATGCAATCGGGTTGAAGCCCGCAGACTTCACACCAACACTCAGGTGATCAAAGCTTACGATAATACCAGTAGGGAAGTGATGGGGACTGTCAAGATTCAAACCAAGGTTGGTCCAGGACAACACGACATCGAATTTCATGTCTTGGACGTTCCCGCAACCTTCAACTTACTCTTGGGGCGGCCGTGGCTGCACCAAGTAAAGGCAGTCTCTTCCACTCTACATCAGATGGTGAAATACCCCTATGGAAAGGGAGTAGCCACTGTGTTCGGGAACTCATCAATCCATCCGCCTCGGAGGTATCTACGCCAGTCCTAGAAATCGAGCATGGCACAGAAGATGTATTCTTATCAGGATTCACTTTGGCTGAGGCCCGGGTAGTGCAAATATTATGGCTGTGAATGAAGGTGTGTACGTTAGTGCTCAATCCGTCTACCTCATGAACAAGCTACAACATATTCCCGGGATGGGATTAGGAAGAAGCGGCAAGAAAGGAGTCGCAGCATTAGCCGAAGTGCCACACAACCCTCATACCTTTGGCCTGGATTATCTGCCCACCAAAGAGGACTGGGTGAGGAAAGGAAAGGAAATGGCCGGCAGAGCCAGAGCGAAGCAGGCTGGGAAGCCTTTTGACCTAATACACAGGCCCATTCAGGGTACCCTGAACGGACGCTTCGTCCGGGAGGGGGAGGACTTTCCATTTTGCGGCTTCCCAGAGCCGTGGCTAAACGCGGAGAAGAAGCGCGTACCAGGCTTCAAAATCTTCTTCGACCTGCAACTATCCGGGGATGACGTTGCCACAGAGCAGACAGACCCAACAACTGAGGTTGAGCAGAATAAGGCAGTGGATCCTGAGGGCACAGAGTTGGAAATGGGGGTAGCGCTGGCATGTCTCCTCTCTGATCCTCCGATCGACCAAGAGTGCTTGGGGGATAACTTCGTGGTTTCCATGATTGGGGATGAAACGGCTGCGAGCCGACCAGCAGCTATCTTGGATGCATCAATCGCACCCTCTCTCACTTGGCAGTACGAGGAGGGATTTTTGTCCAGCAGCACCGGGTCAGGTAGTGAGCCGGAATCTGATTCCACCGAGTCTTGTGAGTCGGAATCAGGTTCCAGCTCGACTGAGTCTGAGTCTGGTACTCCTGGGGATGTTAACCCGGATGCCACAGTCCTGTCTAGGTCGTCTTTTTCCTTTTCATTTGAGTCTGTTGTAACCAATGAATCGGACGATTTGGATGTGCTTAATGAGAATGAGGTGAATGTGGTTTCCGAGTATTTCTCTGTGCCCTTGATTTATTGCATTAATTCAGACTTTCAAAACTTTGATGAAAACGACGAGGACGAAGTTCCTCCGGTTTTACAACGTTTAATTGAGCAAGAGCAGGAGAGGTTTGTTAAACCCTTAATGGATGAAATCACTACCGTGAACATTGGTACTGAGGAGGACCCGCGGCTGGTCCAGATCGGGTCCACGTTGTCTTCGGAGGAACGCGAGCGCTTAGTCGCTTTATTAAAAGATTTCAAAGATGTTTTCGCGTGGTCCTACGAAGACATGCCTGGAATCGATCCTGAGATTGTACAGCATCGGATCCCCCTTGACCCCGAGGCCCGACCTGTCAAGCAGAAACTCAGAAGGATCCGCCCGGATTGGGCTCTCAAGATTAAGGAAGAGGTCACCAAGCAAATCGACGCAGGCTTCCTGCTGGTATCTGAGTACCCGACTTGGTTGGCCAACATTGTTCCGGTGCCGAAGAAAGATGGCAGGATCCGGGTGTGTGTGGATTTCAGGGATTTGAACAGGGCTAGTCCGAAGGACGACTTTCCCCTACCGCACATCGATGAGTTGGTAGACTTCACAGCAGGGCATGCATTGCTCTCATTCATGGATGGCTTCTCAGGATACAACCAGATAGTGATGGCACCAGAAGACCGGGAAAAGACTGCATTCACCACCCCGTGGGGGACATACTGCTACCGGGTAATGCCGTTTGGGTTGAAGAACGCTGGAGCTACTTATCAACGGGCCGCGACCACAATACTACATGATATGATCCACAAAGAGGTTGAGGTGTATGTGGACGACATGATTGTCAAGTCCAAGGAAAGAGAGGGCCACTACACCGCCTTGCATAAGTTTTTCCAAAGGATCAGGGAATTCCGGTTGCGGCTAAACCCTCAGAAATGTACATTTGGTGTTACAGCGGGAAAAATGCTGGGGTTTCTGATTACACAAAGGGCATCGAGGTCGACCCTTCCAAAATCAAGGCCATCTTAGAAATGCCACCACCAAGGACTGAAAAGGAGGTGCGAGGCTTTCTGGGTAAAGTGCAATTCATAAGACGGTTTATTTCAAAATTAACCTTGACTTGTGAACCACTTTTTGGTCTCCTGAAGAAAGGAAAGAAGTTCCAATGGGACGGCCGATGTCAAGCTGCATTTGAACAGATCAAAGAATATTTACAGAACCCACCCGTTTTATCGCCACCAGAACCAGGGAAACCGTTGATTTTGTATCTGTCAGTGACTGAAACTACAATGGGCTGCATGCTTGCACAAGAATCAGAAGACAAGGTGGAGAGAGCCATCTACTATTTCAGCAAGAAGATGCTGGAGTATGAGACCCGATATACACCGCTGGAAAAGGCTTGCTTAGCTTTGGTATGGGCCACCAGGAAGCTGCGGCACTACCTGTTAGCTCACTCTGTAATGTTGGTTTCACGACTTGATCCCATCAAATATCTCTTCGAGAAACCAGCGCTTACGGGTAGGCTAGCTCGTTGGTTGCTGTTGCTCTCCGAATTTGATCTCACGTACGTGACACGCAAGTCAGTGAAAGGAAGAGCAGTGGCAGAGTTCCTTGCCGACCACCCGGTTGAGGGGGATGAAGCAGTTGAGTACCTGTTCCCGGATGAATCAATTCTGCATATCGACGATGAAACTTGGACGATGTACTTTGACGGAGCGTCAAATCAACATGGGTATGGGATAGGAGTGTTGCTGATAGCACCCGACAATTCCCGTATCCCTCTCGCCTTCAAACTCCGATTCAAAGTCTCGAACAATGAAGCAGAATATGAGGCGTGCATTGCTAGTCTAGAAGCAGCCCTGGAACTAGGGGCAAGACGGTTGGACGTCATTGGGGATTCAAACCTTGTTGTGTCCCAAGCTAAAGGAGACTAGAAAGTAAAAGAGGAAAAGATGATGATGTATCACCAAACCTTGGATTTGCTGATTCCTCGGTTTGAGAAGCTAATTTTACTCATCTACTAAGAGAGAACAACAGGTTCGCAGATTCTTTAGCAACTCTATCATCTATGATAGACATCCCGTGTGGAGTCCGAATGCGTCCGTCATCATTGACCAGAAATTTGCACCTGCCTATGAGTCGATTGCAGCCATAGATGAAGTTCAGGACGAACACCCCTGGTATTACGACATCTGGAACTTCTTGGAGAAAGAAGCATACCCGCCAGGGGTAAATGCCAAAGACAAAGGGCAATCAGAAGAATGGCAGTTCAGTTCATCATCTGCGGGGGTAAACTGTATAAACGGGGTCATCTGGGAATGCATAAACTGTGCGTTGATGCCGAAGAGTCAAAGCGTCTGATGGAAGCCATCCACGGGGGTGAATGTGGTGCACACATGAATGGGGTAATGTTGGCACGGAAGATCCTAGACAGGTTATTACTGGTCCACCATCGAGGAGGATTGTATTGGTTTCGTCCGGCGATGTCACAAGTGTCAAATTCATGCAAATCGCATGAACATCCCGCCGTCAAAGCTGTACAACATGACTTCGCCATGGCCGTTTTCTGTCTGGGGAATTGATGTAATCGGAGCTGTTACGCCAAAGGGGTCGAATGGGCATGAGTTCATCTTGGTAGCGATAGATTATTTCACAAAGTGGGTTGAGGCCCAATCTTATGCGGTGTTGAAGGCTTCGCATGTAGCAAAATTTATCAGAAACAACATTATCTGTCGCTACGGGGTCCCAAATGAAATCGTTTCAGACAATGGTTCCCACTTCAAAAAGGAGGTGATTGATTTGTTGGAGAAATACAATGTGGCTTTTCATAAGTCATCTACCTACCGGCCGCAAACCAATGGAGCAGTTGAGGCCGCCAACAAGAATATCAAGCGCATACTACAGAAGATGGTGGAAACCTACCGGGACTGGCCAGATAAGCTGCCGTTTGCTCTGTGGGGCTACAGGACTTCAATCAGAACTTCTACTGGGGCGACTCCGTACTCATTGGTTTATGGGATGGAGGCCGTTCTACCTATTGAGATTGAGGTTCCGTCATTACGAGTATTGGCCGAGTGTCAAATAGCCGAAGCAGATTGGCAGCAAAACAGATTTGAGGAACTCATGCTTTTCGATGAAAGAAGGCTGAAGGCACTGTACCATATCCAAGGCTATCAACGCAGAATCGCCCGGGCTTTTAACAAGAAGGTTAAGTCCAGGAATTTGAAAGAAGGAGATTTGGTACTCAAAGACAACCGAGCTCCCATCCACGACCCAAGGGGCAAGTTCAGACCCAATTGGACTGGTCCCTACATTATCAAGTCAATCTGGTCAGGTGGAGCTGTGGTTCTGATGGATCTAGATGGCTTAGAGTTTTCCCAACCGATCAACATGGACAAGTTGAAGAAATATTACCCCTGAGAGGCTCGCTAGGCCGAAAACCCGAAAGGGCGACCTAGGCAAAACTCAGAGCACAGAAAATTTGAAATTATAAAAACTGAGCTCGCAAGGTTGAAAACCCGCAAAGGGCGGCCTTGGCAAAAGTTAGAGCGCAAAAGGAGAGTGAAAATACCCGAGCGAACCCTGAGCCTGAACTACGTAAGGCTTGATTCCCATCTTTGGGATACGTAGGCAGCTTCGTTTTGAAGTTCAGCCCAATCTTTTCCCCGATCAACTTTGTCCATTTGATCATCTCAGTCATCTCTATTCATCAGCATTTATCGTGATCTCCGGTACAGTGCTATTCAGACTAGGGGCAACTTTCCGTTGCAATGAAGTGCTGCGGTACCTTTCAAACTAGGGGCAACTTTCCAGTTGCTAGGATCCGGGGTTGTGCATCTCAGTGACAGATCTCAGGCGTGTCCAGTTCTGATCCATATCGAAAATAGTTTTGAAAAGTTTTAATAAAAGTTGACTTTGTTCAAATTAATCTTTTTACAACTAAGACCATTTTTGGACCAAAGCGGAGAATTTTCAGTACCACAACCTTCAATTTCATTGATTTCAAAACAGAGTTCTCTTGCTCTTGCATACAATTGAAGTTGCTTTTTATTACACTCATGATGAAAACTTGAAAGTACTAATAAAGCAATAAATCTGGGGCATAGTCGAGTCAGGTGTCCCTGCGCCCCCTGCCAGAGCTAGTCGAAGCCTCTGACGCCAACCTAGGCCCAATCTGTGCCTCCTCATTGAGCCAATCCCAACACTCATCAGACAAAGTGCAACTGAAAATAGGGGCGGGGGGCAGGAGCTCTCTAGTCCTCCAGGCCGTAGTATGTCGGGCAAGGTGTGCACCTCGAACCGGGAAAGTGACCGGGTACTCAATCCCCTCCGGAGGGCAAGTCTGATCATGACCAAACTGGCGCAGAATACGGAATGGGAAATAGAATACACAATGGGTCAAGCCGATCAAACGGATCCCAGTATCCTGGAACATGCTATAGCTCATCGCCGGAAGGTTAAGCCAAGGACAGCGCCAAGCAATGCGTTCAGCAGACAAATTGCACATCCATTCAAACCACCATCCCTCATCAAGGGCGTCAACTAGGCGTTGTCGAAAGAAGTAGCCGCGGGCTGAGTAAGCAGGGCAAGAGTCCACAACTTGCAATTTATCCATCAACCATATCTGGGGAGGGATGAAAAATGAGAGAATAAAGAATAGAGAGATGTGCGATGAGAGAAAAATGAGATGAGGGTCTTGTGAGAAAAACCGAGCCTGAGGGCCGAGTGATGTGAGCAAATACATATGTGAGCTTGGGTGGGAAACATTACCTGTAGCAGTAGTGGACTCCCTGCAAATCTAGTTGTCTCTTGGCGGCAGAAAGCATCCAAGCCCATCAGTGTCTCGGCAATGTCATGGCGATGCAACTCTTCCTTCTTTCAAGCCTTGGGCCACTTCAATCAAACGGATGCTAGCCCTCCGGAGCCCGAGACAACACAAAAATGAGATAGCATGCACAAGCAGAGGGCATGTTGTCGGAAACCTTGCCAATGATGGTCGCTGCGGTCACCAGCATCAGAGAATCGGTAAATCAGGCTCGGGACATCCAACATCCCGTTACAGGTCAGAGGTCGAGCATCATGCGCGTTGAGACCGCACATCCGCCCTAAAGCTTGGGCGTGGCCAAAGCGGGACTGAGGCAAAATCTCTTCTGAGCGTTCAGACTCCATCAAGACTTGAAAATCTTCGAAAGTGGGACATACCTCTTGCCCTCGAAGCTGAAGACATGCGTCACCGGGTTCCAAAACCTCGCCGCGGCATGGAGGAAAGGAAGATGCAGTGGAGTCCGGACCCAGCGTGAATAGTGCATTCAAGCCGAAACCCCGGAAGTTCAACTTTTCCGAGCCGTCTAGAGAAGAGATCCAAGATGTGAGATTTTCTGCGAAAAATGCCTCCATTTTTGTGAGAAACAGTGATGAAATGAATAAGTTCCAAGGTTGGGGCTTTATAGAGGGTGAAACACTATTCAAAGGACACGTGTCACAATTCTGGGAGCTGCAGGGAGAGGTGGCCGGCCGACCACCTATTCTAGCAGGCCGGCCACCCTTGATTCAAAAACCTGGCCGGCCGGCCACCCTCCAATCCCCAAAAGCAAATGTGGCCCACCATGCTCATTGGTCCTGTTTTGCCCTCCGGAAGGAAGTTTGAGGCACTTTCACGCATCGGGAACGTCGAAGGCCTCCATTTCTCTCAGTTTCGGATACATTCCATCATCCAGATCGTCCGTCCGAAGTACGCTTTGTTGTACTTTTGCTTATCGAGTTGTAAGTTTTGTCGAGCTGTCGCATTTTGTGTTTTGAGTTATTACTTTTTGTTTACGCGATTTCGTTGAGTCTTGTTTATTGAGTCGTTAATATTGTTGTACTTTGCTTATCGAGTTGTAAACTTGCTAAGATTCTGTTATTTCTTAGTGAGTCGAGTTGTTTGATTTGTTGCGTCGGTTCATTACCTGACCCGGTATAAATACAAGGC
Source organism: Camellia japonica (assembly GCA_030407325.1). Taxonomy (NCBI): domain Eukaryota; kingdom Viridiplantae; phylum Streptophyta; class Magnoliopsida; order Ericales; family Theaceae; genus Camellia; species Camellia japonica. The sequence goes on from JAPPVO010000007.1 coordinate 58,719,759, forward strand.
ACATTCCCATTCAATTCCATTTGTGTGCAAAATGATGCGTTGCGATGCTAAGAATTTCAAATACAAACATCTTTTCAAAGGCTGTTTCATTCCATCATGTTTTACAACAAAATAAAGGTACAAGTTTTACAGGAAATAAAACTGCCTAACAATATGCAAAGTGCTACAAACTACTAGCAAAAAGTAAAATAAAGCAGGAAATAGCATCAATATCCTCGGGAACGGGAATGAGGAGGCCCTCTCATCCTCTTCTGCGGGACAACCTCTGCACCATCATCACCATCCGGGTCAGAGCTATCATCCTCCGGATCCCCCTCAGCCTCGTCTCCACTCCCGGAACCAAGACCGGAGCCTCCCTCCCAGCAGATGTCTTGACTCACGGTCTGCGACCTCCTCCCCCTCCTCCTCCTCAATAATGGGTGCCCTGCGTCTGCGAGACGACCCTGCCTCGAGCTCCTCGAAAAGGCCTAGATGGCCCAGCTCCTGAGAAGGCCTGGATGGCCCAACTCCTCGAAAGGCCTAGATGGCCCAGTACCTCGAACAGGTCCAGTACCTCGACTTCTCTGAGAAGGCCCGGGTGGCGCCGGCCTGCGACGAGAGCATATACGGGAGGCATCTGAAAGTGAAAAGTTCAAATACATCAGTTCAAATATGAAAAGTAGATGCAAGTACAAATGCGAGTGTGGGTGTGTGTCAGATGTGCTCTACACAGCCTATCAATACAGCAAGATGTTCAAAACTAGCGTGTCATCAGAAATATGCTAATACAAGAAAGATGGATAATACTGCACACCCATGATGGCCAGATGTGCTCCCTCCGTAGGATCATGCCCTCGAATGTGGCTAGCATCCCGAGCATCTCGTCCATGTACTCAACTGGAGGCTGCAAATACAAATGCAAAACTATCAGTAAAGGAATGAATGTCCAAATATCTAACTGATAAATCAAAACTGAAAAAAACGTACCGGGGGTGAATCAGGGTCCTCTGCATATCTGTGGTCAGGAAGAGGAGGCTCTAGCGAGACCTGGTAAGGAGTCCCGAACCGCCAACTCGTCAACTCGGTCGGCATAGTGGCCACCAGGATGATGAAGAGTCGGAGGGATCGGAGGAATCGAACTCCTCTACCCCTAGATGCACCAGCCTGCTAGAGGAGGGATATCCGTAGC
>JAPPVO010000007.1:58721026-58774020 GCA_030407325.1 Camellia japonica
GCGATGCTAAGAATTTCAAATACAAACATTTTTCAAAAGCTGTTTCATTCCATCATGTTTTACAACAAATAAAGGTACAAGTTTTACAGAAAAGAAAACTGCCTAATAATGTGCAAAGTGCTACAAACTACTAGCTAAAAAGTAAAATAAAGCAGGAAATAACATCAGTATCCTCGGGAATGGGAAGGATGAGGCCCTCTCATCCTCTTCTGTGGGATAACCTCTGCACCATCATCACCATCCGGATCAGAGCTGTCATCCTCCGGATCTCCCTCGGCCTCGCCTCCGCTCCCGGAACCAAGACTGGAGCCTCCCTCCCCAGGAGATGTCTCTGACTCACGGTCTGCAACCTCCTCCTCCTCATCCTCGACAATGGGTGCCCTGTGTCTGCGAGATGGCCCCGCTCCTCGAGCTCCTCGGTAAGGCCTGGATGGCCCAGCTCCTCGAGTCCCTGTACCTCGAACATGTCCGGCACCTCGACCTCTCTGAGAAGGCCCTGGTGGCCTGGCCCGCGGCGGCGCATATACGGGAGGCATCTGAAAATGAAAAGTGCAATACATTAGTTCAAAAATGAAAAGCAGGTGCAAGTACAGTATGTGAGTAGGGTGTGTGCCAGATGTGTCCCACACAGCCTATCATTGTAGTAGAATGTTCAAAACCAGCATGTCATCACAAATATGATAAATGCAAGGGAGATGAAGGGTACCTGGAAGCCCAGGATGGACATCTGCGCCTCTCCACGCAGGACCATCCCCTCAAGTGAGGCCACCATCTCGAGCACCTGATCCGTGTACTCCCGAGGTGGCTGCAGATACAAGCTCAAGTCATCAATAAATAAGCAACTGCCAAAATGTCTGTGTGATAGATGAAAAATGGTGGAACATACCGGTGGTGAATCAGGATCACTGACATATCTGTGACCAGGCATCGGAGGCTCTATAGGGATCAGAGTCGGAGAAGTAGTCCCATATTGCCAACTCGTCAACTCGGTCGGCATGTCTGGCCATCCGGGATGATAAGGGGACGGAGGGATCGAACTACCTCTACCCCTAGATGCACCAGCTCTGCTAGAAGAGGGAATGTCTGCAGCACGGGCGCGACTCGAAGATGGTGCGCCAGTGGGCCTCAGTGGCGGAGCCCGCACTCCCGTCAAGGGGGACATCAGATATATACGGCGATAGGTGGCGTAGTCCCCCTCTATGAGATATAACAAAGCGTCGGTGCCCTGCATAGCACTGATGACCTCCTGAGCAGAGAGTCTGTCCGCAGTCCGCATAGTGACTGGAGGTACAGCGGGAGGGTCCTGAGAATCATACCCCCATATTTGACGCTGGAAGCGTTCCCCCAGGAACCAAGCCCTGCCAACTGGTCCCTCGAGCAGGAACCTATACTGGGAACCACTCGACCCTCCGGGGTACTGATTTTGCAGATCATCGCCAAAGACTGCCCAGGGTTGCCAAGTAATCTACGGATAGCCAGTGCATAAATCAATCAGAAATCAGGAATGTACAAAGCATATCAAAGATGAAAATGAAAGGAACTGAGAGTTCTGAAATACCTCTGTCGTCCTCACAGTATCAAAATACTGTCGCAGAGAAAAGAGAGTCTCCCGAGGCCTCGATAGGTGCTCGCCCTCAAACATCAAGGAGTACGGAGTCATAAGGATCCCTGCCACCTCCATCTCCGGGGCTAAGGTGGGAAAGTATACGTACACCCACAGCTGAGAAAAGCAGTGCGGAATGTGAATACAAAGAGCTAAAGGCAGAATATAGAATGCAAAGTGCGCCGTGTGTGCAATGAACAAGTAATGAGGAGCAAAATGTAAATCAAGAGAACAGAATGTACCTCCCAGGCTCTCCAGTAGCCGCCGAGTAAGTCCCCCCGCCCACGAGAGACTGCACTCATATAACAATAAAGGGTAGCCAGGGCAGCGCCGCCCCAATCATACTGATTGACCTGTGATAGGTCCACTAGGGCACTCAAGAGATACAGCCCCACGGTGTTCCCCCTATCAGCAAACAAAGTAGTGCCGAAGAGGAACATGAGGAAACCGCGGGTGTACTGCTCAATCTCCTCGGGAGACTCAGGCTCCATCTCTGGCCTCCGGAAGTGGGAAGAGAACCAAGTATACCGGACTCTCCCGGAAGCTCTGTCTACAGGTGGGCGAGCCCCCAATAGATGAATCCAAGCAGCCTCCCACTCACCCATATCCTCGTCGTAGGGAATGGGTCCACCGCCTACGTCTAGGCCGGTGAGTACAGCAAAGTCTAATGGGGTCATGGTCATATCCCCCGTGGCAGAAAAATGGAAAGAATTGGTGGTTTCCCACCATCTCTCCGCCAGAGCAGCAAACAATGTCCTACTGATATGACAGTGTGATAACCCCCTGCAGAATGGTCCGAATCCTGCAAAGTCAACCAAGTCCCGGACAGCTTCCGGAAGCTCAGCATACCACTCCCTCGCGGCAGTGGAGCCATAACCTCGCACGGTGCGAGAGCCAGCCTGCATTTAGAATGAATGCATGTATTAGCAAATGAAATGAATGCATGTATTAGCAAATGAAATGAATGGATGTATCAGCAAATGAAATGAATGCATGTATCAGCAAATGAAATGAATGAGCTGTGTGCAAATGAAATGAATGAGCTGTGCACAAATCTGTGGGCTGCGTGTTCACTAAATCTGGGCTGCGTGTTCAGTAAATTTGGTATTTGGGCTGCGTGTTCAAATTTCAGAAAAAATCTGTGGGCTGCGTGTTCACTAAATCTGGGCTGCGTGTTCAGTAAATTTGGTATTTGGGCTGCGTGTTCAAATTTCAGAAAAATCAGTGGGCTGCGTGTTCAGTAAATTTGTTATTTGGGCTGCGTGTTCAAATTTCAGAAAAATCAGTGGGCTGCGTGTTCACTAAATCTGGGCTGCGTGTTCAATAAATTTGTTATTTGGGCTGCGTGTTCAAATTTCAGAAAAATCTGTGGGCTGCGTGTTCACTAAATCTGGGCTGCGTGTTCAGTAAATTTGGTATTTGGGCTGCGTGTTCAAATTTCAGAAAAAAATTTGTGGGCTGCGTGTTCACTAAATCTGGGCTGCGTGTTCAGTAAATTTGGTATTTGGGCTGCGTGTTCAAATTTCAGAAAAATCAGTGGGCTGCGTGTTCACTAAATCTGGGCTGCGTGTTCAGTAAATTTGTTATTTGGGCTGCGTGTTCAGTAAATTTGTTATTTGGGCTGCGTGTTCAAATTTCAGAAAAATCAGTGGGCTGCGTGTTCACTAAATCTGGTATTTGGGCTGCGTGTTCAAATTTCAGAAAAATCTGTGGGCTGCGTGTTCACTAAATCTGGGCTGCGTGTCCAGTAATTTTGATATTTGGGCTGCGTGTTCAAATTTCAGAAAAATCAGTGGGCTGCGTGTTCACTAAATCTGGGCTGCGTGTTCAGTAAATTTGGTATTTGGGCTGCGTGTTCAAATTTCAGAAAAAATCTGTGGGCTGCGTGTTCACTAAATCTGGGCTGCGTGTTCAGTAAATTTGTTATTTGGGCTGCGTGTTCAAATTTCAGAAAAATCTGTGGGCTGCGTGTTCACTAAATCTGGGCTGCGTGTTCAGTAAATTTGGTATTTGGGCTGCGTGTTCAAATTTCAGAAAAATCTGTGGGCTGCGTGTTCACTAAATCTGGTCTGCGTGTTCAGTAAATTTGGTATTTGGGCTGCGTGTTCAAATTTCAGAAAAATCTGTGGGCTGCGTGTTCACTAAATCTGGGCTGCGTGTTCAGTAAATTTGGTATTTGGGCTGCGTGTTCAAATTTCAGAAAAATCAGTGGGCTGCGTGTTCACTAAATCTGGGCTGCGTGTTCAGTAAATTTGGTATTTGGGCTGCGTGTTCAAATTTCAGAAAAAATCTGTGGGCTGTGCGTGTTCACTAAATCTGGGCTGCGTGTTCAGTAAATTTGTTATTTGGGCTGCGTGTTCAAATTTCAGAAAAATCTGTGGGCTGCGTGTTCACTAAATCTGGGCTGCGTGTTCAGTAAATTTGGTATTTGGGCTGCGTGTTCAAATTTCAGAAAAATCTGTGGGCTGCGTGTTCACTAAATCTGGGCTGCGTGTTCAGTAAATTTGGTATTTGGGCTGCGTGTTCAAATTTCAGAAAAAATCTGTGGGCTGCGTGTTCACTAAATCTGGGCTGCGTGTTCAGTAAATTTGGTATTTGGGCTGCGTGTTCAAATTTCAGAAAAATCTGTGGGCTGCGTGTTCACTAAATTTGAGCTGCGTGTTCAGTAAATTTGGTATTTGGGCTGCGTGTTCAAATTTCAGAAAAATCAGTGGGCTGCGTGTTCACTAAATCTGGGCTGCGTGTTCAGTAAATTTGGTATTTGGGCTGCGTGTTCAAATTTCAGAAAAAATCTGTGGGCTGCGTGTTCACTAAATCTGGGCTGCGTGTCCAGTAATTTTGGTATTTGGGCTGCGTGTTCAAATTTCAGAAAAAAATTCTGTGGGCTGCGTGTTCACTAAATCTGGGCTGCGTGTTCAGTAAATTTGGTATTTGGGCTGCGTGTTCAAATTTCAAAAAAAATCAGTGGGCTGCGTGTTCAGTAAATCAGTGTTTTGGACTGCGTGTTCAGATCATTAATCAGTGGGCTGCGTGTTCACTTTATTTATATCTGGGCTGCGTGTTCAGTAAATGAGTGTTTTGGGCTGCGTGTTCAAATCATTAATCAGTGGGCTGCGTGTTCACTTTATTTCTATCTGGGCTGCGTGTTCAGAAAATCAGAGTTTGGGGACTGTGCGTTCTACTCATAATCGGTGTGGGCTGTGTGCTTACCATCAACTTGGACTGTGTGTTCAGAAAATCGGATGTTAGGGCTGTGTGTTCTACCCTTAGTCATGTGTGTGCTATGTGCTCATTATCAACTTTGGGCTGTGTGTTCGACAAATCAGTACTGGAGCCGTGTGTTCAATTTCTAACTAATGTGTACCGTGCATTCACAATCAGTCAGTGAGCTGTGTGTTCAAGAAATTCAAATGTTTAAAGTCACATGTTTAAGATGCAAGTAAAATACTACATCATAAGCTACAACTGTGTGTTCAAGCATGGCAAAGCTACAAAATGCAGAAAAATTACAGAGAATGAAGTAAAATACCTCTCGTGCCTCGTGAGAGAGGTGCTGCTCCGGCTCTCGCAAAAGAAGATCCCCGGGTACCCGATCGTTGAACTCGGTGAAATGACGAAAAACTGCCCGCGGAAGCCTATGTGCCGACGGAGCGTATCGATCGGGGATAAAAGGCCGGACCCTCGGGGGCAATGCCATAATATCAAAATCATCTCCGGCACCTGGAAGACCTCCGCCGTGAGGGAAATTGCCTGCCATTTCAAGAAATCTGCAAAAAGGAGCAAAAATGAGCCAAAATTGGAAAAAGTCAACAAAAGTCAACTCTCGGGGAACGAAAAGTCAACAAAAGTCAACTCCTGGGAAAATTTTCCAAATATTGAGACAAACTTACCTCAGGTGGTGAAAACGAGAAAAGAAGCTCCGAAATCAAATTTTAGTCGGCTCAAAGTGCTTAAATCTGAAGGATTTCGCGGAAACAACTTGCGTGGAAGGCCGAGGGACGCGTATAAAGTGCAGATCTGAAAGGAAAAATGGCTTGGGAAGCAAGAGGAGAGAATTTCACACTTGGGGGAGTGATTTCGGAGGCATTGGAGGTGTGTATATATAGAAATAACCAAAATGACCAAAATGCCCCTACTTTTGGCAGATGGCTGGCCGGCCACCTTTCTTGGCTGGCCGGCCATTTACTTTTTTACCCCTGGCCGGCAGCCTCCCCCTAGGCCACCACTTGGCCGGCAGCCTCCCCCACACCCCCCTCTAGCTCCCTGCAAATTTTGAGGAAGATCGGAGTTCCCGGGACCTGAAAAAGTTCAAGAAAAGTGCACTTTCTGGCGCGAAATTGCTCCGTTGGAACTTTAGCTGCAATTTCTGATATGTGTCTCGTCATTATTCATCAAAATCAAGGTGTATCCTTTTTGAACATGTTGTAACCTCTCCGGGAGGTGAAACCGAGGCCGTGATTGAGTTGCCTTCGCCGAAATGCGCGTTTTCTTGCTCATTATTTCGCAACCGACGGGCACCCTGATTCGTGCTCATTTTGCATTGTTGTGCGTATAACTTGCATTCTAATCAACATTTTGCATTGTCGTGCATGATTTCTTGGTGTACCATATCTCTGTGCTTGTGCATGCGTTGTCACGCCCGTTCCTTTTTCGCATTATGTTGCATTCACTCGCCGACACTGCGTGTGTCAGACTTTTTGGAATTCCAGGAATCACATTGAGTATATGTTGTTAGCATATTGTTCTTGTTGAATTTCTCTATTTTTGCAGGCACGATATTGTATGTACGGTTCATTTGAGGCTGGTGCGACCAGACCAATCGCGCAGGTATCGTATCTTCTCCGTGTGAGACGCGACGAGAATTGAATGATTCTCCGCATTCCTAACTGCATGAAATGTAGTTGTTGCTTTGCATTCTTGCTTAAAACTGTTGCATTTATTTGTCAATACTTGCTTCATTACAGCTTGCTGCATTTGCATGATCACCCGGCTCCGCGCCTATCACTTCGCATTTTGCCCCTTGCCTGCGGGCACGCCTGCGGGCACACACATTTCTGTTCATTTTGTATGATTGTCTAAGTCTTCGGCCTTGTCAAAAATGGGTCGTCTCTGGGCTTTGACATTCACTCTCGTCATTGTTATGACTTCCGAGTTCTGTCAAAGAGGGGCAACTGTAGACACCCCATTTTTGACCGACCTTAAGACTCAGACGTCACCGATTGAGCGCTCGGTGATGTTGCATTTTGTGCTCGTTCAGAAGTCTCAGAGTCGCGGCCGTGCGCCCTGCCTCCAGACTTCCGAACTCTCTTCCATACCCTGTCTCGGTTTGCGAACCAGACTCGGTTTTCTCTGTTTTCTTTCCTGAAGGGTGGGAGAGGTCTAGCAGATCATCTCTCATGGCCGTGGCTACGTTTCGTGGCCGTAGGCCATTTTGCCCATTTCGGAGCCCGGTCCCGGTTTTCGGAGCCGTCAGGCCGTGTGCCTCGGTTCGGGACCGCCCAACCGTCTCCGATTTCTCCGGTTTTTGGCAAGTGCCTCTGTTTTATCATACCGAGGGACACTGGGGTCTTAGATACCCACTTCGTGGCCGAATGCCACTTTCGGTGCTTACAGCCGGTTTTCGGGCCCCGAACCTCGCGGTTTGGCCCCCGAGCATTCGTTTTGCATCGGCTTTTGTTCATTCTTGGCAGGTACCTCTGTTTCATCATAACGAGGCACACTGGGGTCTTAGATACCCACTTCGTGGCCGAATGCCACTTTCGGTGCTTACAGCCGGTTTTCGGGCCCTGAATCTCGCGGTTTGGCCCCCGAGCATTCATTTTGCATTAGTTTTTGTTCAATTTTGGCAGGTACCTCTGTTTTAGCACCAGGAAGATCACTGGAGGGTGGGAGGCCAGCAATTATCTCAGAAAACCAGTTATGCTCTTCCGGCGCCCGTTTTGCTCACTTCCGGGCTAATGTTGAATACCCTAGGGCCATTTTCTTCCAACCAAAACCACATATTTGTGATGAGGGCACATGGGAGGACCCTAAAAAATGATGGCCGGCCAGTAATTATGATTTTCATTTTTGAGCCTCTCTTTCAAGTTGAATGTTGTGTCTCCTGTTTCAGAGTTGCCAAATTCCAACCATGGAACCTTGTTCTACACACCTGGGAGGACACCAAAATATGGTGGCTGGCCAGTAATTGTTCATCTCATTTTTGGCCATGGCTGGCCGGCCATGGGGAGTGGCTGGCCGACCAGTGGGGTGGCCGGCCGGCCATCTTCAAGAAAAGTACCTGGCCGGCCTGCTTCCCCCTTTTGACCACTTTACAGCTGTCCAGCTGTTTTTCCAAATATCTTCTACCTCCGAGGGATATTTTGGGAGGGAAAGCTTGGGTGCATTTCCCTCCCCTTTTACACCCCTTTCTTGCCCATTTAAGGGGCTGACCTCCTTCTTTGTTGAGGTTAGCAACTTTTCTCTCAAGAGCCTATCTCTCATTGCCTCCATTTTCATCATCAAAAGCTCCAAAAACCTTCAAGTCTCTAGCCCCTTGTTCATCAACCCTAAGCTTCACCATCACCACCTCTATTCCAGCAGCAAAGGAGGATTTTTCAGAGGCTAAGAAGCAACAAATTGAAGCCAAGAAGCAACAAAAGCTTGATCTTCAAGGGTAAGTCTCAAAGTCCCTTTTTCTAGCACTTTTTTGCCCCAATTCTTTACCCTATTTGCTCACTGTTTTGGGCTCCGACCCCTACTGATTTTGTGCTTATTTTGAGCCCCTATACAACATTGTAGAAGGGCTCAACCTTGTTTGGTACCTCTATCATGCTCTTCCTTCAATATCACCTCTTATGCCAATATTTTGCATGCTTTGTTTGGATTATGAGTGATCCATTTTCGAGCCTGACATAAACTGTGAGTGGGCCTATTTTGAGCCTCTCTTCAACATTGAAGAAGGGCTCAACCTTGTTTGGCCTCTCTATCATGCACTTTCTTTGTAATTCTCCATATTTACCGTAAAATTGCATGATTTATTTGGACTATTTGTGATCTGATTTGGAGCATCTCATGAACTGATATTGTGCTTATTTTGAGCCCCTCTCCAACATTAAAGAAGGGCTCAACCTTGTTTTCATGCTCTGCATGTCACTTGCTTTGAATTCATTTTTTTACCCTTGCTCTTGCATGCTATTTTTAGCTCACGAGTGATCTGTTTTCGAGCATGAAATATACTGTGAGTGGGCCTATTTTGAGCCCCTCTTCAACATTGAAGAAGGGTTCAACCTTTTTTGGTAACTCCATCTTATACTTGCTTCACAATTCCTCCAATTTACCGTAAAATTGCATGCTTTGCTAGCTCACCATGCTTCTGTTTTTGAGCCTTCGACAGGCTTGAAAAGTGTCTTATTTTAGTCTACTCTTCATATTTTGTTAAGGGTACAAGGCTGTTTGGTGCATCCTTTTGCCACCTCATGTTATAGCTCTCTTTTGGCTCATATTTTGCATGCTATGTTAAGCATATCTACATACTGAATTGGGGATGTCGTCTACTGTAAATGTGCATATTTTTTGTCCCTCTTTAATGTTGTATAACTGTATTTTTCAGTTTGAGCATTGTATATATCACTTGCTTCATTATTCCCCTCTTTTCCCCCATTTTTGCATGCTATTTTTGCCATACTTGTGATTGTTGTTTGGCCATTCTTTGTACTGTAAAAATGCTATTTTAGGTGCTGCCTAGCATCTGTCTTTACATGTCGTGTCCATATTATGCATGTTTGGCATAGCTGTAGGCCATTTCGGGTGCATAACATTGCATTTCGGGCATCTGGTGTAATTTTGCTATAATTCGGGGACTGTTTTTGCATCATTTTGGCTGCTGAAATTTACATTTTCCATATGCCATATGCTACATTTCTTGCTTTAATGCATCGCCTCGGTTTGCGCGCCCGTGTGCACGTATTTCGAGGCACCTCATTTTTTTATCCGACGGCCTCTCATGTGAGTGTGGCTGAGGCCCTCTCATGTTAGTATAAGTCCATTTCGCATTCTGTATGTCATTTTAATCTCATTGCATTGCGTATGTCATCGCCTCGGTTTGCGCGCCCGTGGGCACGCATTTCGAGGCACTCCATTTTTTTTATCCAACGGCCTCCCGTATGAGAATGGCTGAGGCTCTCTCATGTTGGTATAAGTCCATTTTGCATTCTGTATGCCATTTTTGCAGCATTGCATTCCGTATGCCATTCTCTCGGTTTGCGTGCCCGTGGGCACGCACTTCGAGGCATTTCATTTTAGCCTCATTAAATATCATTTCCATATCATTTCATGCTTTAATGCATCGCCTCGGTTTGCGCGCCCGTGGGCACGCATTTCGAGGCACTTCATTTTCACCAATCGGCCTCTTATGTGAGTGTGGCTGAGGTCTACTCGTGTTAGTGTAAGTCCAATTGCATCGTGTATGCCATTTCATGCCTTAGAACCATCGCCTCAGTATGCGTGCCCGCGCGCACGCACTCCGAGGCGTCTCATTTTCATAGCATTGTGCATGCTAGAATTGTATATTAGCTGCATTTCATGCATAACCATGCATATTGCATCGTGTTCGGGATAGGAGTTAGCCCAGGCACGGGAAACGAGGAACGTTTCGTACTCCGAGCGACGGAACGAGTCTCAATTCCCCAGTCACCGACACTCCGGATTACCCATGATGGAGTTAGGTTTTGTTGTAGCATTCATCTGCATTACACCCAATATTGAGTTGTGTAATCCGATTCCTCGGCCATCATGCATCGATATGCGTGATTGGTGGTACGAGGATCGAGGCATGCATATATTTGTGAAATACATTGCTATGCCCTTTTCCTGCTCTCTGTTGTAGCAAAATAAGGAATCAGTAACTTTTCGGAGTCTGGGGCGCATTTCGAGAAACATTGCAAACAGAGGCTAAATTGGGCATCCCAATGGATTTCCGCGAGAAAGCAGCCCAACATGCATCATTCATCAGAAGCGAGGCAGCCCCTGGCTTGCAAGCCAATTTTTAAAGCTTTCTTAGTTTAATTTGTTAATGAATTAGAAATCTGTATTATTTGGACTGTATTATTTATTCGGACCCTCTGCGCGAGGGCATAACTGTAATAAGTGTGGGTGAGTGTGATGTATGTCTTCCAACCCCCATTTCTTTCTCCCTTTTATTTACCCGCTTATGGTGGTTAGATTAGGGCATATTTCAATTAGCATACAGTATGACAGCATGTTTGCATCATTCATCTGTTTTGCACACACCGGGCTCGACGCATCATACAAACTGCATTTGTATTTCAATTCCAAGTTGAATACGTGATAGCTGTAGCATTTCATATCCCATATTTAGAATAGCCGAACCTGCTATAGTTGCATCTTTGCATGTGTTGCATTAGGCAATTCTGTATAATTAGGATCATGCATGATTTCTAATCGGTTTTCTGTTTTGACTTGGAGTACTCGGTGAGTTTTATGCTTTAGCATCCTTACATGCGTGTGAGTGTTGCCATGATAGCATGCTTACCATGAGGCTATATGCTTATGTGATATAACTGCCTTGAATGCCTGTGGGTGGAGGTTGTGTTATTTGAATTGGGACAATGCATTGAATGTTAGTTTTAAGCCCACTAGATAGTGGCAAAATCATGTTTTTCTAAGCCCACCTGAGGGTGGCAAATCCGCGTCTTAGCCTACCTGCGGGTAGCACCATCAAACCATTTTCAAACAAACAAACATGAAATGTTTCGTTCCAATTCAGGCGACCCAGTCTATACTTGTTTGCTGCGAGCATCACATAGTAACCTAGGCTAATAATCGGAATAAGAGCATACAATGTTTTCAAAAACACATATCATGGTTAGTAGAGGCCGGTCTTTGACCGGGCGAGCGGGGGTGCTCACGAAGTGACCTTCCCCAATCGTACCCAAGTTCCCGAGCCGAGGCAACTTTGGTGATGACGGACACGTGGCCTTTGGCACCGAGTCAGGTTTCCTAAATTTCCCATTTAAAAAACATTTAGGTGGCGACTCTGTATCTGGCAAAGCAGTCCATGTTTGGCACTTCTTTCAAAAAAAATCTGTTTTCAAAACGATTTGCCAGATTTGGACTCTTTGGTTCAAGATTAAGAACCGTGACATTTGAGTCCTTGAATTGTAGTGACCCCAATATGAACAGAACGGGACCTAACCCTCCCGGGGCGTTCGGGGACGTCTACAACATGGTTTTGCCACTATCTAGTGGGCTTAAAACTCACAGTTGATGATTTGTCCCAATCCAAACAACCCAACCTTCACCCACAGGCATTCAAGCGGGTATATCACATAAGCACATAGCCTCATGGTAAGCATGCTATTCATGGCAGTCACTCACACACATGCAAGGATGCTAAAGCATAAAAACTCACCGAGTACTCCAAGCCAAAACAGAAGCTAATTAGAAATCCATGCATGATCCTAACTATACAGAAATGCCTAATGCAACACATGCAAAAATGCAACTATAGCAGGCTCGGCTATTCTAAACATGGCATATGAGATGCAACAGCTATCAAGTATTCAACTCGGAATTGAAATACAAATGCAGTTAGTATGATGCGCCGAGCCCGGTGCATGCAAGACAGATGAATAAATGCAAACATGCTATCATACTGTATGCTAATTGAAACATGCCCTAATCTAACCATCATAAGATGGTAAATAAAAGGGAAGAAAGATGTGGGGTTGGAAGACATACATCACACACACGCACACTTATTACAATTATGCCCTCGCACAGAGGGTCTGAAAGAATAATACAGTCCCGAATAGTACAGTCCAAATAAATAATACAGTCCAAATATGTACAAAAAAAATCCTAATTAATTACCAAATTAACTAAGAAAACAATAAATTGGCATGCAAGCCAGGGACTGCCTTGACTCTTCTTCGGATGATGAATGATGCATGTCCGGGTTGCCTTCGCGCAGAAATCCACTGTGATGCCCCAATTAGCCTCTGTTTTGCAATAATTTTTGGAAAGCGCGCCAAGCCCCGGAAGACTGCTGATTCTTGATTTGCTGCAACAGAGAGCAAGAAAGGGGCATGGCAATGTATTTTCACAAATGTATGCATGCCTCGATCCTCGTGCCACCAATCACGCATCTCGATGCGTGGTGGCCGAGGAGCCAAATTGCACAACTCAATATGAAATGAATGCACATGAAAACACAACAAGACCTAACTCCATCATGGATAATCCGGAGTGTCGGTGACTGGGGAATTGAGACACGTTCCGTCACTCGGAGTACGGAACGTACCTCGTTTCCCGTGCTCGGGCTAACTCCTATCCCGAACACAATGCAATATGCATGACATGCATGAATGCAACTAAGATACAACCTAACATACAAAATGCTATGAAATGGCATACACGATGCACGAGGTAACATGGCATACACAATGCGCTAACATACGACCTAGCATACACAATGCTGTGAAATGAAATGGCATACACAATGCAAAATGGACTTACACCAACACAAGTGGACCTCAGCCACACTCACATAAGAGGCCATTAGATGAAGATGAGACAACTCGAGATGCGTGCACGTGTGCACGCAAACCAAGGACCGACCCTAAGGCACAAAATGCCACTCTAACAAGACATGGCAAAACATGGAATATGGCATACAAGCATGCAAATTTCAGCAGCAAAAGGTGATGCAAAACAGCCCCGAAACATGAAAGCATGGCACCCGAAGCATGGAATGAGACCCGAAACATGAAATTAGGCACATGGAATGACCTATGGCTATGCAACGCATGCATTATTTGAACATGAAGTGTGAAGACAGAATCAAGACAGCCCCAAAACAAGCATATTTACAGTTTTAATCAAGGCCAAACAGTGAACACAAATGGGGCTAAATCAATATGCAAAAATGGCCCCGAAAGAGAGATAATGAAGCAAGTGGCAGCTTCTGGCCACAAACAAAGAAGGGCCCTTCTACAATGTTGAAGAGGGGCCTAAAATATGGTATTTTACAGTTTACAACAAGCCACAAAAACAAACACAAGTATGGCTAAGCTCTCATGCAAGAAATGGGCTAAAAGAGGGACAAAGAAGCAAGTGATGGTTGCTGGCCTCAAACACAGGAGGGCCCTTCAACAATGTTGAAGAGGAGCCCAAAATATGGCATTTTACAGTTGATGACCAGATCCAAAACAGTGCACAAGCATGCTTGAAATACTATGCAAAATAAGGCCTAAAAAAAGAGGTTTAAACACAAAGTACAAAAAGGATGCCTCAAACAGTAAAAGACCCTTAATGAAACATGAAGAGGGAGTCAAAATAAGGCCATTTATAGTTCGGACCAGAGCCCAAAAACAGAAGCACAAGAGGCTAACAAATCATGCAAAAATAAGGCCAAAAGAGGGATATAATGGCAAGTGGCAAATGGAAGCCTCAAACAGTGATGAGCCCTTCAACAATGTTGAAGTAGGGATCAAAATAAGCCACTTTACAGTTTATGAAAGAGCTCAAAACAGTTTACATATAGGCCTAAAATACTATGCAAGAAAGAGGCATACAAGAGAGGTAAAGAAGCAAGTGAAAAAAGGAAGCTTCAAACAGTGAGAGGCCCTTAATCAAACATGAAAAATAGCTCAAAATAAGCCTATTTCTAGTTAGGGTCGGAGCCCAAAAATGTAAGCACAAGGAGCTAGGATATTGAACAAAATGAAGCACAAAAGAGGGAAAATGAAGCTTACCCTTGTAGACCAAGCTTTGATAGCCTCTTGGCTTGAGAAGCGGTGCCTCCTAAGCTCTGAAAAGCTCTTCCAAGCTGCTGGAATGGAGTGGTGGTGTGGTGCTAGGTGGTGGTGTAGAAATGGATATAGGATTTGAGAGGTTTGGAGGGTTGGAGTGTAGAGAGAGAGAGAGCTTCAATACAAGAGGCTTAAGGCAAATTTCTAACCCCCAAAACCAGCTGGGAGTGCTGGTTATATAGACAAAAAAGGGTGGAAAAGAGGGGGAAAAATGGGGGGGAAAACAATTCAAGTTTCCCCCCAAAAGGCCAAACCCTCGGACATAAGGCCTAGAGGAAAACAAAATTCACTTTTAGGACACACTTGGGGAGGGGGTTATGGCCGGCTATCTAAAAAGGGCAAAAAAGTCATTCAATTAGGTAAGTGGCCGGCCTGCTACTTTTTTCTGGCCGGCCGGCCACTTTTTCTGGCTTTTCTGGCCGGCCTGCTACATTTTCTGGCCGGCCTGCTACTTTTCAGGACAAAAAATGGGTCTTCCGGAAAGAAAGGTGGTCGGCCAGTGCTAGAGAAGTCTAATGGTGGCTGTTCAAGTGTCCACATTGAAGCCCCGGAAGTTATCTTTCCAATGGCGCAAACCTTGCACTAAAATTCCTTCTGTGGAAAAAGTTATGCCTGTTTTGGTGAAGCCGCGCAGATTCGGTCCAACCACAGTGATACGCTACTTCAATCAACCATATCTCCCCCGTCCGGAATTGGCTTTAGGAGATTCTTGAGTGCAAAATGAATTCCCGGAAGTCTTCTTTCCAACGGTAGTGGCCTCATAGCTTGATTCCAAGTATGCAAATGAATGGGCCCGATTCGGCGAGGGCTACTCGACTCTTTCTTAACGGTTCATGCCCATTTTCTCCCCCAACTGGATTTCTTCCCTCTTCTCCTCTTTTCTTCAACTTCAAACCCCTAAGTAAGGTGTTTTGAAAGATTTTTCAAAGATTTCATCTCTCTTTCATTTATTTCCACTTTGTCCTTGCTCGGTTTACCGAAAAGCACAACATTTGACAAAATGCGAGCCTCGGAACATCGTAAAAACTTTATTTCAAAAACGTTTTGAAAGAGAGGGTTTTAAGACTAAAATCTTTTGATCAAGATCGTTTTGGTCTAGAACAGGGGCATGAAGTTGAGATTTGACTCTCTCCTTGCTGAAGAAACTGAACCTCTCCCCTGCACACCTTTCTCCACCATGTAAACCATCAGTCGCGTCCAAGTCTTAAAGTCAGTCAAAAATGGGGTGTCTACAGTTGCCTCTCTTTGACAGAACTCGGAAGTCAAGAAGTGACGGGAGTGAATGTCAAAGCCCAAAGACGACCCATTTTTGACAAGGCCGAAGACTTGGACAAACAAACAAAATATAGATAAATAAATGGTTGTGCCCGCAGGCTGCCTACGTATCCTTTTTGTAAGGAATCAAACCAGCGTAGTTCAGGGGCAGGATGCAAAATGATGCAGAAAGATTTTGATAATTGGACTTATACGCTATGCGAAGCCGGTTTGAAAGTTGGACTTATACGCTACGTGAAGCCGGTTTGATAATTGGACTTATACGCTACGCGAAGTCGGTTTGAAAGTTGGACTTATACGCTACGCGAAGCCGGTTTGATAATTGGACTTATACGCTACGCGAAGCCGGTTTGAAAATTGGACTTATACGCTACGCGAAGCCGGACATCACTCATGATCATGCAAAGAGAGCTGTAATGAAGCAATTATGCAAAATAAATGCAACATTTTAAGCGAATGCTAGGCAAGCAAGTAAACTCGAACCAAACTACCTCATGCAGAAAGGATGTAAGAAAATTATGAAATTTTCGCGAACATGTGCGATAGATACACAAAGGTGAACGAAGTGTGTGATTGATGCACGAAGTGAGCGTGTGTGATAGATACACAAAGCGAACGTGTAATAGATACACAAAGTGAAGTGAGTGTGATGGATACACTATATGAAGCAAAGTGTGATGGATACACTAGGTGAGTGTGTGATAGATACACAAAGCGAACGTGTGATAGATACACAAAGTGAAGCGAGTGTGATGGATACACTAAAGGTGAATACAAAGTGTGATAGATGCACTTAGTGAACAAGTATGATTGATATACTGAAGGTGAACACGAAGTGTGATAGATGCACTAAGTGAACAGAGTGTGATTGATACACTAAAAGCGAACACAAAGTGTGATAGATGCACTAAGTGAACAGAGTGTGATTGATACACTAAAAGTGAACACAAAGTGTGATAGATGCACTATGTGAACAGAGTGTGATTGATACACTAAAAGCGAACACAAAGTGTGATAGATGCACTAAGTGAACAGAGTGTGATTGATACACTAAAAGTGAACACAAAGTGTGATAGATGCACTATGTGAACAGAGTGTGATTGATACACTAAAAGCGAACACAAAGTGTGATAGATGCACTAAGTGAACAGAGTGTGATTGATACACTGAAAGTGAACACAAAGTGTGATAGATGCACTAAGTGAACAAGTATGATAGATATACTGAATGTGAACACGAAGTGTGATAGATGCACTTAGTGATCAAGTGTGATGGATACACTAAAGGTGAAGTGTGATTGATACACAAAGTGAATATGTGCGTGATAGATACACAAAATGAGAATGTGTGTGATAGATATAGAAAATGAGAATATGTTGTGATAAATACACAAAATGAGAATGTGTGATTGATACACAAAATGAGAATGTGTGATTGATACACTAAATGAGAATGTGTGATTGATACACTAAGTGAATGAAGTGTGATTGATACACTAAATAAATGAAGTGTGATTGATACACTAAATAAGTGATCTCAAACGGAACTTCTTTGAATGAACTGTACATACAATATCGTGCATGAATGAGAAAGAAACTTAAGAGGCACAATGCAATACAATGCATGATGCAATAAACAAGCATAGCGGTGCTTTAGAAAGCACCTCATGGGGTGAGCGGCGATGAACCGTTCTACTCTGACGGGGATCTCCCCTCGTGCTCTTCGAACACTTACCTTCAACTTGCAGTACAAAGGTTCTGAAATACTGACAAGGGTTCTTCATGTAGAACACTTTGGATGCTGCCTTTCTTCCTGATCATATCCACAACTTTCCCTATTCTCCAACGGGGTGACAGACTAGGTTGGTTCAGTATCCAGAATTGAGGTGCATACATGCTGTCTCAACCTATGGGGCTTCCATACAGATTTCAAGCCGGGGATACACCCTTGGGTATTTAAACCAGACTTTAGTCCCGGAAATTCTGAACCTTTATGTTCTAGGCATCAGCCATTCGAACTCTAGTTTCCACCGTCGCAGTTGGTCTCCTAGGAACTCATTGCGAACACAGCCAAGATGCCTCTGGTAGGGAATGGTACTCAGGGAGAGCACTTTTGGTCGCCATTCTGGCTTGAAGCAGACTTGATCTTGAGCTCGAGGTAGAGGCACACTCATACTTCGGAGCATTGGCAAGACCTGACAAGGTGCATACGGAATGCGATCGCGGAGCTTACTGAAGTTGGAACAAACTCAGATGCCCGACATTTTCCTCTTTTGCCTTTGCTTTTGCTTTTGCTTTGCAGTCCGGAACCATTATAGCTTCAGATAGGTCCTGGTTCCACTGTTCTTACATGACCTGGGTTGAACCCTGCGGTTTTATGAAAGAACAAATTCTGTTTTGCACAAATGTGGAGAACGGCACGGCACTCGGAGCACAAAACGATTTTATTTTTGAAATTGAGAGATGATTTTTCGACCAAGTATTGAGCCTATCACTGAACACAGCAAAACGACTCAACAAGGAAATAAAAGGCACACAACCTAGACACATCGAGTAACGCTCGAAATGACTCAAAACAAGAACCGAGATAAAACAAAAAAGACACGACACTCAGACGTGCACAGGGAGCCTGTTTCACCGGGTAGTGTTTCCCACCCTTTCTCATTTGTGATTCTCACATCACTCTGGCACTCAATCTCTTGTTTTCTGAAAAAGCCCTTTTCTCATTTTTTTCTCATCGCACATCTCTCTATTCTTCAATCTCTCATTTTTCAATCCCTCCCCTGGGTGGTTGATGGATAAACAGGAAGTTGCGGGCTCTTGCCCCTAGCATGTTGCTAGATTCTCTTTCTTCCGTTCACAGCTAGTGAATTCCTCCCATAGAAGGGTTGCGCTACAACTGGGTGTGTAGCAAATCTGCAGCTAACACCGGTTGATGATGCTTTGCTGGGGAGTTTGGACATGATAAGATCTGTCCAGATGATGGAGTGGAATATCTTGCCCCATTCCAGTTCGTGCTTCGCACTTGGCTTGATACCTCGTTGCTTGGAGGGTGAGAGAGCTTTCAGCCCTTTGTTATGCCCTTTTCTGGCGAATACGGTGCCCTTTCCGGCAAGTAGAGTGCCCTTTCTAGCAAGTATTTCGACAAAAGGAAAAAGATAGAACACCTGACTCAACTGTGCCCCTAGTTCATTATTTTGACCATTTTTTGTTTTGCTTTTCTACTAAAACAATTTTAACCAAAATGAGAGTTAGATTAACGCGCTTGTTCAATTTTCTGATTCAAAATTATGCAAGTTAGGTTATGAGCACTGAAAATTTTCCTTTTTTGGGTCCAGGAAAAGGGTCCAGTTTTGGAAAAAAAGGAATAATTTTTGAGAGAAAATCAGTCAACCTCAGTAAAAATTCTCAAAAACTGTTTTTGCAATCGGCCACTGCTCAACGAGCATAGAACCCACTCTCGAGATGCACAACCTCAAATCCGAAGAAAAATTGCCCTTTGCTTGAAAAGAGCTGCATGGCAACGGAAAGTTGCCCCTTGTTTGAACGACACCGCGGCGCATTGAATGGCAACGGAAAGTTGCCCCTTGTTTGAATGGCATCGCAGCGCATTGTAGTCAGTCCTCAGAGTGACGAACACAACCAAATCCTCAGATACAGAGAAGACAAAGATGACCAGAACCATCGCATGGACACAATCGAATTGAAGTGTTTTACGGCTGGACTTCATAATGAAGTTGCCTACGTATCCCAAAAATGGGAATCAAGCCTTACGTAGTTCGGGGTTAAGGTACACTCGGATATTAACCTCTCCTTTTTAGGCTCTAACTTTTGCCAAGGCGCCCGTCGCGGGTTTTCGACCTTGCGAGCTTTGTTCTTCTTCTTTTCGAATCTTTTTTTTTTTTTTCTTTTCTTTGCATTTTCTTCATTTTTCTTTTTTTCTTCTCTTTTTTTCTCTTTTTTGTTTTTTTGTATATATCTTTTCTTGCTCTAACTTTTGCCTGGGTCGCCCTTCCGGGTTTTCGGCCCAGCGAGCCTCTCAAAAGGTAAAAGTGTAACAAGTCCATGCCAAATGGTTTTAGGATCTCGAAGCCATCCGTATCCAAGAGAGTGGCTGTTGTATCGATTTGCAAAAGGATCCATCTTCGGTTCTTCGGACATCTTCGCCCCTAGTTCGAAGGGTGCTTCTGTTCTAGCTTTGCAAGCTTCTTTTGACGACGTCCGACCTTCTTGATCTGACTTCTCTGCCCCTAGTTCGAGGGCTGCTTCGAATCTGGCCACACAGGCCTCTCATTGCGGTTGATCGTCGAACACTCTGAATTAAGGTCCAAGGTTTGAAAGCAAAGGGTCGAGTCTCGAGGCTGAGAGCGATCCTAGGCTGCACAATCTCAAGAGCGATTCCACACAGGTCTTCGCATGATCGCGCAAAAACATTTTTTGAAATCTTTTAAGAAAGCGACAAATCACTCGTGCTGAAGACAGTGTAGAACCAATCTGGATCAAGCCAGGATCTTTCCCAGTACTCACACTAACAAGCATGATTTCGTTCATTAAGGGCTTAGCATGCCTCTTTTTCTCTTAATTGATCAAATTTTTGCAAAACCCGAGGAATTCCTTCCTCTTCGTTTTCACCGCAGTGTTCAAAAGGTTTTGAAAAACTCAGGTCATTACAATGACTTCAAGGCACAGAAAAGACAGAGTTCTTAGTCAAACACTGCCATCTCATTTAGAACTTCCGGCATAACTGGCACAAGGCAGAAGCAAACGCGAAAGCGTGAAAATCATTGCTGTTTCATTCAAAATCTGTTGGCACAACTGGCTCCCTGGCAGGAATAGACTCAAAACAAAACGAAAAGACAAACGCGAAACAAAATGGTGACGCCCGAGGTAACACCCCCGGAATCACCCGACTCTTATACAACAGGACTGACTCGATACGACAAGACAGACCTCAACTGACTTAGTATGAAAAGACTGACTCAAAACAAAAGGACAGACTTAAAACAAAACAACAAGACTGACTCAATACCCAAGTCAGAATGTAGCATTGGCCAAATGCTCAAAACGGTGTGTGCCATTCCCACGTCTGGAGTTAATTGAGTGCCGCCCGCAGGTGGTTCATCCCCCGATCACATAGTCACCTTATCCCCCACAAGTTCACTGATCAAGTGCCAATAGACTTTGCAGGACCTGGTGCAGCAATGGCCCCGTTGTCAAACAGATCTTGTACATCATGGCGCAGACGAAAGCAACTGTCGGTGTCATGACCGGTTTGCTGATGGTACGCACAGTACCTAGTATGGTCATGCTTTGGAGGGAGAGGATCAGGTAAAGGCTGTTGATCCAATGGTTTCAGATGTCCTTTCTAGATTAAGACCTCTAGAGTCTTTGACAAAGGCATATAAAGTGGGGTGAAAACCCTCTTGACTCAGGGTGGATATTTGGCCATCTGTGAGCTACTTCTGGATGCACCGGTGAATGGGGTAGCCTTTTTTGATGTGGTGGCGGTGCCCATGCCCACTTCAGAAGATCTTGTAGCTGCATCACCACTGGTGGTCGCATTCGAACTGCAGGAAAACGCCCGCATAGGCTGCTCCTTCTCCTGGTCAATAAGGCCCTGCTTCATGGCATCCTTGATCTGTACTCCCATCTCATGCAAATCTGAAAAGGTAGGGAAGGGGAGCACGATCATTTTCCGCATTAGTTTGGGCTGGAGGTTGCGCACAACCATTCGTATTTGATCCTTATCCGTTGGCCTAATGGTCATCATTGAGGCCTTGGCCCTCCAGCGGGTTACAAAGTCAGAGAAGCCCTCTTTCGGCTCTTGCCTGGTCGTCTCGAGATCACGGGTTGTGATCTCAATCTGGGTATTGTATGAATACTGTGCGACGAAGGCCTCGGTCATCTCCTCCCAGCTTCGTTTCACTGAATCCTCCAATTTGGCGTACCAGATGGCCGCAATACCCGATAGGGTCCTGCCAAAAAGGGAGAGCTTCTGTAATCTTGTCAAGCCCATCGGGCGCAGAACATCTGAAAACAAACTCAAGTGGACCATGGGATCTCCTGACCCGTCAAAACGGTCGAGGTGAGGCATCTTGAACCTGTCCGGCAGTGTCACAACTGCGTTGGTGTACCCGTCCTCAATGTCCGGGATGGATTTTACCCCCTGGGATTTCTTGAACAACTTCTCAAGCTTGCTTAATTTCAACGCTGTAGGGTCGACCTCAGTCTCGAAGGGTGAGTCCAGTAGATTGGTAAGTGTTTTGGACAGCTGGGGTAAGATCGGGGGCGGAGCTGCCCCTGTAGGAATGTCTGTACCCTCCTGGGTATTCTGAACATTCGTTGTTTCCCCGAGTGCGGGAGCTCCTGCTGGAGGAGGAACTTGTTGGGAAGCAGGCGCGCCGCTTTGCTGTTGCAGCCTGGTGATGAGCTCAGCCTGCTAAGCCATGATTGCAGCCTGCTGCTTGGAAAATTCCGCTTGGCGGACAGCGTCTTGCTGCATGAGTTTCATACTTTCTTGCATCTGACTCATCATTGCCTCCATCCCTGACGTGTTCTGCTGATCCATCTAACTGACTGGTATCTATCCCTGTAGTAGAAAATGAGACCTCAGCCTGACTGTTCACTGGCGGGTGGATAAGGGCTACTGATCTGGTAACTGGTGATCTATGCTTGACTGGCCCTTTTACCCTGCCTCTGGCAAAAGAACACTGATGGCCCTTGAACTGAATCTCCGACCTGACAAAGTCTATCAGCACAAGTTCGATGAACCTCGGGGGATATCGGAGCCTTCTGAAACTATGGTTCCAGGACTACCCTAGCAAAAGGGAAAACAGAGAGCATCTCAGCCTGATTTCACGATAACCCATATGAGCCGAGCTGAATGACTGTGCCCCTACAGAATTCTGCCCGTAAACTGATACTCTCAGGTAAACTGAATCCTAAAATTCTGAACTGGTGCCCGCAGGCCTGATGCCCAAACTTGTAAACTGATACATGCATTCCTATAGAGACGCACTCTAAAAGCACATAACAAGCAAGTGAGAGTCAAAACACCCCTATGTTGGGGTAGGGTTTCCCTGTAATATTTTGTCAGGAGCTAAGGTTTCACTACGCACGCAACGGTTTCAAACAACCTATATCGGGTAAGCAACCTGTCCTAGTTTGGAATGGTCACTACGGATCCGAATATGCACTAGGTCGAATGGTCAAAAGGGGTGCCCCGGTAAAACCGGGGTTTGTGTTCCCATACTGGCAGAGCCCACAACCGGTCAGCCTTATGGTCATGCCTTGACAAGACAAGCCTCCGGCAAACTGTTCAGGAATAGCAGATGGCAAACACGGTGTCCTAGGCGCACCAATGCAAATGCAATGCAAAGAAACACATAAGTGTAGTCAAAACAAGATATCATGAGTTCGAGTCAAGTTCTCTAAATCCCCAGCAGAGTCGCCAGAAACTGTAGACAAGCCCGCGGGGGACCTCGCTACAGCTCTGACTCGATTTGTTGTCACGGTTCGTAATCTGAACCAAAGAGTCCAAATCCGGCAAATCGTTTTGAGAAAACAGATTTTTGAAAGAAGTGCCAAACATGGACTGCTTTGCCAGATACAGAGTCGCCACCTAAATATTTTATTTTGGAAAATTTAGGAAACCCTGACTCGTGCCTAAGGCCACGTGTCCGTCATCACCAAAGTTGCCTCGGCTCGGGAACTTGGGTACGATTGGGGAAGGTCACTTCGTGAGCACCCCCGCTCGCCCGATCAAAGATCGGCCTCTACTAACCATGATATCAAGTTTGGAAAACATTATGTGTTCTTATTCCGGTTATTAGCCTAGATTTACTATGTGATGCGCACAGCATACAAGTATAGACCGGGCCGCCTGAATTGGAAAAACGAAACATCTCATGTTTGTTTTTGAAAGATGGTTTGCTACTCGCAAGTAGGCTTAAAATGTAGATTTTGCCACCCTCGGGTGGGCTTAGAAAATATGGTTTTGCCACTATCTAGTGGGCTTAAAACTCACAGTTGATGATTTGTCCCAATCCAAACAACCCAACCTTCACCCACAGGCATTCAAGCGGGTATATCACATAAGCACATAGCCTCATGGTAAGCATGCTATTCATGACAGTCACTCACACACATGCAAGGATGCTAAAGCATAAAAACTCACCGAGTACTCTAAGCCAAAACAGAAGCTAATTAGAAATCCATGCATGATCCTAACTATACAGAAATGCCTAATGCAACACATGCAAAAATGCAACTATAGCAGGCTCGGCTATTCTAAACATGGCATATGAGATGCAACAGCTATCAAGTATTCAACTCGGAATTGAAATACAAATGCAGTTAGTATGATGCGCCGAGCCCGGTGCATGCAAGACAGATGAATGAATGCAAACATGCTATCATACTGTATGCTAATTGAAACATGCCCTAATCTAACCATCATAAGCTGGTAAATAAAAGGGAAGAAAGATGTGGGGTTGGAAGACATACATCACACACACGCACACTTATTACAATTATGCCCTCGCACAGAGGGTCTGAAAGAATAATACAGTCCCGAATAGTACAGTCCAAATAAATAATACAGTCCAAATATGTACAAAAAAATCCTAATTAATTACAAATTAACTAAGAAAACAATAAACTGGCATGCAAGCCAGGGACTGCCTTGACTCTTCTTCGGATGATGAATGATGCATGTCCGGGTTGCCTTCGCGCGGAAATCCACTGTGATGCCCCAATTAGCCTCTGTTTTGCAATAATTTTTGGAAAGCGCGCCAAGCCCCGGAAGACTGCTGATTCTTGATTTGCTGCAACAGAGAGCAAGAAAGGAGCATGGCAATGTATTTTCACAAATGTATGCATGCCTCGATCCTCGTGCCACCAATCACGCATCTCGATGCGTGGTGGCCGAGGAGCCGAATTGCACAACTCAATATGAAATGAATGCACATGAAAACACAACAAGACCTAACTCCATCATGGATAATCCGGAGTGTCGGTGACTGGGGAATTGAGACACGTTCCGTCACTCGGAGTACGGAACGTACCTCGTTTCCCGTGCTCGGGCTAACTCCTATCCCGAACACAATGCAATATGCATGACATGCATGAATGCAACTAAGATACAACCTAACATGCAAAATGCTATGAAATGGCATACACGATGCACGAGGTAACATGGCATACACAATGCGCTAACATACGACCTAGCATACACAATGCTGTGAAATGAAATGGCATACACAATGCAAAATGGACTTACACCAACACAAGTGGACCTCAGCCACACTCACATAAGAGGCCATTAGATGAAGATGAGATAACTCGAGATGCGTGCACGTGTGCACGCAAACCGAGGACCGACCCTAAGGCACGGAATGCCACTCTAACAAGACATGGCAAAACATGGAATATGGCATACAAGCATGCAAATTTCAGCAGCAAAAGGTGATGCAAAACAGCCCCGAAACATGAAAGCATGGCACCCGAAGCATGGAATGAGACCCGAAACATGAAATTAGGCGCATGGAATGACCTATGGCTATGCAACGCATGCATTATTTGAACATGAAGTGTGAAGAAAGAATCAAGACAGCCCCAAAACAAGCATATTTACAGTTTTAAGCAAGGCCAAACAGTGAACACAAATGGGGCTAAATCAATATGCAAAAATGGCCCCGAAAGAGAGATAATGAAGCAAGTGGCAGCTTCTGGCCACAAACAGAGAAGGGCCCTTCTACAATGTTGAAGAGGGGCCCAAAATATGGTATTTTACAGTTTACAACAAGCCACAAAAACAAACACAAGTATGGCTAAGCTCTCATGCAAGAAATGGGCTAAAAGAGGGACAAAGAAGCAAGTGATGGTTGCTGGCCTCAAACACGGGAGGGCCCTTCAACAATGTTGAAGAGGAGCCCAAAATATGGCATTTTACAGTTGATGACCAGATCCAAAACAGTGCACAAGCATGCTTGAAATACTATGCAAAATAAGGCCTAAAAAAAGAGGTTTAAACATAAAGTACAAAAAGGATGCCTCAAACAGTAAAAGACCCTTAATGAAACATGAAGAGGGGGTAAAAATAAGGCCATTTATAGTTCAGACCAGAGCCCAAAAACAGAAGCACAAGAGGCTAACAAATCATGCAAAAATAAGGCCAAAAGAGGGATATAATGGCAAGTGGCAAATGGAAGCCTCAAACAGTGATGAACCCTTCAACAATGTTGAAGAAGTGCTCAAAATAAGCTACTTTACAGTTTATGATAGAGCTCAAAACAGTTTACATATAGGCCTAAAATACTATGTAAGAAAGAGGCATACAAGAGAGGTAAAGAAGCAAGTGCAAAAAGGAAGCCTCAAACAGTGAGAGGCCCTTAATCAAACATACAAAATAGCTCAAAATAAGCCTATTTCTAGTTAGGGTCAGAGCCCAAAAATGTAAGCACAAGGAGCTAGGATATTGAACAAAATGAAGCACAAAAGAGGGAAAATGAAGCTTACCCTTGTAGACCAAGCTTTGACAGCCTCTTGGCTTGAGAAGCGGTGCCTCCTAAGCTCTGAAAAGCTCTTCCAAGCTGCTGGAATGGAGTGGTGGTGTGGTGCTAGGTGGTGGTGTAGAAATGGGTATAGGATTTGAGAGGTTTGGAGGGTTGGAGTGTAGAGAGAGAGAGAGAGCTACAAGAGGCTTAAGGCAAATTTCTAACCCCCAAAACCAACTGGGAGTGCTGGTTATATAGACAAAAAAGGGTGGAAAAGAGGGGGAAAAATGGGGGGGAAAACAATTCAAGTTTCCCCCCAAAAGGCCAAACCCTCGGACATAAGGCCTAGAGGAAAACAAAATTCACTTTTAGGACACACTTGGGGAGGGGGTTATGGCCGGCTAGCTAAAAAAGGCAAAAAAGTCATTCAATTAGGTAAGTGGCCGGCCTGCTACTTTTTTCTGGCCGGCCGGCCACTTTTTCTGGCTTTTCTGGCCAGCCTGCTACATTTTCTGGCCTTTCTGGCCGGCCTGCTACTTTTCAGGACAAAAAATGGGTCTGCCGGAAAGAAAGGTGGCCGGCCAGTGCTAGAGAAGTCCAATGGTGTCCGTTCAAGTGTTGAAATTGAAGCACCGGAAGTTAGATTTCCAATGGCGCAAACCTTGCACTAAAATTCCTCCTGTGGAAAAAGTTATGCCTATTTTGGTGAAGCCGCGCAGATTCGGTCCAACCAGAGTGATACCCTACTTCAATCAACCATATCTACCCCGTCCGGAATTGGCTTTAGGAGATTCTTGAGTGCAAAATGAAGCCCCGGAAGTCTTCTTTCCAACGGTGGTGGCCTCATAGCTTGATTCCAAGTATGCAAATGAATGGGCCCGATTCGGCGAGGGCTACTCGACTCTTTTTTAACGGTTCATGCCCATTTTCTCCCCCAACTGGATTTCTTCCCTTTTCTCCTCTTTTCTTCAACTTCAAACCCCTAAGTAAGGTGTTTTGAAAGATTTTTCAAAGATTTCATCTCTCTTTCATTTATTTCCACTTTGTCCTTGCTCGGTTTACCGAAAAGCGCAACATTTGACAAAATGCGAGCCTCGGAACATCGTAAAAACTTTATTTCAAAAACGTTTTGAAAGAGAGAGTTTTAAGACTAAAATCTTTTGATCAAGATCATTTTGGTCTAGAACAGGGGTATGAAGTTGAGATTTGACTCTCTCCTTATTGAAAAAACTGAACCTCTCCCCTGCGCACCTTTCTCCACCATGTAAACCATCAGTCGCGTCCAAGTCTTAAAGTCAGTAAAAAATGGGGTGTCTACTGTGCACTGTACTCACACACTGTACTTATAGTGTATCTGGTTTCTGCATGACACTCATTCTGCACTCATTCTTTTCACCCTCTCATTTTACACACTATGCCTGTATCTGATACACACACTATAGCTGATATGTTAACAACTGTTTTTTCAGATCCCAACTGTATCGAGGGCACTAGTGGCAGCAGCGGCATCAGTACCAGTAGTACCTCCTCCGGCAGCAGAGAGGTGAGAGAGACATGCCCCAGCACATAGCCTAGACGAGTGTCATGGTCGATGCAGGGACAGGGGTGCCCGAGGTTGGAGCAATCCTTTGGAGCCTGTTTTAAGTGGCGATGATGATGACGAGGCCAGCGCCTCCGAGAAGATAGTGGGTATGTTTGGTTTTCATTTGGGAGATGAATTTTAGAAAAAAATTTCTAAAAAATTATTTGGTTTGAGTTTTTCTCAAAAAATTTCCAAAATCACTTTATCTCTCTTACACATCAATCAATCACTTTTTCTCTCACACACATCTACTCAAATTCTCCCAAAATATCAAATCATTCCAAACTCCCAAAAAAACAACTCCCCCAAAATATACAACCAAACAAACCAAAAAAATTTCTAAACTCTCTCCCCAAAATTTTTTCAAAAACAACTCTCCCAAAAACAAACCAAACAAGCCCAGTGAGTCGACATTCTGACTTTAAGAGTGGGGACGATGATGCCGGCTTAGGATCGGGAAGCGGAGATAACGCCGAGGCCGACTCTGAGGTAGGGAGCAGAGGCTTAGAGTCCAGTTCTAACAGCGGCGTCGACGGAGACAATGCCTCTGAGTCCCTTCTGAGGAAGAGGACGAAGAGGGCCTCTCGAGCTTGAGATGATTGGCGCTATTTTTTTGGACTTTTTTGCTTAATTTCTTTTAGTTTTGGTAGTTTATCACATGTATAGCTTCAGATAGGTTTTAATTTTGCTTTTGAAACTTGTACTTCTTTTGTAAAATCTATGATCAGAATAAAACCTGCGCAGTTTTTATGAAAAGAGTTTTCGTTCTTCAATATGAGCATTACACCACGAGTAACATACTTGCATGAAAAAGAACATGAAGTTGAACTTGAAACTGAACATGCTTGCATTGGAATAAAGTTATTAATCGGATAATGAGCTAACCAATGACAAAAATTCAACAAACAACTCGATAAATAAAGCAAAAACAACTCAAACACAGACCCAAAACAGCTGTACACACTTGCAAAAAATCAAAAGACTCAAAACAAGACCAAACAACACAAAGACCAAGACAAAACCAGGATGTTAAAACTGTCCAGCAAACAGGTGGATGGCAGGCCAGAAAAAGGAGGTTGTTGGCCGCAAAGGGGGTTGTCGGCCAGAAGTGAGATCTGCCGGCCACCAATGGGAAAAACCACCAGAAAGCTGACAATTGGCCTCCACTACAACCTTATCTTCTACAAAAGGTCCTCCTTCATGATTTTTTCTCCAGAACTTCATTTTCACTGCTATTTCTTCCACAAATGGAGCCATTTCTTGCCGAGAAACTCACGAATTTGATAGCCACTTTAGACGGCACAAAAAAGGTAAATTTCCGGGGCTTCGGCATAAACGCGCTTTTTCCGTTTAGTCGTACTCCACTTTGTTTTCCATTCCTTTATGCCACAGTCCGATGCTGGGACCTGATTACGCATGTCTTTCGCTTCGGAGCATAAGAAATATGCTCGACTCTTGAAGAATTTCAAGCACTAATGGAATCCCAGCGCGATGAGGAAACCATACTTTAGCCCTGTTTTGGATATGCCTTAGCCTTAGGATGGATGTGTGGACTTACTTTGCATGAAGCTCGATCTTTGGCCCACGACGGAGAGCTAGATATACCTAGCTTGATTCATCGATTTTCTGACATCAGTGACCGAGGCGACCTCCTCTGGCGAGGCTTTCGGCAACACACCCTCTGCTTGTGTATGCTTGCACACTACTTTTTTGCCTCTAGTTTCGGCGGAGCCAATATCAAGTTGATTGAGGTAGTCCAACTTCTGAAAGATGGTAAGAGTTGCATTGGTTTGGCCTTGGTTGAGACCTTGATGGGTTTGGACGCTTTTCACCGGCGAGAGACCACTAAGTTTGCAGGAAGTCCACCACTGCTCCAGGTATTGTTTCCTACCCTATCTCATATATACTTCTCACATCACTCGACATTCACACTCTATTTTCTCTCAAAGTCTCCTCCTTACTTTTCTCTCAACATACATCTCTCTATTCTTTAATCTTTCTTATTTTTCATCCCTTCCTAGGTTTGGCTGATGGACAAGCTGAAGGTGGTGAACCCTTGCCCAGTTTACTTAGCTCAAGCGTACTTTTTTCACCAACGCCTAGTGGACTTCCCCAATGAGGGATGGTGGTGCAATTGGATGTGCCACAGGTTTGCAGCCGACATAGCTTGGAGTTGCCCCTGGCTTGACTTAGCTGAGATGAGCTACAGCATGACCCGACAGACGGGTGTTCAGTTGATTGGCCTCACACACTGTGTGTTCTATTTCTCCTTTCGGTTCAGACGCTAATTCGGGCATAATCAGACTTGCCCAGATGAGGGGGTAGAATACCCGGCTTCATTCTCGATACGTGCTTCACACTTGGCTAGGTACCTCCCTGCTTGAAGGACGAGAGAGCTTCTAGCCCCTGCCCCTAGTTTTAGTTATGCCTTTTCTAGCGAATGCTTGGCTTGGCTCGAGGACGAGGCACAAGTTGGACTAACTTTAGCTGCAGGGACTTCTGCCAGTACGAGCGAAGGGCGCAAGAACACTTGACTCATGTGCCCCTAGTTTTATTGCTTTGATATTTATTTTCAAGTTTTATGATGTAAAAGCAACTTCAATTTGTAGCGAAGAGTTGGAGAGTGTATTAGATGTTGAAATCAATAAAATTAAAGTTGCAAGTACTGAAAATTTTCCTTTCAGTCTCAAAAATGGTTCAAGTTGTAAAAAGTAAAATTTTGAACAAAATCAACTTTTATTAAAACTTTTCAAAACTATTTTCAAAAATGATCACCACCTGACATGCACAAAATCGATCCTCAAGATATACAACCCCAAATCGGAAGATCATAACTACCCCTGATTGAAAACCACCACTACTATACATTGTACAATGAGTCTTCTTCCCAAAACGAAGATCACAACCAAGCTACGAAGATCACCACCAAGCTTATAAATAACGAACAAAGATAACCTAATCAAATAAATGGACATGACAGTTGAGTTGGAGATGATTACGGCCGAACTTCAGGATGAAGTTGCCTACATATCCCAAAGATGGGAATCAGGCCTTACGTAGTTCGGTTCAGGTTCACTTTGGTTTTAACTCTCTCCTTTTGTGCTCTAACTTTTGCCAAAGTCTCTCTTTAGGGTTTTCAACCCTGCGAGCTCAATTTTTCTTTATTTAGAATTTTTTCTTTATTTAGCCACATGAGATGCTTTCAATACAGAGTAGGACTGAGCCTCCACCTATTTCGTGAAGTAGTCGATTGCTATCAAAATAAACTCATGCCCATTTGACCCCTTTGGCGTAACTGCACCGATAACGTCGATTTCCCAAACTGAGAAAGGTCATGGTGAAGTCATATTGTAGAGTTTAGATGGTGGCATGTTCATGCAATTGGCGTGAATCTAGCACTTATGGCATTGCCGAACAAAACCAATACAATCATCTTCCATGGTTGATCAGTAGTAGCCCTGTCTAAGGATTTTCCTGGCGAACATCACACCATTCATGTGAGCTCCGCACTCTACTCCGTGAATGGCCTCCATAAGGCGCTTTGATTCCTCTTCCTCAACACATAGTTTATGCATTCCCAAATGGCCTCTTTTGTACAGCTTGCCCCCACAGATGATAAATTGAACGGCCAGACGCCGTATTCCCCTTTTGTCCTTAGCATTTGCTCTTAGTGGATACGCCTAATTTTCTAGAAAATTCCAGATATCATAGTACCAAGGGTTCTTGTCTGAAGCCTCATCTATTGTGGCAATGGTTTCATAAGTCGGCGTGTACTTCTGTTCAATAATAATAGGACGCATCCTGACTCCCAATGGAATGTCTACCATAAAAGATAAAGTTGCTAGTGCATCAGCGAATTGGTTGTTCTCCCTTAGCAGATGGGTAAATGTTAACTTCTCAAACCTCGGAATCAGCATATCCAAGACCTGATAGTAAACCTTCATTTTCTCTTCTTTAACTCGCCAATCTTCGTTGGCTTGAGACACGACCAAATTTGAATCCTCGATGACGTCCAACCTTTTTGCCCCTAGTTCCAGGGCAACTTCTAAACTAGCAATACACGCCTTATATTCTGCTTCGTTGTTGGACACTTTGAATCGGAGTTTGAAGGCTAAGGGTATATAGGAGTCATCAGGTGCTATCAGCAACACACCGATCCCATAACCGTATTGATTGGCTGCTCCGTCAAAGTACATCGTCCATGTTTTCTCCTCTATTTGTAGAATATTTTCATCTGGGAACAAGTACTCCACCGCTTCATCCTTTTCTACTGGGTGATCTGCTAGGAATTCTGCTACAGCTTTCCCTTTAACCGACTTGCGTGTAACATATGTAAGATCAAATTCGAAGGGAAGAAATAACCAACGGGCTGGCTTACCCATAAGCGTTGGTTTCTCAAAGAGATATTTGATGATATTTAATCTCGAAACCAGGATTACAGAGTGAGCTAACAGGTAGTGCTTCAACTTTCAGGTAGCCTATACTAAGGCTAGACAAGATTTCTCAAGGGAAGTGTAACTAGTCTCATAATCCAGCATTTTCTTGCTCAAGTTGTAAATGGCTTTCTCCACCTTGGCCTCCGACTCCTGAGCTAACATACACCCCATGGTTGAGTTTGTCACTAACAAGTACAAAATCAACGATATTTCCAGTTTTGGCGGCGATAACACAGGCGGATTCTGCAGGTACTGCTTGACCTGTTCAAAAGTGAACTAACAGCGATCATCCCATTGGAACTTCTTTCTTTCTTCAGGAGACCAAATAGTGGTTCACAAGTCAAGGTTAGTTTTGAAATAAGCCGTCTTATGAATTACACTTTACCTAGAAAGCCGCGCACCTCCTTTTCAGTCCTTGGTGGTGGCATTTCTAAGATGGCCTTGATTTTGGAAAGATTTACCTCAATTCATCTCTGTGTGATCAGGAATCCCAGCATTTTTCCTGTTGTTACGCTGAAAGTGCATTTTTTGTGGGTTCAACCTCAATCTATACTCTTTGATTTGCTGAAAGATTTTCTCTAAGACGGTGTAGTGACCCTCTCGATCTTTGGACTTGACAATTATATCGTCCACATACACCTCAACCTCTTTGTGGATCATGTTGTGTAGAATGGGGGTTGTAGCCCTTTGATAAGTGGCCCAGCATTCTTCAACCCAAACGGCATGACTCGTTAGCAATAGGTGCCCCACGGAGTAGTGAAAGTGGTCTTTTCCCTATCTTCGGGTGCCATCAGAATCTGGTTATACTTGGAAAACCCATCCATGAACGAGAGCAATGCATGGCCCACGGTGAAGTCTACCAACTCATCAATATGCGGCAGTGGAAAATCATCCTTCGAACTAGCCTTATTCAGATCCCTAAAGTCGACATAGACTCTGATTCTATCATCCTTCTTTGGGACTGGAACAATATTGGCCAACCATATTGGATACTCAGATACCAGCAAGAACCCTGCCTCAATCTGTTTGGTAACTTCTTCTTTGATCTTCAAAGCCCAATCTGGGCGAACTCTGCGCAGCTTTTGCTTAATTGGTCGGGCCTCAGGGTTAAGAGGGATCTGGTGCTGTACTATCTCAAGATCGATTCCAAGCATGTCTTCGTAACATATTTGAAATTTTTTAATAAAACGATTAAACGCTCGTATTCCTCCGAAGACAACGTGGACCCGATCTGGACCAAGTGCGGATCCTTCTCAGTACCCACATTAATAGCAATGATTTCATCTGTACAGGGCTTAACATGCCTCTTCTCCTCAAAATGAACCAAGTTTTTCAAAGCCCCAGGAAATTCTTTCTCTTCATTTAAGTCAAAGTTTTGGAAATGAATATCAGTACGACAAACCAAAGGCACAAAGTAATACACAAAGTCCACCTTATTCCCATTCAAAAGATCCGGCTCCTCAGTTGCAATGGACTCAAAAGAAAAAGAAAAAGCGGACCGAGACAGGACTTTGACATCCGGGTTACTAGTCTTGGAGATGCCATACTGTGAAGAACTTGAATCTGATTCCGACTCCACAGACTCAGTGGAATCAGACTCGGACTCATTATCTGATTCAGAACTACTGACGGTGCCCTTCTCAAACTTCCAGATCAGGCGCGGAGCCTCAGATGTATCCACAATAGGACTAATAAAATCCTCTGCTAGTTTATCCCCGAGCATTGAGATAGTAAAACTATCCCCTAAGTTAACAGACTCAGCTCCAGCAATAGAACTCGCTAGTAAGTCAGCCATTGCCTTTTCCAGCAACTCCTTCTCTTCAATAACTAGGCTCGCAGTCCTGCCTTGATCCATTTCAGTGCTTAGGTCTGCCTACTCATCCTCCTCTTTCGGTAACTGGTGCCCGAGGAGATTTTGAACCCAGGATACCTAGTCTTCGTCTCCCAGTCATATCAAGGCTCCAAGAATCTATAGAAGGGAAAATCTTCCCTTTGGCAGACAAAGCGTCTGTTCAGGGTTCCCCGTATAGGTTTGTGGACTAACTCATACTGCTTCCCAGTCCTCTTTGCTTTGGTTTTTCCTTTCAAATCCTTCCTCTTTCTTTGCCAGTCTGTAGCGGTAGGTTTGTATCCCAACTCAAAAGTGTAGGGATTATGACCCATTTCCTTGGCAACGGTACCTCCCTGCCTGCTGCTTCTACCTAGCCCTGATCCAAGCACATGCCCCTATTTGTTCATCATATAGATTGACTAGGCACTCACATAATTCCCCTATCTTCTGCCATGATGTTCTGGACCAGCCGAGTTTCTACCAGAGAGAAACCGGAGAGAAATACATCTTCTTCTCCGTTTATGATTCCCAGCACTGGTGTTGTAGTTCATTGGGGATGGTGAATTGCAGAATTGCCATACACAGTAGCAATCCCACCTTGAAAGGGGTACTTTACTAGTTGGTGAATAGTTGATGACACAGCCTTCATCTAATGGAGCCAGGGCCTTTCCAGAAGCAAGGTAAAGGTTGTTGGAACATCCATGACATGGAATTCCACCTCATGTTTAGACGGGCCGATTAGGATATGGCTTTTGAATGTTCCCATAACATCCCGGCTTGTGTTGTCATAAGCCCAGACAGCTCGGGTCATAGGTGTAAAGTCAATCGGCCTCAAACCGATGGCATAGGCAGTTTTTATTGGACATACATTGATCGTCGACCTGGTATGTACTAACACCACCGGAATCCATTTTTTCTGACTTTCCAACGTTACATATAAAGGACGGTTGTGGTTGGCTCCCTCGGGAGGCAATTCTTTATTTGTAAAGGATATTACTAGCATAACATCTCCAGAGGTGGCCAATGATACCAATTGCTTAGCGGTGGTATCAATGGGCAGTTTGGTTCGGTTCATTGCTTTGAGCAGGGCTTGTCTATGCTCCCGAGATGCCATTTTCAGTCCCCAGATGGATATGTCAGCCTGAATCTTCTTTAGTTGTTTCAAGACCAGGTTTTCCTCAACATCCTTCTCTTTTGCTTTCTTAGCCTCTCTATTAGAAGATTCTGGCTGATCTAAAGTCAGGGGTTTAAAGTACTGACCATTGCGGGTCAGATGATCAATCTCATCAGTATACCATGTATCATCAGGGGTATCATCCTTTCACCCTTTATCCGTGTATGCGTGGCTTAGATCGCTATCTTCCTATCATTCCCCCGCGATCGTGGTTGGGCAGCTATCAGGTTCTATTCTGAGCATGTTAACATCACGTTCCTTGTCATCATACCATTCTTCCTCTACTACAACTCGGGTTTCAACATCTTGGTATTTTATGAGTTTCTTTAACATTCTCTTCCGATCACTAGGTTCCCACTCGGTTTTCTTGGCTTTTTGAACACTGCCGATTGTGGACTCAGCCTCTTCTTTCTCTTTTTTCCTTTTCTGTTCCAGAGCTATCTTCACCTGGAACTCCTCGATCCTTTCCTTCTGAAATTGTTCTAGTGCCTGTTCTTTCTCAGTCAAAGGTGTAGCCTCAGCCTTGCCCCTAACAAGGATTTCCTCTTTGTCCCAGTCTCTCCTGTTTGTTCCTCCACATCAGACTTTTCCTCACTCAACCATTCATTGCTTGTTTCTGGTTGGCTGAGGTCCCACCATCCCATCTACACACAACTTGTATCTTCTTTCTCGAAGAAGTAAAGATCCTCCAGATCTTCTTACAATTCTGCCAGATTCTTCTCTAGGTTTGCTAAGTCATTAAGGCCTTGCTCAGGCCATTCATTCGGATTCTGCGCCATTTGGTCTTCCCTGATAGCATTAATGCTAAGAAAGTCCGACAGTATGATTACCGGCTTCGGCTGATCGATGGCCACAATGTATAAACTGGGGTCATACTTCTCTACGAGCGAGACCCCCATCTCTATGACATGGGTATCAGACAACCCTATCTTCAGTCCATTTTTCTCTCTCTTCGTTTCTACTGCCACGGGCTTGGATTGGGTTTGTGGTGTTAGGTCCATCATGCACATGTCTGTGCCTTCTGGAATAACTACCTCTGGTTTTGGTAGGTGAGATGAGGTAATGTATGTGCTAGGGTTGAATGTGGGCGGTAGTGTATGGATGTGGTTAATTTTTTTGGATGGGGGGACTTGATTGTGTGCTGGAAGCAGGTTGGTTGTTACGTTGGGTTTAGAAGGTGGGGCGATGATTTTGTTGTCAATGAGATCCTGGATCTCATGATGTAGACAGTAGCACATGTCTGTTGGATGGCCATGTTGTTGGTGGAAGATACAATACTAGGTAGGGTCATGTTTGGGTGGCCTGATAGCATTGGTATTCCGTAGGCCGTGACATAGTGCTACTGATAGCATTGGTATTATGAGAGAATGGCCTTCTTGCGGGTTCACTTGTTCTGTGGATGATACCCTTTTTGAATGGACTCTCAATCTGGACCTTTAGCTCATGTAAGGAAGCAAATGTGGACAATGGTGCCACTATTATTCTTTGCAACATGCCTGGCTCAAGGTTCTAGACCACTAGTCGGACTTGTTGTCTTTCGGCAGGCCTATTTTTCATTCAGGCTGCTTTGGCTCTCCACCGAGCAACAAAATCGGTGAATGATTCTTTGGGGTTCTGGGTAGTAGCCTTCAGCTCACTAATGGTTACTTCTATTTGGGTGTTGTAGACACCCTATTTTTCACCGTCCTTAAGACTTGGACATCATCATTTGAACACTCGGTGATTGTGCTCGCTCGTGTTCGTTTGGAGTCTCTGAAGGTCTCGGCTAAGCGCCTTGCCTTGGAGCCTCTCAACTTGTTTGTTTTGTGCTTGGTTGTGGACCAAGAGCTTGTTGCTTTGAATCTGGAGGAGTGGATGGCTTGTTGGCCATCCCCAGTGTCCAACGGCCATGGCTTGTGCCTGCCGGCCATCAGTGGTGGCCAATCGGCCACATTGATGGCCGATCGGCTACATGTGTGGCCGGTCGGCCACTACTGATGGCCGACGGCCATTTTTCTACCTTTTTTGATATTTTATGTGCTAGTTGTTGATCACTGAGTGTATCCTCCATACACGTGTATGGAAGGATGAAGCCAAACTTTTAGCTTATTTTTCTATATAAGGGGAGGTCCCTCCCCCATTTTGAGGGTTCAGAAATTTTGTGAGCAAAAATTCTGTCTCTGTCTCTCTCTCTCTCTCTCTATATATATATATTTTATGCTTGAAAGTGAGTTTTCTCTACATATTTGCAAAGAGACCCTTGATCAAACATCCCAATCTTGGAGTTGAGGTTCCTTAAGGCTTATTTGGAGCTCCTAAAGCTGGTTTTGGCTCAGAAGAAGACCTGTTTGTTGCTGTGCTTCAAGGGTAAAGCCTTGCCCTCTTTAAAGCTTTGTTTTAGTGGCTTGTTTGGCCACCTTTGCATGCTATTTTTTGCGTAATTTTCAACTACAAAAACCCCTATTTTTAAGGTTTAAAAGTGATGGTTTAAGGCCTTTTTGGAGTTAGGGGTGGTCCACCATCTTTTGTAGCTTATTTGCTAAGCTTTGTGCCATCTTTTAAAGCTTCTAAAACAACATTTTCTTGGCCTTTTAACCACTGAATTCCAGAGGAATTTCAGTAGTAGAAAGTTGGTTTTGAGGTCCAAAATAAGAGGGGGTGGCCTCCCCTCCTTGTATCTTGTTTGCATGTGTTGATGGCCTAACATGTGAGCATGTATTTCTCCCTTTTTGAAGCTTAGTTCAAGCATGTTTTAGGCTTTATTTTGACCTGCTTTAACTGTGTTTTTGGCTGGTTGGGTCACTTCTTGCTTGTTTTTTGTACTTGTAGTGCAATCATGCTTATTAGCCTAGCATATTTGATGATTTAGCCTATTGATCTAGCTTGTGTTAGCTTAACTCCAGCATATTTTTGCTACTGATTTACCATACTTTAACTCTATTTTGAGTGGTCTTGGTCCGTTGAGGCTTGCCTTGCATGGCTATAGTGTAGTTGGCTTCACTAGCTTTGTGTTTCAAGGCCTCTAACATGCTTTGGTTGAGGTGATTACATGCTATGGCATTGTTTTGTATGTGTTTTTAGTGCATATATCACTGTCATATTCCCACATATATCACTCTTTCATGGCTTTTGAGAGTTGTGCTTTGTGTCTTGTTTGTGAGCCAACAAATGAGCATGCTTTTCTTGCCATTTATGCTTTCATCTTAGCATGTTTAGACCATTGTTTTGGCATGTTTAAGCTCTGTCCAGAGTTGGTTTGGCTATTTGAGTTTGATGTTGCATGCTTCTAGTGTAATGCTCTTCACTAGTGTTATGCTTTTGGCCCTTAACATGTTGTGCATGTGTTGCTTGCATGTTTTAGCATTATTTGTCATGCCATTTCAGCACTGAAATTCTGCAACCTCCCTCATTTCTTCACTTTTAATTTGCTTTGAGGGTTGGTTGGCCTTAGGGTTGTGTTTAAGCTTGAGATAGAGCTTGTGCTCAATGGCTTTAACTCTCTTTTGAGGGTTTCTCCTAGCCAAAGGCATGATCTCTCTCATGTCTTAAACCAT
Organism: Camellia japonica; assembly: GCA_030407325.1. Lineage (NCBI taxonomy): Eukaryota > Viridiplantae > Streptophyta > Magnoliopsida > Ericales > Theaceae > Camellia > Camellia japonica. The sequence continues at coordinate 58,759,768 of JAPPVO010000007.1, forward strand.
CCTTTGGTTGACCCCTCTCTCATTAGAGGACTTTCACATTGGACTAAATCGGTTAAAGGATTAATTGGTAATGTAAAATGTGTAAACAAAACGAACCAAGTAAAACATGAGCAAGATAAGCATTTGTGTTGGATTGCATGTGTTTGGATTAGACGTTAATCCAAACACGAGGAATGAGGGACGTTTCATACTCAAAGTGATGAAACGTGTCACATTTCTTGGTTGCCGTCACCCTTGATCATGCATGATAGAGTGGTGGTCCTTCGAGTCTTATTTGTGCATTCATTAACTTGTACAAGCTTGACTCTTTGGCCATCATGCATTGAAAATGCTTGGTTGATGGCTTGAGAGCCAAGAATTACACTTCTTTGAGCTTGAGAAATGATAAGAGGGTAATAGTACATATATTGTGTGAGAATACGATGCTTTGCTTCTGTTTGCTCTCCATTGCAGCAAAAAAGAGAATTCCAGGGAAATGGTGGCCAACAGGCACAAATAGTGGCTAATTGGCTAGTGGCAGTGGCAGTGGCCGACAGCCACCTATGGTAGCCGACTGGCCACTAGTGAAAAGTTGTTCAAAATGTTCCTGCGTTGGGGCAGAAACAGCCTAGAAATTGGTGCAAGGTTCAGAGATCCAAGCAAAGTGCAAACAGAGGCATCCAAAGGCAAGGCAGTGGATTTTTGGGAAGAAGCCAACCGAGCATGCATGTCTCCCTGGCCTGCGAGGCCATTTTATTGCTTTAATTAGTTAGCGTTGCTAATTATTAGATTCAATTTGGTTTGTAATAATTAATTAGCTTAGATTAGTTAATTAGTTGGTTTGTAATAATTAGCTTAGCTTAGCTTAGATTAGGTTAGCTCATTCATTCGGACCCTCTTTCGCGATTGCGCAATGTTGTAATAAGTGTGCGTGTGTGTGTGCATGTCTTCCCACCCCATGTCTTTCTCCTTTTTATTTAAACCGCTTTCGATGGTTAGATTAGGGACACGTTTTGATTAGCATACCTTATGCTCGCATGTTTGCATCATTCATTTGTCTTGCATGCACCGAGGCTTGGTGCATCATTCAAACTGCATTGTATTTCAATACCTATTTGAATACGTGTATCAAAGTGTTGCATTCATATGTCATAGTAGATAGCCGGGCCTATTTAGTTGCATTATTGCATGCGTTGCATTTGGCATCTTGAACATAGTTAGGATCATGCATTGTTTCTAACAGTTTTCTATTTTGGCTTGGAGTACACTGTAAGTTTTACGCTTTAGCATACTTGCATGAGTGTGAGTGTTGCCATGTTTAGCACGCTTGCCATGAGGCTATCTGCTTACTTGCTAAACTGCATGAATGCCTGTGGATGAAGGCTTTATTACTTGAATTGGAACAATTTGATAAATGTGAGTTTTAAGCCCACTTTGCGAAGTGGCAAATCATGTTGTTTGAAGCCCACTTGAGGGTGGCAAATCCGCGCTTTAGCCCACTTGAGGGTGGCATTTTCAAACCATTTTCAAAAGCAAACATGAATTGTTTTGTTCCAATTCTCGCGATTTTAGTCTATACTTGTATGCTGTGCGCATCACATAGTAAGGTTAGCTAAATAACCGGAACAAGAACACATGTGTTTATAAAACAACATATCATGCTTAGTAGAGGCTGATCCTTTGATCGGGCGAGCGGGGGTGCTCATGTCATGACCTTCCTCTCTCGTACCCAAGTTCTCGAGCCGAGGCAACTTTGGTGATGACGAACATGTGGCCCTTGGCACGAGTCAGGGTTTCCTAAATTTCCCAAAAATAAAATATTTAGGTGGCGACTCTATAATCTGGCAAAGTAGTCCAGTTTTGGCATTATTTGATTTAAAATCTGATTTTCCAAAATGATTTGCCAGATTGGACTCTTTGGTGTTTATCAGTCTCACATTGCACTTTGTGAGATTAGATTCAGAACTGTGGCAGGAGTCCGAACTGTAGGAGACCAATTCGCGCCTCTCCGAAAGGGGGGCGCGCGAAGAAAGTCGAGTCCACAGGTGTTATATGAGTACTGATTAACAAGCGCTTCAGATAGCTCCTCCCAATTCCACTTTGTAGAGTCCTCTAACTTAGCGTACCAGATGGCCGCCACATTAGACAAGGTTCTCCCAAACAAGGAAAGCTTCTATGCCCTAGACAAACCCATAGGCCTCAACACATCTGAAAATAAGCGGACATGCACAATCGGATCTCTACTCCCATCGAATCTGTTGATGTGGGGCATCTTAAATTTCTCCGGTAATCTGACCGAAGCCTCAGTGTACCCATCTTTGATATCTGGAATGGAGTTGAAGCCCTGGGATTTCTTCAATGGTTTCTCTAATCTAGCAATCTTGACCAAGGCCAGATCAATTTCAATGATATCAAAAGGAAAGATTCCCGCGAGAGGTTGAATCGGAGGTCGATAAGTTGGAGCAGGGGGAAACATATCCTGAGGATCTGGGACTGGCAGATTTTTAACCGGTGGAGGTAGATCCAGGTTTGGCTGAGCAGCTGGGATCGGATGCACGGTTGATGCGGATGCCCTAGATGTACGTCGTAGATCTGCAATAATCTCATCTTGTGCAGCCATCCTCTAGTTTACAGTGTCCATAGTTCTTTGGAAAGCCATCATCATGGCAGCGAATTCCTCCGCGTTCTGTGCTGTATTCTATACCATTGCTGGTCTGGGTGAACTAGATGCTAGTGAACTGATTAAGTGAAAGCGGATAGGTGTTTGCAGAGTGCTTTGCACTGATGCTACTGACTGCCTGTTCCTTCTTCGTTAGGTGACTGACGGAAGCGAGACTAACACAGGCTAACCACCAACATGGTCTTGAGCTTTACAAAGCCTGCCAAAACGAGTCCACACAACCTGGGGAATATCGGGTCTTTCTAAAGCTATGATGGTAAACTACCTAGCAAAAAGAAAGAAAGAAAAACACAATCAAAACTCAGACAACACTTCGGCCCCAATTCACAATAGTCAAAACACATAGCTGAACTGTAATCTCCACTGAACTCTGTTCTCAAACTCATACTGATATGAATCACCCTGTACAGTTTCACTGAAAAGGCTCATATCAAGTAAAAGAACCAAAACACCTCTAAGAGAGGGGTAGGGTTACCCTGTCTTAGATTTTTGGCATGATCTAGGATGCACTATTTCAAACAAATGGTTTCACGCAATCCTGCACAGGTGAGCATCCTATCCTAAGTTGGAATAGTCACTATAACTTCACTATATGTAATTAGGTCAAATGGTCAAAAGGGTACCTCAGCAAGATTACCTAATATACCTCTCACACTTAACATTGAGAAGTGAAAAGAGGATCAAACGGTGCAGTGGTAGTTTAGATCCAAGGGTTGTGTTCCCAACATGGCAGAGCCCACGACCGGTCAGCCTTTTGGTAAGCTTTTTAAGCAAGCCTCCTGCAAACTGTAATAACCCTGACCTTGATTAACGCTAATTGGTACTTAATTATGCCTAATAATAATTAAGAGGAATCTGGAATTAATTTGCATGTGTATTGTATGAATTATGTGTTTCCATCTGTTCGGTGTCGAAATATCTGTTCGTGTTTTAAACTTTAAATTGCGAATTGGAAGCCTTATCGGCACCCGATTCCGAAATTGATTAGTGTTTTAGACTAGTTAGATTTTATGTGATTTTATGGTGGGTTTAATTAAAATTCGGTTTGGGGCGATTAAACTCAATTAAAATAATGCCATTTATTTGATTTGAGCCAAACACCACTTATATTCTTGTTTTACTCCACTAACTCACCCCTTTGCATTTCATTTACACATTTGAGCCTCAACAAGAGAGAAAAACGTGAGGGAGAAGAGGAATTGAGGAAATTGGGTCTTAGCTCAAGAATTAACTTGGAAACTTAGAAGAAATTGGAGGATAACAACAAATTGAGCTAGCACACTTTGAATTCAAGGTTTGAGGTAGGAGATTATCCTTTTAATTGTAAGTTTGACATCACTCCTTGCATGGTTCATAATAAATTGGTGACTAGAGCTAGAAATTGGTTAATAAATGGTGGCTTGGGTAGAGATTCGTGCATGCGTGTTTACAATCTTGCCATTTGAGTTTGTTTTCATCAAAACTTCACATGCATGGTCATATTTTTGCTAAGGTCCTTGAATTCATCAAAATTCTGGGTTTAATGTTGCTTTGGATCATGTTTTGGAGCATTGAAATTTATTTGAACTCATGCATGTTTGTTTAAACTTTGTTCTTGGTGATTTATGGAATTTGTGTTCAAATTGACTCACTCTTGGCCCTTGATTTTACAAATTGAGCTTTGAAACTTGATGTACTATGAGTTTGAAATGTTTTTCCAGAAAATGGGCCCAAGAGGTTGAGTTTTGAGCTATAGAATGCTTGGTTCGAACTTGGAAGGCAAATCTGGAAATTCCAGAATTTGGCTTCCTCGCTCGAGCGACCATTGTTTGTTCAGAGCTCCGCTCGAGCGAATAAATGGTGGCTCGAGCGTAAATTTCAAGCTCTCAGAATCTTGGTGCACGCAGACGCACGCTCGAGCGAAGATACCTACGCTCGAGCGAGGAGCTGTGTCTCACGCTCGAGCGAGCATCGAGCGGAAAAAATCAACAACCAGTACTTTTTCATCTTTGCAGATCGCTCGAGCGAAGGATTCCTCGCTCGAGTGAACCCTTTGATTTTGCAAGCTCGCTCGAGCGAAGGAAGGCTCGCTCGAGCGAGACACCTATTTTCAGCAATTTGTGAAAAATGTTTTCTAAGGCATTTTTGCATCCTTATCCCATCCTAGGCATTCCTAGGCCATGTTTAAGGCTCCATAATAAGGATAAGAGGTTAGGTACACACTTAGGATCATTGATGTGAGTTTTGTACAATTGGATTGCGTGTTTCAAGTGTGTACCCGTGATGTGTTATGTAGGTCGTGTGCCGCATTCTGTTTGACCGTTTGGCTCCGTCTATCTGTTTCAACGCCCACTGTGAGTAATAACATTGTAAAGATATGTTCAACTGTACTTACTTTCTGTGTGATAAAATGAGATCTGTTTTCTGAAATGATATGTTATGTACAATGAATGATTGTCCAATTTTTGACATGTATTCATGACATCCTTAGTATCATGTGTTATCTACAGCCGTGACCCGGTATCGGAGGTTCCTCGTGAAACTTTACGCTTTATGCGTCCTGTTATGTTATGCTTTATGCGTCCTGTTTGTGCACTGATGCCCGTATGGACATTATGGCCTTGTCCAACAAGGACTTGGAGAGCTTTGGACAAAGGCATATAGAGGGCATGGAAGACCCTCTGACCTCGGGGTTGGTACTTCAAGGTTTGTGGATTTTTGCTGGACGCACCAGTAAAGGAATTGGCAGGTGCTGGCCTGGTTTGTTGATCTCTTCCGAGTGCAGGATTATAGCTGAAAGGAACATTTCTGATACAACGACCCTTCTCCCTACTTGCCCCTTGATTCAAACTGCCCCCAACTTGAGTGGCAAAAATGTCGTCCATAGTTTTTGCAACAACTGCGAGCACTTGCTCTTTGTTCAGTCCCTCGGCTTTCAAAGCCTCAACAGCCAACAGAAGATGTTCATAGGGATCCATGTCTGCCCTGTAGACACCCCATTTTTGACCGACCTTAAGACTCAGACGTCACCGATTGAGCGCTTGGTGATGTTGCATGTTGTGCTCGTTCTGAGGTTGCGGAGTCCTAGCTGCGAGCCTTGCCTTCGGACTTCCGGACTCTTTTGTGCTTTGCCTCGGTTTGCGAACCAGGCTCCGTTTTCTCTGTTTTCTCTTTCCGAAGGGAGGGAGAGGTCTCGTAGATCATCTCTCAGTGGCCGTAGGCTACGTTTCGTGGTCGTAGGCCATTTTCCTGTTTGGAGCCCGGTTTTCGATTTTTCGGAGCCAACGGCCGTGTGCCTCGGTTCGGGACCGCTTAACCACCTCCGTTTGCTCCGGTTTTTGGCACATACCTTATTTCCTCCCTTTTGAGGGACACTGTGGTCCGAGAGACCGATTTCGTGGTCGAACACCACTCCCGGTGCCTAACAGTCAGTTTTCGGGGCCCCGGGCTGCGCGTTTTGACCCCCGAGCCTTGCTTGCAAGCGTTGTTGGGCTCCGACCCAAACTGTAAATAGTCATATTTTGAGCTCCTTTTCATGTTTTATTAAGGACCTTTTGCTATTTGAGATCTCCTACTATCACTTGCCTCTTTAACTCTCTTTTAGGCCTATTTTTGCATGGTATTTTAGGCTTACTTGTGAGCTGTTTTGGACTTGGTCATAAACTACAAAATGCCTTGTTTTGAGCCTCTCTTCAACTTTGTTGAAGGGCTCTATTCGGTTTGAGGCCAGCAGCTACTACTTGCCTCTCTATCTCACTTTTTGGCCTTTTTGGGGGGAAATTTGAACTTCAATTTCCCCCCCCTTTTCCCCCACTCTTTTGCCTATATAAAACCCCCCAGCTCTGGTTTTAGGGGTTAGAAAATTTTGGTTTGGAGCTCTCACATTAAATCTCTCTCTCTCTCTCTCTACTCTAAGCCTTAAAAACCCCGTTAGTTCTTCACCAACCCATAGTCCCACCCTTCCATCCTCCATTCCAGCAGCTTGAGGTTGTTCTTTAGAGCCTAAGAGTGCTGCATTTTGGTCCAAAAGGCTGTCAAAGATTAGTCTTCAAGGGTAAGTCCTCTTCTCTCCTTTTTGACCCTTTTCTTGGTTCATATTCTAGCTCCTTGTGCTTACTTTTTTGAGCTCCGACCCTAACTGAAAATAGTATTTTTTTGAGCTCTATTTCATGTTGTTTAAGGGCCTCTCACTGTTTGAGGCTTCCTTGTGGCACTTGCTTCTTTACCTTTCTTTTATGCCATTTCCTTGCATAGTATTTTAGGCCTATGTATAAACTGTTTTGAGGCATGTTGTAAACTGTAAAGTAGCTTATTTTGAGCCTTTCTTCAACATTGTTGAAGGGCTCCTCACTGTTTGAGGCTTCCATTTGCCACTTGCCTTTGTATCTCTCTTTTGGCCTTATTTTTGCATGATTTGTTAGCCCCTTGTGTTTCTGTTTTTGGGCTCTGGTCCGAACTGTAAATAGCCTTATTTTGACCCCTCTTTATGTTTCATTAAGGGTCTTTTTCTGTTTGAGGCATCCTTTGTATACTTTGTGTTGAAGCCCTCTTTTTGGCCTTATCTTGCATAGTATTTTAGGCTTGCTTGTGAATTGTTTTGGGTTTGGTCACTAACTGTAAAATGCCATGTTTTGAGCCCCTTTTCAACTTTGTTGAAGGGCTCTCAGCCATTTGGGGCCAGAAGCTGCTACTTGCTTCATTATCTCAATTTTAGGGCCATTTTTGTATACTAGCTTAGCCCCATTTGTGTTCACTGTTTGGCCTTGCTTAAAACTGTAAATATGCATTTTTTGGGACTGCCTTGCTTCTGTCTTCATGCTTCATGTTCAAATAATGCATGCTTTGTATAGCTATAAGTCATTCCATGTGCCTAATTTTGGATTTCGGGTTTTATTTCATGCATCGGGTGCACTTTTGCCATGTTTCGGGGCTGTTTTGCATCAATTTTTGCTACTGAAATTTGGATGCTAGTATGTCATATTCCATGTCTTGCCATGTGTCTTGTTAGAGTGGCATTTGGTGCCTTAGGGTCAGTCCTCGGTTTGCGTGCACGTGTGCACGCATTTCGAGTGTCTCATTTTCATCTAATGGCCTCTTATGTGAGTGTGGCTGAGGTCCACTCATGTTGGTGTAACTCCATTATGCATTGTGTATGCCATTTCATTCCACAGCATTGTGTATGCTAGGCTGTATGTTAGCGCATTGCGTATGCCATGTTACCTCGTGCATCGTGTATGCCATTTCATAGCATATTGCATGTTAGGTTGTATCTTAGCTGCATTTCATGCATGTTATGCATACTGCATTGTGTTCGGGATAGGAGTTAGCCCGAGCACGGGAAACGAGGTACATTTCGTACTCCGAGTGACGGAACGTGTCTCAATTTCCCAGTCACCGACACTCCGGATCATCTATGATGGAGTTAGGTCTTGTTGTGTTCATATGTGCATTCATTTCATATCGAGTTGTGCCATTCGACTCCTCGGCCATCATGCATCGAGATGCGTGATTGGTGGCACGAGGATCGAGGTATGCATACATATGTGAAAATACATTGCCATGCCCCTTTCCTGCTCTCTGTTGCAGCAAATCAAGAATCAGCAGCCTCCCGAAGCTTGGCACGCATTCCAAGAACAATTGCAAACAGAGGCTAATTGGGGCATCGCAGTGGATTTCTGCACAAGGCAACCCGGACATGCATCATTCATCATCTGGAGAAGAGTCAAGACAGTCCCTGGCTTGCACGCCAGTTTATTATTTTTCTTAGTTAATTTGTAAATTAATTAGGGATTTGTACATATTTGGACTGTATTATTTGGACTGAATTATTTGGACTGTACTATTTATTCGGACCCTCTGCGCGAGGGCGATGTTGTAATAAGCGTGCGTGAGTGTAATGTATGTCTTCCAACCCCACGTCTTTCTTCCCTTTTATTTACCAGCTTATAATGGTTAGATTAGGGCATGTTTCAATTAGCATACAGTATAATAGCATGTTTGCATTCATTCATCTGTCTTGCATGCACCGGGCTCAGCGCATCATACTAACTGCATTTGTATTTCAATTCTAAGTTGAATACATGTTAGCTGTAGCATTCCATACGCCATGTTTAGAATAGCCGAGCCTGCTATAGTTGCATTTTTGCATGTGTTGCATTAGGCATTTCTGTATATTTAGGATCATGCATGGATTTCTAATCGGTTTCTGTTTTGGAATGGAGTACTCGGTAAGTTTTATGCTTTAGCATCCTTGCATACGTGTGAGTGACTGCCATGAATAGCATGTTTACCATGAGGCTATTTGCTTATGTGATATAACTGTTTGAATGCCTGTGGGTGAAGGTTGGGTTATTTGGATTGGAACAAAATCATCGACTGTGAGTTTTAAGCCCACTAGATAGTGGCAAAACCATGTTTTCTAAGCCCACCTGAGGGTGGCAAAACCTGCATTTTAAGCCTACTTGCGAGTAGCAAATCATCTTTCAAAAAACAAACATGAAATGTTTTGTTCCAATTCAGGCGACCCGGTCTATACTTGTATGCTGTGCGCATCACATAGTAAATCTAGGCTAATAACCGGAATAAGAACACACAATGTTTTCAAAACTAGATATCATGGTTAGTAGAGGCCGATCTTTGATCGGGCGAGCGGGGGTGCTCACGAAGTGACCTTCCCCAATCGTACCCAAGTTCCCGAGCCGAGGCAACTTTGGTGATGACGGACACGTGGCCTTAGGCAACGAGTCAGGGTTTCCTAAATTTCCCAAAATAAAATATTTAGGTGGCGACTCTGTATCTGGCAAAGCAGTCCATGTTTGGCACTTCTTTTCTAAAAATCTGTTTTCTCAAAGCGATTTTCCAGATTTGGACTCTTTGGTTCAGATTAAGAACCGTGACAAATCGAGTCCGAGCTGTAGCGAGGTCCCCCGCGGGCTTATTACACGCCCCTATCTTGTTCTTTCCACTCGCCTCCATTTTGCCAAGGGATTGGCATTCCTCAAATGCAGCCCGTTCCAAGACTGGGGAGCCTTTTGACATGAACTCCCTGGTATGTGATGTGGTTGATGACGGAGCCAATGTCCCGGAGGCCAAATCTGTCATAGTTCTCTGAAGATCTTCGATCATTCTCTTCAGCTCAGAAGTAGTGGGTTCACGGGTTTGAGATGATTGAGGTTCAGGTGCACCCATCATGCATAAGTCCATGCTTTCTGGGATAAACACTTCAGGCTTGGGTAGATGGGCTGGGGTGATGTATATGCTGGGGTCATATGTGGATGGCAGTATATGGATAAGATTGAGGTAGGCAGGAGATGTTTGGTCATTGGGGTCTGAAGGTGGAGCTATCGTCCGATTGTAGATGAGATTTTGGACCTCATGATGAAGGCGGTAGCAACGGTCGGTGCCATGACCGCGCTGCTGATGGTACACACAGTACTTGGAGGGGTTATGTCTGGCTGGGAGAGGGTCAGGCAGAGGTTGAGGATCGAGGGGTTTGAGATACCCTCTTTCCATCAAGTCTTTTAGTGCGCTAGTTAGGCTTATATAGAGGGGAGTGAAAGTTTTACCTTGGGCTCGGGTTTGGTCGGCTGTTTGCAGGCTTGGATTGGCAAAAGGGTTGGCTGTGGCGACTGCATTGATTTCTGCGGGTTTGGGAATAGTGCTACTACCAGCATTGGTACTCCTTGAAATCACCCTCCTTGTCAGTTCACTTGTTCTGGGAATGATCCCACTATTGAACGCATTCTCGATCTGAACCCCCAGTTCATGCAAACTTTTGAAAGTGAATAGTGGAGCGACTATCAACTTTTGCAACATATCATGCTCGAGGTTTCGCACCATCATCTGCACTTGATCCCTCTCAGAAGGGCGACGATCTGTTATCTGTGCTGCCTTTGCTCTCCACCTCGCAACAAATTCCACAAAAGGCTCTGTTGCGTTCTGGCGGGTTGCTTCAAGCTCTTGGATGGTCATTTCAACTTGGGTATTGTAAGAATACTGATCAACAAAGGCCTCAGCCAATTCTTCCCAGTTTTGCTTCACTGTATTCTCCAACTTAGCGTACCAAGTGGCTGCTACACCCGACAGGGTTCTTCCATACAGAGAGAGTTTCTGTGGCTTAGTCAGACCCATCGGTTTTAGGACATCTAAGAAAAGTCGGATATGTACCATTGGATCCCCAGACCCGTCAAAACGGTCAATATATGGCATTTTGAATCTGTCTGGGAGCCGTACGGCAGACTCGGTGTACCCATCCTCAATGTCGGGAATAGAGTAAAGGCCATGTGCCTTCTTGAATTGCTTCTCAAGGTTCGCAATTTTCACCGCGGTCGGATCGAGGTCATTACCATCAAGGGGATAAAGTCTCTCATTAGGCTGCACCAGGGGTCTGATAACTCGGGCTTGAGCCAACCCTTCTTGGGATCCGGACCCTGCAAATTTTCAGCTGGCGGAAGTGGGTCAAAGTTCGGCTGGGGCCCCGAAGCTAGATGTGAGGCAGATGCCCCAGATGGGCGTTGCGTTTCAGTATTAGTCTCATCCTGCACGGTAGTTCCTTGATTTAACGCTGCTATCACGGCCACTAATTCTTCCGAACCTTGTGCCATCACGGGCCTACTGATGATGTGACTGGTGACTGTCGGATCAGATGAACCGGTGAGCCCTGACTGGCCTTTCTTTGCCTTGCCTTAGCGAAAGAACACTGGTTGCCCTTGAATTGAATCTCTGACCTAACAAAGTCTATCAGCACTAGTCCAATGTACCCGGGGGATATCGGAGCCTTCTGAAGCTATGGTTCCAGGACTACCTAGCAAAAGAGAAAACAGACAGCATCTCAGCCTGATTTCACGATAACCCATATGAGCAGAGCTGAATGACTGTGCCCCTACAGAATTCTGCCCGTAAACTGATACCCTCAGGTAAACTGAATCCCAAAATACTGAACTGGTGCACGCAGGCCTGATGCCCAAACTCGCGAACTGATACATGAATTCCTGTAGAGACGCACTCTAAAGCACATAACAGATAAGTGAGAGCCAAAACAACCCTATGGAGGGGTAGGGTTTCCCTGTCCTATTTTGTCAGGAGCTAGGGTTTCACTATGCACGCAGCGGTTTCAAACAACCTATATCGGGTAAGCAACCTGTCCTAGTTTGGAATGGTCACTACGGATTTCGATATGCACTAGGTCGAATGGTCAAAAGGGTGCCCCGATAAAACCGGGGTTTGTGTTCCCATACTGGCAGAGCCCACAACCGGTCAGCCTTATGGTCATGCCTTGACAAGACAAGCCTCCGGCAAACCGTTCAGGAATAGCATATAGCAAACACGGTGTCCTAGGCGCACCAATGCAAATGCAATGCAAAGAAACACATAAGTGTAGCCAAAACCAGATATCATGAGTTTGAGTCAAGTTCTCTAATTCCCCAACAGAGTCGCCAGAAACTGTAGACGTCCCCGAACGCCTCGGGAGGGATGAGTCCCGTTCCGTTCATTTTGGGCTCACTACAGTTCAGGACTCAAATGTCACGGTTCTTAATCTGAACCAAAGAGTCCAAATCCGGCAAATCGTTTTGAGAAAACAAATTTTTGAAAGAAGTGCCAAACATGGACTACTTTGCCAGATACAGAGTCGCCACCTAAATATTTTATTTTTGGGAAATTTAGGAAACCCTGACTCGTTTGCCGAAGCCCACGTGTCCGTCATCACCAAAGTTGCCTTGGCTCGGGAACTTGGGTACGATTGGGGAAGGTCACTTCGTGAGCACCCCCGCTCGCCCGATCAAAGATCGGCCTCTACTAACCATGCTATCTAGTTTTGAAAACATTATGCGTTCTTATTCTGGTTATTAGCCTAGATTTACTATGTGATGCACACAGCATACAAGTATAGACTGGATCGCCTGAATTGGAACAAAACATTTCATGTTTGTTTTTGAAAGATGGTTTGCTACTCGCAAGTAGGCTTAAAATGCAGATTTTGCCACCCTCGGGTGGGCTTAGAAAAGGTGGTTTTGCCACTATCTAGTGGGCTTAAAACTCACAGTCAATGCATTGTTCCAATCCAAATAACCCAACCTTCACCCACAGGCATTCAGGCAGTTATATCACATAAGCAAATAGCCTCATGGTAAGCATGCTATCATGGCAGTCACTCACACACATGCAAGGATGCTAAAGCATAAAAACTTACCAAGTACTCCAAGCCAAAACAGAGGCTAATTAGAAATCATGCATGATCCTAACTATACAGAAATGCCTAATGCAACACATGCAAAAATGCAACTATAGCAGGCTCGGCTGTTCTAAACATGGCATATGGAATGCTACAGCTAACATGTATTCAACTTGGAATTGAAATACAAATGCAGTTAGTATGATGCGCTGAGCCCGGTGCATGCAAGACAGATGAATGAATGCAAACATGCTATCGTACTGTATGCTAATTGAAACATGCCCTAATCTAATCATCATAAGCTGGTAAATAAAAGGGAGAAAGACGTGGGGTTGGAAGACATACATCACACGCATGCACACTTATTACAACATTGCCCTCGCGCGGAGGGTCTGAATAAATAATACACAGTCCCAAATAAATAATACAGTCCCAATAAGTACAAAATCTTAATTAATTAACAAATTAATCTAGGAAAGCAATAAATGGCACGCAAATCCACGGACCGCCTCGGCTCTGTTCCAAATGATGAATGATGCATGCTCGGGTTTCTTGGCGCAGAAATCCATTGCGACGCCCCAATTAGCCTCTGTTTTACAATTGAGCCCGGAATATTGCGCGAAGTTCCAAGAGATTGCCGGTTTTTGATTTGCTGCAACAGAGAGCAGGAAAGGGGCATGGCAATGTATTTTCACATATGTATGCTTGACTACTCTTTAGGGAGCGTAGTCCTCGATCCTCGTGCCACCAATCACGCATATTGATGCATGATGGCCGAGGAGTCGATTTGCACGACTCAATATGGAATGAATGCACATATGAACAAAACAAGACCGAGACTCCATCATGGATGATCTAGAGTGTCGGTGACTGGGAATTGAGACACGTTCCGTCACTCGAAGTATGAAACGTCCCTCGTTTCCCGTGTTCGGGCTAACTCCTAACCCAAACACAATGCAATATGCATGTCATGCATGAATGCAACTAATATACAACCTAGCATGCACAATGCTATGAGATGGCATACACGATGCACGATGTAACATGGCATACACGATGCTCTAACATGCAACCTAGCATATACAATGCTATGAATCGAAATGGCATACGCAATGCATGATGGACTTACACCAACATGAGTGGACCTCAACCACACTCACATCAGTGGGCATTAGATGAAAAAAGAGACACTCGAGATGCGTGCACGCGTGCACGCGAACCGAGGACCGACCCTAAGGCACGAATGCCACTCTACCAAAGCATGGCAAAGCATGGAATATGGCATACAAACATGTGAATTTCAGTACTAGAATATGATGCAAAACAGCCCCGAAACATGGCAATATGGCACCCGATGCATGAGATGAACCCCGAAACTCAAAACTAGGCATACGCAATGACCTATAACTATACAAAGCATGCATTATTTGATCATGAAGCATGA
>JAPPVO010000007.1:58774120-58990868 GCA_030407325.1 Camellia japonica
GTAGTTCGGACTCTACCTGTGGTTCTGAATCTGATTTCACAAGTGCAATGTGAAATAGTGGAAACACAAGAAAAGTTTAAATCTGGCAATTCTTTTGGAAAATCGATGTTTTGAATAAAATGCCAAAAATGGACAGCTTTGTTAGATTTTCAAAATCGCCACCTAAATATTTTTGGGAAATTTAGGAAACCCAAGACTGGTGCTAAAGGCCATTAGTCCGTCAACACTAATGTTGTCTCGGCATGAGAACTTAGGTACGAGAAGGAAAGGTCAAGAATTGAGCACCCCGATCAAAGATCGGCCTCTACTAATCATGATATGAATCTTATTTACATTATATGCTCTTGTTCTGATTATTAGCTATTTTACTATGTGTTGCACATAAGGTATAGACTAATTTGCAAGAATTGGAACATTTGATCTCATGTTTGTTTTTGAAAATTGTTTCGAATATGTACCACTTGAAAAAGTGATCGCATATGTACATTACTCAAATTATTTGAATTCAAGCAATTAGCCTTCATCCACAAGCATTCACGCAATTTATTACTTAAGTATTTAGCCTCATGGTGAACATGCTTTGATATGACATACTAACATATTATGCAATATGTTAAAACAAAGAAAAGCTCACCTAGTACTCCAAGCCCCCCCCAAAAAAAGCTAACAGAGTTAGAATAATGCATGATCCTAACTAATGCAATATGACTAATGCAACGCATGTGATATGCAATTACTAGGCTCGGCTACTAATATGGCATGTCAATCAATTTGATAGCATGCGGTCTAAGCACGTATTCAAAGAAATGTTTAGCTAACAATGCAAGTTAGAATGATGAACCGAGCCTCGATGTATGTAATACAAGTAGATGCAAACATGGAGTATGCCAAAAGAAACATAATGCTTCTAAACTAACCATCATAAGCAGGTAAATAAAAGAGAGAAAGACGTGGCGTTGGAAGACATATACGTTATTACAACATTTGCGCCCTCATACAGGAGGATCCGAATAAACTAACTAGCTAAGCTAATTACTACGAATTACAAACCGAATGAAATAATAAACTAAACTGGCTAATTAATTACTACAATAAATTAACTAACTAATGAATTACAAATTAACTAATTACAAATCAAAATGAACTAATTAATTACACGAATACAACATGCAAAGACTACTAAGCTAACTATTCTAATTACTCCACCTCGGGAAACGAGGAATGCAGCATGCACGGATTTTCACCCCGAAAAAGGCCATTGTTCTGCTACCAGATGTCGCTGTTGCACAGTAAAACACTTGCATTGTTTTCCACCTCAAAACCAACTCCATTCTGCTTCAAAAGTCCACTGCCTGGTTTTTCAAAGGTGGCCGACAGGCTAGAAGTGGTGTCCTGCTAGCCATTGATGGCTGGTTTTTCCTACTGCAACAGAGAACAAACAGAGCAAGCAGAGGGTATTCTCAAGGGTTGTTTGCACAACTTACCCTCCTTATCATCAAACAGTTGAAAGGAGTGGTAAATTTGATTCACAAACCGTTAATGGATGCAATTTCATTGCATGATGGCCTATGAACCAAAGTGTGCAAGTTCAATAAATGCAACAAATAATGACTCTCAAACCTTCTCCTTATCATGGATGATCAAGGGAAGTGGTTGCCAATGAGTCTTAAACCGTTTTCATCACTAATGAGTATGAAACGACTCAAGACTCAAGGGTTCAATTAACGTCCGATTGAACCTAAACCAAGTTATTATCTTGCATCATTTTAGTCCAAGTTTTATTACTTCATTTTAATTACCTTTCCATGATTTGATTCATTAATTCCAAAGTTGAGCTTTAAGTCTTCTAATGGAAAGAAGCATCAAGCCAAGAGTTGTTTTAGACATGAAAGAAGTGTCATGCCGTTGGTAATGAACCCCAAAGGGATTACACCATTAAGCATAAGACCATAATCTCATGCTTTAAACAAGCAACTAGTTTGAACCAACTTTCAAAACAAAGCAAAAGCCAAGAAATGAGGGAGGTTGCAGAGATGATTAGAGGTGATCACAAGTAAGAAAAGTAAGAAATAAATGCTATCAACTCAAATAGGATAGTGGCTAAGGTCTAAAATACCAAACCTATGAGGACAATTAAACTACAAGTATGCAGAACAAAGCATAAATGCAATGAACACCTAAAGCAGTCCCAAAACAGTCGTAAAACATGCAAAAAAAAGTGCTGAAATTAAGAAAAAAAGGCTAAAATAGAAAGCTACAACATGGAGTTATGTAAGCTAGTGAACAAGACACAAGGAGGGGAGGCTAACCCCTCCAATTTTGGACTTCAAAACACGTTTTTAGCCACTGAAATAACTCTAAAATTCAGTGTTTAAAAGCTCAAAAAAAGATATGGTAAAGGTGGGAAACACAAGGGTAAAGGCTAGAAAAACAAAGTGGAAAGAAAGATGAAACACCCCTCCACCCTTTAAGGCCTTGTACCACAAGTTTCAACCAAAAAGTACGGAGTTTATACAACCCAAAAATAGTGGAAAAACAATAAGAAAAGAAGCAACTAAAGCAATGAAACAAGTAAAGCCTTATACCTCTTAAAGAGAAGAACACTTTTAAGCAATAATTCAACACATACACACCCTCAAGAGCTTAAGTTAGGCTCAAAAGTAACTTAGCTCAAAGATGGCAAGGTTTGGTTAAGAGTGCATCGGCAAAAGCTCAAGAAATTTCAAGAGAGAGAGAGAGAGAATTGTAGCGAGAGAAAATTAATTTTGCTCCAATTTTTCTAACCTTCAAAAATGGAAGAGGAGGTCCCATATTTATAGAAAAACAGGTCACTCCCTCATAAACATCCATCCATACACGTGGGAGAAGATGCAAGCATCTGTGCAAACAGCTGGCACAGCTGGCAGAAAATATCTACAAAATACACTTGTAGTTGGCAGGCCACCAATTCCGGTTGGCAGGCCATACACTTGGCCAACAAGGCATAAGGGTGGTTGGCAGCCAAAAGGGATGGCCGGTAGGCCACAAAAATGGGCCTGCAGGTCCCAAGTTTTTCAAGTTTGAAAGGCTGGGGTTATGGTGCCAAAACAAGACACAAGGTTTACAGGGTTTTGAGGTTCAGAGCTGTGGCAATCTGCCGAGAACTTTCGAGCACTTGACGAGCATATACATTCATCATTGGGTGTGCAAGTGATGGTACCCAAGTCGTAAGGGCGGTCAAAAATGGGGTGTTTACAACTTCCAACTCAATTGATCTAGTTGATTATGTTATGTGTATCAACCGTCTTCTTCTCTATATTGTGCAATGGTGCTCATTCAAGGTATTTTATCCTAGCTGTGGCATATGTCAAGGTGATCCATTATCACCTTATGTGTTTATTTTGAGCCTAAATGAGCTTTCTTGTGCTCTTACTCAACAAACTAACTCCCACAAGCTTCAGCCAATCAGATTATCAAAAGGAGGACTCAGAATATTTCATATTTTCTTTGCAGACAATATCCTCCTCTTCAATAGAGCTACTGTAAATGATGCCACTCAACTCACAGAGTTACTTAATTCTTTCTGCTCATAATCTAGAGAAAATATAAACCTTGCCAAATCCAAACTTCTCTTCTTCTTCTATAACACCAATAAGTCTCTCAAAAACGATATACGTGATGTTACTGGTATCCAAGCTACTTCTCATCTAGATCATTATTTGGGTGTTCCTATTTATACAGGTCGGGCAACAAAGGTTCAATTCCAATACTTGCTTGACAAAATTCAACGTAAGCTCTTTGGATGGAAAGCAAGCATGCTTACTCTGGCAGGAAGAACCATGCTTGCCTTTATAGTTCTTAACTCAATATGCCTTGCAAACAAATATTTTTTCGATAAATACTTGCAAGGCTATTGACAAACATACTCGCTCTTTTATTTGGGGTAGCTATAACTCGCATTTCAAGTGGCAAGCTCTTAATTGGTCCACTGTAACTCTTCCTAAACACCTTGGTGGTTTATGGATCTAAAAACTAGAACTCAAAATCTAGCTCAATTTATGAACCTTGCTTCGAGACTATGGAAGCAGCCAACCACCTTTTGGGCTCAAATTTTCAAATCCAAATACTTCATGCACTTGTTTTTTGGCTGGCTACAGTCAAATCTCATCAAAGTTTGTTTTGGAAGAACGTTCTTTGAGCTTGTTCTAAGATACTTGAGGGAATCCAATGGAAAATAAATCTCACCTCCACCAAAACCTTTTAGTATGATAATTGACTTCTTATTGGCACTTTTTGCTCACTTTTTATTGGTCCATTATTAGCCTTATGGGAATCCATACAAATTAAGGATGTCCTCTTTTCACATGATACATGGAACTTGACGCCCTTTGATTGGACATTACCAAAATATGTTCTTGATCAAATTCGAGGTGTCCCTATCTCTCTCATTTCCAAAACTGAAGACATTCCCCTTTGGCCTTCAAACAATGGAGAATGTTCAATCTCAACAGCTTACACCTTTCTTAGCAACCACACTATTTCCAAAAATTGGTCTTGGCTATGGAGAAATAAATGCCCTTCAAAAATCAGCTACTTCTTGTGGTGTTGTGCTTATAATCGCCTACCTGTCAAAACATGCCTTAACTGGATTGCCATGCCCCTACTATGCCATCGTTGCCAACGTGAACTGAAAACCCCACACATATGCTTTGAGAGACTGTATTTGGGCCAAAGCAGTGTGGATTAGGCTTCATCCTCCCTTCGATCATCAAAGTTTTTTCAATCTCCCACTAAAGAGTGGCTCATCCTAAATCTCACCTCTCACCACAAAGTCCTTCATATTAACCTGCCATGGTCACTTAATTTTTCATTTGCTATTTGGCAAATTTGGCTAGCCAGAAATTCAAGTCTTTTTAAAAAAAACCATTAACTCTATAAATTTTCAAATCAAAACTATATGGAGGCAAGCTATTGAACACTTCCATCTAGCCTACAAAAATCATACTCCCATTATCACTCACACCTTATGGGTAAAATGAACACCGCCCTCAAATTGCGATATTAAACTAAACACCGATGGATGTGCTTTAGGGCAACCGGGTCACGCAAGCATTGGGGGAGTTTTTTGAAATCATTTGGGTGATTCGTTATTAGGCTTAAACCAAAATATAGGAAATGCCACAAGTATGGTTGCTGAATTATGGGGTAATCACACAGGTATACTTCTTGCATGGCAACAAGGATACCGTTTGCTTAAATTAGAAGTTGATTCATATGTTGCTTATTTTCTCCTTACTTTCTAATCCTGTTACTCACCTTGGATTCAACATCTGGTTGATGATTGCAAGTTACTACTACGGCATAGATAGACTAATCAAATCCATCATGCTTACGGAGAGACAAATTCTGTTGCTGATTGGTTGGCCAAGCAAACTGTTTTATCACAACTAAACTCACTTGTTTTGTATCCAAGTAGCTTCTGTTTTGCTCTTCCTATGTTACTTTTTGACAAATGTGGGATGGCTACCCCACATTGTGTAGCCAACTTTTCCTTATAAATAAATAATTTCGCCTTTCGCATAAAAACAAAATACTAATATTCATAGTTTCATACTGAGAAACATCGAAATTAAATATTTTTTGTATTTGAGAAACCATGAAAGTTCTCAATTTTTATGTATGGTTGAAAAATTGCAAAGATTCACAATTTATGTGTTTGAGAAACTATGAAATTGTATGGTTTCTCAAACTGAGAAGCATTGAAATTACACAACTTTTGTATTTGAAATACCACGAAAAACTCTTGATTTGAAAATGAAGTATTGTAAGAATCTCTACAAGTGTAGGTGAATCATATATTATCATGTACATCTCTAAAACGGTGACTATTTCTTGAGAGTTTTCTTTTTGTCTTGGTGTTGCAGATAATTTTTTATTTTAATAAACAAAGAAGAAAAATTTTAGTACTTCGAAAAAAGGCAGTAAAAGCAAGCAAAAGCCAGGATCAAAAAATGCATCAGCCAAAAGATTATGGCATACACTCATTAAAATGTGCGTAACATATATACTTTATAATTAAAAAAAATATGTATTATAATTAAATATTACACGAGACATAATCAAAGATTTATGAGTCATAATTAAAATATTATCATAATTGAAAAAAAAAAATCAGCCATAAGTAAAAAAAAAAAAATAGCATAAACTGGGATATATATAATACATCCTTTCTCGAAGAATGGGATATATATGATACATCCTTTCTTAAAGAATGTGTATAGTAGAATTTTCCAAAGCGTTATTGCTGAAAAAAAGATCATCCTAATCAGGTTGGCAATAACCCCTCAACCAATCATGTGCAATGGCTAGGCAAGAACGAATAGAAAGAATTCAAAAAGAGACAATATTTATATGAAAAACGTTTCATACTACTAATTTAGCACCACTAATGCATCATTAATGATGTGACATTATGTAAATCCCATTACTGATGTGATAGTTTAGCCGTTGTTTTGTTTTATTTTTTTTTTCTTTACATTACCACCTCATTAGTGGTGTTTTTAGAGCTTCAAATTTAGTGCTCTAAATCACCACTCTATTTACATAGATTAGTTGTCAATATTTATTAATATTTGAAAAAGTTACACAAATAGTGGTATTAGTTATCAATATATTTAGGCTTGTTTTGGGAAGTTAGCTTTTATCCATTTTTTTTGGTTTGTAGCAAAAGTTAAAAGTTGACTTTTTTGAATTTTTTTCATTTGGGAAGTTGGTTTTTAGCCAATGGTAAAATTACAATTCTACCCCTCATTGGTCAAAATGTGTTACATGGGTAAAGTTATAAATATTTTAAACTAAATAGGGGTATTTTGGTCATTTTATTATGATTTGACATCATAAACAAATATTAATTAAAAAAGCCAAAAGTTACTTTTTACCAACTTCCCAAATTATTTATCTAAAAAAGTCAAAAGCTTAGTTAAAAACCAAAAAATTACTTTTCACCATCTTCTCAAAATAGGCCTTAATTTGTAAATTATATCGTCTTGTCTCTGCAAGATTGTTTTGAGAAATTTAGTAGCTGTCCTTCCAAGATTTCCGTAACTCAATTTACATTTTCAAGTTTCAATTTATACACTTTAATTTTAGGTATTTTTCTCTCTCTTTTCCTCTTATATATATAGATATACATATGTTTTTCTTGTTTGTTTCGTTCTCCATCTTTCTCTTCTTGTTCTTTTTTAACCTCAATTTTCTTTTTAATCTTTTTTATTATTCCAACACTCTCTTCAATTCAATCTCTATTATTAGTTTTTCTTCCTCTTCTCCAGCTCTATTTCAAAACTTCTACTTTCAATTCTGTTCTTCTTCTTCTTCTCTATTTCAATTTTCTCTTTCTTTTTCTTCTTCTTCTTCGAGATCTTACACTCGATAGAGGTGGTGTTCATCAACAAAAAAAAAAATCACATTATTACTATAGAGTAGCATTTTTGAGTTAATATTTTTACAGTTACAGATAATACTGGATTAGAAGAAATAAAAAGGGAATTTGGTAATTTTTTTTTATTTAAAATTTCAACTCATACCATTATTACTAAAATATCTTTAATGACTAATTTAATAATTTAAACTTTAAAATGATATAATTTTTGATCTGTGTGTCGATTTTTAATAAAATTAATATTTTTATAATTCTCTCGTTAACATCTATTAAATAAGATCCATACTAGCCATGAATTTTTTTTAAAAAAAATAATCAAAATTTTTAATGTTGAAATTAACGGTAACAGTAAATTTTATTCTGTTTTGACGCTAAATTTTACTCTGATTCACAATAATATTTTACTTTTCTACTGTTTAATTTTAGCATTTATATGGTGAAATATCATCACCTTCACTAAACACTATAATCATTATAATCGTATTGCCACTAGTAGAAATATTAGTTAATAAATTTATCAAAATAATGAAATGATAATTTTAACAAAGTAAAATTTTACTGTTAATTTAAAATAGAGCATCAGCAAATAAATGACAGATTACATATTATAATAGCAAATTAGGGTAAAATTTTACTGTCACTTTAAACAGAGCATCAACAAATAAAACACATGCCATATATTACTGAATAAAGATTGGGACCCCCTTTTTCCCACCCCTTTTTGGCCCCCTTTCTTTTTTGATTAGTCACTTTTTCTTTTTCTTTTTCTTTTTCTTTTTCTTTTTTTTCTCCTCCTCCAATCACCACCCGCCACGTGTGTGTGGGGGGTGATGGGGGTTGAAGTTTGAGGGGGTCTAAATCACTGCTAAAATTAATCTAATGCTAGACAAAAACACTATATCATTCATTCAGATTTAACAAAAATAATCATAATAAACGAAATATACATTATCCAATCTTCAATCTCATTAAAATTTCAATAATTATTTACTTTTCATCCGAATAAACAAACGAAATACAGATCAAACAACCAAAATAAGAGTTAGTAATTATCAAATAAGATAGATAGCTTGTAAATCAAAAAATTATATTCAGTATTTACATTTTAATATCTGTTTTGCTACATTCATCTATGAATCAAAATTGAAAATCTTTTTATTTTTATTCTTTTAAGATTCAGATGAATTATGAAGTTGATGATCCCCTCCTCGCTGCTTCGCCTTCTCGTCTCCCAATGCTTTGCTTGCAACCTTGGCTAATGATGATAAAGACTTCTTCTCCTGAGAAAAGGCTAACATCGTGAAATCACTAGACGATTTGAATCAAATCATATTCTTGGGTAAAATTGTCTAAAAAAATGATTCTTGCAAAATATTTTGAAAAATTCTACTTCTACATACCTAATTATCTCAATCCACATTATTTCTTAGTGCACATACTTTATAATTTAATTATTAATTAGTTTTCTCAATCTACACACTAAATGTATCAACTATACCCTTAACTCAACCATTGTATACACACCCCTCAACCCTCTAATTTCCACACACTTGTCCCTCCTTTTACACACAGTCAAAATGAAGACACACATTGAAGAACCAAAGTCCTCCATTAAAGACCTTCATTCCATTGAAGACCTCCATTGACAACACTCCATTGCATTATTGAAGATCGTTCAAATGTAAATTACTTGAGGAAAATGAGTGGGAGCACTAATTAGTGCCACCACTAATGATGTGGCAGTGGGTCCCACCCACTGTTACAGTGTTGTTGTGTCTGTTTCTTCTTTTTTTTTAAATGGATGCCACATCATTAGTGGTTGTTTTAGAGCACCACTTTTAGTGGTTTTTATCATTGCCCATTACTTGAGAAGAACAAGAGTGACAATCTGGGCTTTGCCCATTGGAAATAGATAATTCCTGTAAAACCCAGCTTTGTCATCCAAGAGTTGTCCTTTCTTTCCCAAGTCCACTACGTCCTCCTTCAGAATTATCTGATACAAACTCACCACAAACAGATCAAATACAAGTCAGAATGTTGATGAACAAACACGATTGTGAGTAGCAAATTAAGATAAACCTACTTTAAATTTTGTGTATATACCTTTCGTGTCTTCTTGGCTTTCTTTTGAGCGACTATCACCATGACTAAGCTTCTGTCTGAGACTCTTGTGGTTTCGCCATTGTGCTTACCTAAATCACAATTGTGAAGCCATGGTGAACAATTCCATGATACACTAATAGAGTATAAACTTAGAAATTAAAGCAATATAAGAGTTGTTATGAGAGCAAGGCCGGCCCTGAGGGCAGGCAAGAGAGGCCTGCGCCTTGAGCCCCCAAATTTGGGCTGAAAGTAGAAGCCCCCAAATATAATTTTGTGTTTTAGATATATAAAAAAGACCCAAATACTATAGGCCCAATAAAACATGGGGCTAAAAAAAAAAGCAACAAGATTATATTTTTATTTTTTTTTAAGTATTTATAATGATTGTTTCCTATCTTAATATATGAAAGTAAATTTTTTTTATAATTTTAATGATTATATATGTGTAAGTAAATTTTTTTGTGGCTACAAACAAATAAAAAAGTTTTATCGTTTTATTTATGAAATTTTTTTTTTTTTTTCAATGTAAGAGGGCTTAATTTCCAAAGTTTGCCTTGAGTCCCTTAAATCTCAGGGCCGGCCTTGTATGAGAGTAACTTTGTAATCAATAAAGGAATATAGTGTGTGTAGCAAGCAAAGTGACAATAATAGAAAAATTAAGGTTTAGTTTTTTTTCACTCAAAAGGTGTGTATTGAGATTTTTTTTATTTTTAAAAGATGTGTACAGAGAATATTTTCATATAATATTATGAGTGTTGGTGGATGTCTATTATGGTCATTTTAGTTTAGGATATAATTGTCGTTAAAATAATATTTCATTAACCTATTTACCTATGTGCACACACTTAACGATTTAGTTTTTTATTATAATTTTATTTTAAAATAAAATTATTAAATTGTCTTTAACTTCTCCACAAAAACCCTAGTTTCTTAACTTTAACCCTAGCCACCGTCCACCGCTATTCATGCTGCCACTATTGCCATCAACTCCACTACAACTTCTTTACTGCGAAACCCCCATCCCCTCCTCCTCCTCCTCCTCCTCTCTCTTTGATATTGGTCAAGATTTTAAGAATTTTTATATTTTTAGTTTTAATATTTTTGATATATTATTTCTTAATTTTATTATTTTGGAATTAGATTTTGACTAGGATTTTAAATAGTTTAGAATTATTCTCTTAGGTGTCCTAATTTGTGTTGATTTAAGTTTCCTAATTTATTTTAGAATTACTTTTTCTACAAGTATTAGGTTTAGTTTATTATAAATAAGCTTGCAAGCATATGTAATGAAATTCATTCAATCAATAATATTTTAAAAAGTTTTTCTTTTATCTTCCTTGTGGATTTAAGGTTCTATTTTTCTTGTGAATTCAAGAGCCCCTTTAGTCTACTAGAACGATATCTAGTCCCCGTGTATTCCGCTGCTTCAAAAGGTATCAGAGCATGGATTCTCCTAGCTCAATGACACAAGACAATGGAGAACACACAAACCCTATTGACATTGATCATAGTGTGGAAACCACATGGGATGCGATTGAGGAACATCGGCTAGAGGTACATGAACTTCGTAATGAGATTTGTAATCACTTGTTGATTTGGGACTAATCGTTAACCAGAGGCAACCAATAGTTGACAACAATTGCGCCGAAGGATTCAACCAAGGCTAACTTGTTAGCTTACGTTATTTTGCAAAAATTTCATATTTTAACAGTTCAAGTAAGTTTCAAAAAGAAGATTTTCTTGATTGATTGCTTGATCTTGAAAATTTCTTTGAATTCATGAAGATTCCCTATGAAAAGAAGGTTATATTTTCATCCTATTCGCATCCTACAAACTTGATAAAAGTGCATTGAAGACATAATTCATTCATAGTTAATAATGAAAAAGTTTTTAGCAACAAAATTTTACTTTCATGATCATGAAGATATATTGTCATATACAAATCAAGATACTTCCATGGAGTTGGTAAAAATTTGCAATGAAATTGTAGTTGCAAAACAAAAGAATTTGCATCCAAATATTATTTGTGGTGAGATTGTTTGTAAAACTAATGAAGAAGATACAAAGTCTTGTTTGAGTGTTGATAATGCATCAACACATGGTAATTTGAATATTGAAGAGAAAGTTTTACAAAAAAATCATAAAAATATTAAAGAAGAAGGAGATCTGATGAGCCTAGTAACAAAAAGAAAATAGGAGAAGAGATAGTACAACCGCTATGTGCAACAAAGAAATTGGTTGATGCTACATTTGATATTCCAAAGTTGATAATTGAATGTCCCGCTGAATCTAAGACAGAGCAAAGTCTAGAGAGTATCCAACATCAACATAAAATACACTTCGTTGATTTTCTTGGTGTGGAGCAATTTAATTTGATTTTCAATGCTTGTCTAATTAATCTTGTCAACCAGTTAAAGCATATAGAGAAGAACTTTCAGAAAAAAAAAAAAAAAAAAAAACTTCTTTACATACAACTTTTGGAAGAGGGGCAAGCAACTAAAATATTCAAAATATCTCTTTATTTGGCATGGAAGATGGTAGATCTCTAATAAGAACTCGAGGACGAGTTCTTTCAAAGAAAAGGAGCCTGATGTAGGACAAGATTTTAAGAATTTTTATATTTTTAGTTTTAATATTTTTGATATATTATTTCTTAATTTTGCTATTTTGAAATTAGATTTTGACTAGGATCTATAATAGTTTAGAATTTTAGTTTCCTATTCTTTTAAGTTTCTTAATTTGTGTTGATTTAAGTTTCCTAATTTATTTTAGAATTATTTTTCCTACAAGTATTATGTTTAGTTTATTATAAATAAGCCTACAAGCATATGTAATGGAATTCATTCAATCAATAATATTTTAAAAGTTTTTCTTTTATCTTCCTTGTGGATTCATGAGCTTCTTTCGTCTACTAGAACGATATCTAGTCCCCGTGTATTCCGCTGTGCCACTCTTTCTCTCCGCTATTGTTGTTGTTGCCATCAACCCCCTCAGATGCAACTTCTTTGCCGCGAAATGCTCATCTCCTCTCTCTCTTCATCTACCTCTCTTTCCCTCTTAGTTGGTGCGCTCGCTAGAGTATGAAGTGCAAGCGACGAGGACAGAGATGAGACTGTAGCGATCACGACTCGTAAGGGGTGGAAATCACGATGGTAGAGGAAGAGAGCAATTGGATTCTTGCCAGGAATGGATGAGAGTTAGGATGGTTTACCGAAAGAGAAGGAGAGTTGATGAAGGTTTGTCAGAGGGAGATGAGTTAGAAAAGGACTGGCGAAGGGGTAAAGGGAATGGTGAAGGCAGCGACATCGGTGAGGCAGCGACTCAGAGCCGTTGCCGATGCATGGTCATGGACGGCGATAGGCGATGGGTGGCAATAGGTGTTGGTTTAGGGTTTCAATGTTAAAAAGAGAGATATTTTTGGCAAAAAAGGTTGCGAATTGAGTAAAATTACAAAATTCAAAATTAGTTGGTATGTGTATTGAGAGAGGATGTGGAGTGAGAGTTTTTGGTATGTGGAAATAGAATTACCAATATTTTGTCCTTAACGAAGAGCATACGTATTTTAGGAGAGGTTTACACTTAATAAAAAAATAAAAGCTATTCTTTTTGTCAAAAATGGATCTGTAAGTTTCTTGACAAAAAATTCCTATAAAAAAAAATCAATTTTAAGAAGATATGAAGGAATTGTTTGTTCTTAATTATGCTTTAGAACTTATGGATGATTATTGATTATCTAAAATTAAAGATATTTCTAAACTTGTAAATAAATTTAATTTGTATTAGAAATTCTAATTACAAAATTAGACATTTCAAATTTCAAAAATTATTAACAATATTTGAGTTGTGCCAAAATGTTTGTTAAAAAAAATCAACAATATATCCTCTTATCAATAGATTGATTCATCTTCATTTAATTTATATTTATTTTTACGGCCACAACAAAATTTACATTTTTTGCAATGACAATTGTTCAAATTAAAAAAAAAGAGAGAGGAGTTCATCACACTTTCTATCCCTAAACTATTGCCAAATTTTCTCTAAACTATCAATTGAGTCTACTAATTAAGTCTTTAAAATATATAAATCAAACTCTATTTAGTTCCTAGACTATTGATTATATCTATTTTAAGTCCCTAAATTATTTAATTCAAAGTTATTTAATCTCTAAAAGGATTAGAAAAATAAAATATAAGTAATAAGTATTATAAATTAGTAAATGACACTATCTAGTTTAAATTTTATTTTAAAAAAATCTTAAATTTTTATTCTGTCTTTAAAAAATGGGTTTCAGTTCTTCTGGTGAATTTCCTTTATAAGGGTAAGGATAATTATCTATATTATTTCTTACTTATCTTCTATAATGACTACGTGTTTGCTTTTATTTAGTATTATATGCCGAATTTTGTTTATAATTTTTAACTGATTGTCTTTAAGTTTTTTGCTAAGTTCTTTTTATAACTTAATTAATATATTATTTTGTTCTATCATTATTTGTAGTAAAGTGTTATTATTTAAATTATTTAATCCTATTTCTTCAGTATATCTAATACATATTTAATATAATGAACGGGTGTTTGGGAAGTAAGTTTTTTGATTTTTTTTGGTTTGTTTTCACTAAATGACAAATTGGTTACAAAATCAAAAAAAAAAAGACAAATCCAAACTAAATATTACATCAAACCCCATAATCATTTCACTTTTTCTCTCACAAACATCACATCCAATCACAAAAAAACCCAACTATCTTTCTAAACAAAAAAAAAAATTTCTCCAATAATATCTTACAACTAAAAAAACTACAAAAAAACCCACTTCCCAAACACCCACAAAATAATAAACTCAAAAAAAAAGTAAAATTTTTTGTTACATACAAATTCGGCATCCTAAAGTTAAAATCATGCATGCAACCTTATACATGACTGTATAAGACAGACACCATATAAGTATTGCAATTTTTTTAATAAATTCTTTGAATTTTTAACATTTTAGTTAGTGTTATTTTTTTTATGGGGGATTACTTATCAGTGGAGAAGGAAAAACATTTGCGAAAACATGAAGAGTGTAAGTTGTTATGTGGTGAGGTGCAAATCAAACCCTATGAGGAGGCAACTAATATCCCTTTATGTTTGTATATATTTTTTCATTCTGTCTCACTGTAAAATAATTCTTCCTTTTTTTTTATTAGCTATTGATAACCAAACAGATGCAAAGAAGCTTGTACGAGAAATATGCATGGCCTCGAAATGACCCCAATGGCCACTTTTGAACGATGCTTCTTTTTAAGCAAGTATAAAAGCCTAAGTGGCGTGATTTCAATTTGATTATTCAATTTGATTACTCCAATTGGTCATCGGAGCATGGAATTGTCTTTTTGGGTGGAGCCTTTTATCTATGGGAAAATTTCAAAAAAAAGTGAGTAGTTAGAAATTTAATTAGAAGACATTAGAGTGCATGTGGCCTCTGATGTGGCCTAATTGAAGGTATAAAAAGTGATTACATCCTAATTCTGTAGACCCTCTCACACTTAATCAAATCTTAAATTGGTAACCTTCCCGCACAATGTAGAAGCAATTAGAGTAGATTCAACTTCAAATTCTAAAGGTCACAACCCTGTGAATGATTGACACCTGTATGAATAAACATGACCATTAGGAATAGATGCATTCCACATATATAAATAGGTCAGAAATGATCGAGATCCTTTTTTTTTTTTTTTGATTTCACAATCCTCGCAGATACATGTCAATGAGTATGTCAATGAGTGATAGAAGAAAAAAATAAATAAAAGGGTTGTGATTGAGACCCCCTCAATCACCAACCCCCACCACCCTCCACACACATGGCGGGTGGTGATTGGAGGAGAACGAAAAAAAGAAAAAGAAAAATTGGCTAATCAGAAAAGAGAGGGGGTCAAAGAGGGTGGGGGGAAAGGGGGTCTTGATCATTTTTTAAATAAAAAATAAAAAGCAAAAAGTTGGCCAATCCAAATATTTTGGTGGTGATAGGGGTCAAGAAAAAAAAGGGTGTCAAGAAAAAGAGGAGTCTCAACCTTTCTCCTAAATATGTATTGTCACTACAAGAATTAACACTTTTGCCGACCAAAAAATTAGTCGCTAAAAGCCCATTTTTGGTCGGCAAAAGTTATCCGTGACTAATTTTTTTGGGCGCTACTTTGGTCGCCAATTGAGGGTCGGCAAAAGTAATTCACGACCAAAATTTTGGTTGGTCGGGAAAAGTCGGATTTGCCGACTAAATTTTTGGTCGCTAAATATAGCATTACTGCGACTAATTCATTTAGTCGCTAAAACACTTTGGTCGCAAAAAGTGATATTTTCCTGACCAAATATCTTAGTCGCCAATTGACACATTTTGCGACCAAAAAGTTTGGTCGCCAATTATCACATTCAACGACCAAAAAGTTTGGTTACCGATTGTGACATTCCACGACCCAAAAATTATAAAGTATGTGCACTAAGAAATAATGTGGATTGAGATAATTAGGTATGTAGAAGTAGAATTTTTCAAAATATTTTGCAAGAATCATTTTTTTAGACAATTTTACCCAAGAGTATGATTTGATTCAAATCGTCTAGTGATTTCACGATGTTAGTCTTTTTCTCAGGAGAAGAAGTCTTTATCATCATTAGCCAAGGTTGCAAGCAAAGCATTCGGAGACGAGAAGGCGAAGCAGCGAGGAGGGGATCATCAACTGCATAATTCGTCTGAATCTTAAAAGAATAAAAATAAAAAGATTTTCAATTTTGATTCATAGATGAATGTAGCAAAACAGATATTAAAATGTAAATACTGAATATAATTTTTTGATTTACATGCTATCTATATTATTTGATAATTACTAACTCTTATTTTGGTTGTTTGATCTGTATTTCGTTTGTTTATTCAGATGAAAAGTAAATAATTATTGAAATTTTAATGAGAATGAAGATTGGATAATGTATATTTCGTTTATTATGATTATTTTTGTTGAATCTGAATGAATGATATAGTGTTTTTGTCTAGCATTAGATTAATTTTATTTTGATTTGCTCTAGTAATATATGGCATGTGTTTTATTTGTTGATGTTCTGTTTAAAGTGACAGTAAAATTTTATCCTAATTTGCTATGAGAATATGTAATCTGTCATTTATTTGCTGATGCTCTATTTTAAATTAACAGTAAAATTTTACTTTGTTAAAATTATCATTTCATTATTTTGATAAATTTATTAACTAATATTTCTACTAGTGGCAATACGATTATAATGATTATAGTGTTTAGTGAAGGTGATGATATTTCACTATTTAAATGCTAAAATTAAACAGTAGAAAAGTAAAATATTATTGTGAATCAGAGTAAAATTTAGCGTCAAAACAGAATAAAATTTACTGTTACCGTTAATTTCAACATTAAAAATTTTGATTTTTTTTTTTTTTTTTAAAAAAAATTCATGGCTAGTATGGATCTTATTTAATAGATGTTAACGAGAGAATTATAAAAATATTAATTTTATTAAAAATCGACACATAGATCAAAAATTATATCATTTTAAAGTTTAAATTATTAAATTAATCATTAAAGATATTTTAGTAATAATGGTATGAGTTGAACTTTTAAATAAAAAAAAAAAAATTATGCTTGTCTTTAATGCATAAAAGTTTTATTATAAGGGGTTTTGACCAAATTCCCTTTTTAATTCTTCTAATCGAGTATTATCTGTAACTGTAAAAATATTAACTCAAAAATGCTACTCTATAGTAATAATGTGATTTTTTTTTGTTGATGAACACCACCTCTATCGAGTGTAAGATCTCAAAGAAGAAGAAGAAAAAGAAAGAGAGAACTGAAATAAAGAAGAAGATGTTGTCAGATTCATTCATTCACTTCAAACTCTTATTCTCTTATTTCTGTTGTAGTTCAAATCTTGTGCGTGATAATTATCTCACGGGGAATTTCGATCAATTCACTATTGCAAGTTTATCTTATACCAATGGTTTAGTGTGTGAGAAGTTAAGTATTCAAACTGATAGTGTAGTGGCGAACCCTCAGTTGTAATCTAATTATAGTAATATATTAATATTATTTTTGACAATATATATATATATTATATAATTATAATGTGATGAAGGTACAAGTCTTATTTACATAATTTAATATATGAATTATTTGTACATTTATTATTTTGTAATTATTTTTTCTACATTCTATTTTGTTTATATTCTCCCTTTATCTATCTATCTGTGTATATTATGTTCAAAAGGCGTTTGGAAATTGATTAGTAATTTTTTAATTTTTTCATAATAAGATGTATAAAAAAAATAAAATTAATGATGTAATAATTTGTAATATTTTTTTAATTTATTGACTAGAATTCGTGATTCCCAAATAAGGCTTTAGTATTATTCGTACCTCATTTCAAAAATCATGCATATCAATTTCGAATTTGAGGGGACAACTTCCAAAGTTGTTATGTACGAATTCATAAAAAATATAAGTTTTTATGTTGGGTTAATTATACTTTTTATTTTTATAATTTTATTTTAATTTTTATAGTTTTAAATTAAATAATTTAGTTTCTACACTTTAAGTGTAATTTTAATTTTATTCTTCAGTTCAAATTGAAAGTTACAAATTAATAATTTTCAGACACTTATCAATTTTCAAAGGTGTATACGTAAATAAAATTAACAAAAATTAAGATGGAATGACTAAATTATTTAAACTAAAACAATAGAACTAAAATGAAATTGAGGTGAAAAAATTAAGAAAAAATAAAAAAAATATTACTGAATTTTTTAATATATATTAAGAAATATTTTTCATCCAAACGAAACGTAAGTGAGCCCCTATTATCCATGTCAACTTTAGACTCTGGTCTTAGCCACCTAACAATATTATTAGACAGGATGAGTGGCAGAGCCAAGATTTTGGCTTAGAATAGACACCATTGAATTGAAATCTCTTAAAAAAAACACAATCCAACTTAATTTAATTTTTAAATTTTATTTGATGGTAGAAATAAAAATTAGTGTGATGTAAAAATTATATTTAAATATAAGTTTAAGTTAACAAATTATTATTTTTATTGTTGTTAATTTGATTTTATGTATGATGATTCATCATGGCTTAAAAAATAATCACATCTCCTCATAAAATATGAAAATAAATTTATATTAAAATGCACACATAAAAGGAGACATAAAGAGGAAGAAATGAGAGAAATATCAATAAATAATATACGAGGGCTTCAATATATTACTTTTTCTTTTTCTGTTTTACTGTTTTAAGTAACTGAAGTACATGACAATATTTTATTAGTTGTCATTAATTATACAATAAATATTTATAAACAAATAAACTAATTATGACTGGTCATATAAGAGGTAATATAAAATAATAACAGTTCTCTGATATAGAAAGTTACCCATAAATCCTAAATGTTGATCTTGTGTTCCATTTGATCCTAATTTTTTTCTTGTGATCTATTTGGTCCTCTCTATTATGGAAAAGACACAAGTGATATTGGGTTAATCACATGATACTTTATGTAAGGTTTTTATTTGGTATATGCTTAAAACTTGCCACGTTATGTGCGTTGTTGGGTGACACACAACACAAAAGAACACTAAAGCTTTTCATACTTTTTGCTTTGTGGGTTGATGCATTGCACGTGACACACAAACCACTCTCCCCTCTCATTACCCGACCTGTCACATTAGAGTGTCATATTTGATAAAAGTACATTAAAGAGTTTTTAATTTTTTTAAAATGTCACATCATACTCGCCATGTTGGAGTATCACATGTCACGTTTAAGAAAAGTACACTAAGGAGTTTTTAATTTTTCTTAGAGTGCCACATCATACCTGTCACATTGTCACGTTTAAGAAAAATACACTAAGGAATTTTTATTTTTTTTGAAGTGTCACATCATACTCGCCACGTTGTCACTTTAAGAAAAAGTACACTAAAGAGTTTTTTTTTTTTTTTTTTTTTTTTGAAGTATCACATCATACCGGCCATGTTGTCACATTAGGGAAAAGTACACTAAAGAGTTTTTATTTTTTTTGGAGTAAAATTTTTGGAGTGTCACATCATACCCGTCATGTTGTCACATTTAGGAAAAGTACACTAATAAATTTTTAATTTTTTTTGGAGTGTCACATTAATACTTACCATATTGTAGTATTTTTTTTTTTTGAAGTGTCACATCATACCGGCCATGTTGTCACGTTTGAGAAAAGTACACTAAGGAGTTTTTTTTTTTTTTAAGTGTCACATCATATCCGCCACGTTGTCATATTAGAGAAAAGTACACTAAAGAATTTTTGTTTTTGAAGTGCCATATCATATCCGCTATGTTGTCACATTAGGAAAAAATACACTAAAGAAATTTTATTTTTTTTGGAGTAAAAGTTTTATAGTGTCATATTATATTCGCTACGTTGTCACATTTAGGAAAAATACACTAAGAAATTTTAATTTTTTTAGAGTGTTACATCGTAGGAGTGTCACATTAATACTTGCTATATTGGAGTATCACATCATACCTGTCACATTAATAAAAGGGTATAGCTGTCCACCAAAATACTACCACAATAAAAAATAAGACCACACGGAAAGAAACTCTCTACTAATAGGACTTAATAGATCAATAGAAAAAATTTGGAACTAATTGAAGTACTTGTTTGTGAGATGAGATTTATTGGTAAATAAATATCTCTATAAAATTTATAAAAAAAATTAACATAATTAAACATTTAAAGTGATAAATCAAACATATATTTTTTTTATTTTAAAAAAATGTCAAAAAAATAGTGGTATAAAAATTTCAAAAAATTATTTGAAAGGATTAAATTAAAATATATTTTTCTTTGAGGCAAAAGTATAATTTTTGAGAAGTTGAGTGGGGCACGAGATTTTGCTGGACCACACGTGGCTCTGTCCCGGACAGGATCATAAATTTGGTCACAGACTTGTAATAATAACACTGCGTCCCCGGACATGATCATAAACTGGATCACAGACTTGTAATACTCCCTCCGTCCCATAATATTAGTCCCTTATTCTATTTTTTATTGTTCCAAAATATTAGTCTTTCTTCAAAAATCAAGTACAAAAATAATATAAATTTCTTATTTTGTCATTCTTTTAAATTCATAAATAATATAAAAAGTACAATTATGACATTGATATTCCTAAAAAAATATACTATCAAAGGGTAATTTTGAAAAATCAACTTTTTTATAGTACAATAATTGTACTATCAAAAAAAGTTGGATTCCCCAAAAGGGACCATTATTTTGGGACGGAGGGAGTAATTTTTTTTTTTTTTTTTTTTTGGATAACTCAGGATATCCGGGTCAATTTGTACACACTTCGATTAATTTTTAAAAGATTAATTTTACCGTTTACTAGCCAGGCCCATTTAAAGTCAGACTTGTAATAGTAACAGTACCAACTAGTTGAAAATTAGTCAAGATGACAAACAAATAAAATCCTAGCTGATCAAACTTGGCTCGATTCATATTTGAAAAACTTTGAGTCAACTTGATTTCATCACTGTTCGAGATTAAAAAAAAAAAAAAACTTATATTAATATGTACATTATGAAGAAAAAAATATAAATATAAATATTGTGGGGAAGTGGTTTGGAAATACTCTTCAGATCCTGGAAGACGCCAATGATCCTCAGCTAGTCACCTGCAAAGATACAAATACTCCGGTCGAAAGTGCCGGAATTAGCACTCCGACGGACAAGTCAGTTCTTCTACTCAAGAAAGCTTGTTGACTAAGTTTTTAGAAGTGATTCTTACATACCTTTACAAATCTGAAGCTCTTGTATTTATACCCATTCTCTGGGCCTCGGGGCCAGAGTCTACTTTTTATTTATTATTCTTTCATTTGTCCTGATATGCCTTCTCAAGTCTATTCGGCCTTAAGAACGTATTCGGCGTTCCAGTTGAGCAGAATGGAGCCGTTCAGTTCCCGGCTCCTCGGGTATACCAGATTTCGTTCTCTATTCATTCGGCTCCCACAATTGCCCCCCAAGCGTTCTGTCAATGACAGTTGGGTGAAATGCTTGGTTCCGATTTTCAAATACTCTGAACCGAAGTTTGGGGGTTAGACTTATCACGCGGACGTTTAATTACTCCCCCTTTAATCGTCATCTCAACTTCCCGACCCTTCGTACACGCCTATTTATTATGATTTAAAATCTGATGTCCTTTCGAATCCGTGTTCTATGACGCTGGTTGCTGGGTTGCTCTTCGAATCGTCCTTGCAATTCTTCCGTCTGTGATACTCTCTTCATTTTTGTAAGTTTTCCTCTCCCCTGCTCTGAAGCTTTTCCTAGTTTGTTTATTCCGTCGCATGTTCTTATAGACAGTAGGTTATGGCGAAACATTTGAAAGACCTCCTTTCGTCAGATCGAATTGTTGGCTTTAGATGCCATTTCTCTATTCCTGACGATGTCCACCTGTCGTTTGTGGCGGACGGCACTCTTGACATGGAGAGGGAGGAAAAAACCACGATTGTCTTTCCCCTTTTGTCAATCGCAGAGGGTGGAGTCCGCTTTCCCCTTCACCCGTTTCTGAGGGCTGTTCTTCGCCATTGGGATTTGATCCCTTCCCAACCCAATGTGAATTTCTTTAGAATTATAATGGGGGTCGTAGCGCTGAACCGTTGCCTTGGAATTAATCTTGGCATTCCTGCCATTCGGCACTGTTATGCTTTGGCCAAGTCCTCTGGTCGGCACGGGCGTTACTTCCTCAAGCTAAGGATACAGATCATCAGTTAATCACTATGCTTTCCAGCTCTGGGAAACGAGTTGATGACGTCATGGTCGTTGTCCGCGGCAACTGGGAGTTCGGCGAAGGGGAGGATCGTGTCGATCCTATTCCTAGACGTAGGGGCGAACCAGGTCGCCGAATGCTCTCTTGCTTGTATTGTGTGCTCATATTTGCCATACCCTGTTTTCTTGAGTCTTACGGCTTGTCTTGTGCAGGGAACGATTTAAAAAAAGTCCAAGCTTCAACTGACGACGCCGTTCTTTCGGACATTAGGATTGCTCTTAGTTATTTCGGTCGTCGCAGTCTTCATAAGCAGGGAAGAGCGGCTCACGTTCTGCTTTGCTACGAGCCTACATATACAACCTTTTCGGCTGCGGAAAACATAACGATTCCGAAGGGGGAAGATTTTCTCGTCGCTCGTATTTTGTCCGACTTCAAAAACTTGAGACAGGTAGGTTTTGAAGGGTCCGATTCGGAGAATACTGAAGTATCCGATACTGCCAAATCAGATCAGTCCGAGGTCGAATCTGAGGAGGTATTGGATTCTGCCGATCCTCCCTCTACTTCGGAGCGGGGGAACCTTTCTGTTGACGACGTTCCTCAACGTACAGACAATCTTCCCATCTCGAGATCCACTAACATGGCTGGGTTAAGCCTGACAAAGCTTGCTAAGAAGGCGAATGCGGAGAGGTTAGCTGCACGGCGAAGAGCGGAGGGCCTTTCAACCGAAACGCCCACCAGTGAATCTCAACATTCCCTCCCAGTTACGAATCAAAATCCTTGGGAGTTGTTGAGGAGGCGGCAACAAATAAGAATGCCGAATCCGCATTGGTTGGGAAAGCCGTTCAGGATGTTGAGGGAAAGGCGGAGAAACGCGCTAGGGATCGTGAGGTCGGTTTAGAAGATCACGGCGGCAAACGTCCTCGAATGGGGGGATCGAGTGAGGTTGTGCCCTTTGTGATTCGACCGATGGTAAGAAACATGTCGGTTCCTTCGGATGCC
Source organism: Camellia japonica (assembly GCA_030407325.1). Lineage (NCBI taxonomy): Eukaryota > Viridiplantae > Streptophyta > Magnoliopsida > Ericales > Theaceae > Camellia > Camellia japonica. The sequence continues at coordinate 58,797,434 of JAPPVO010000007.1, forward strand.
TCGGCGCGTAAAGACCCAGAGGTCGCGTTCGGCGTGGCAACGTCTTTGTCGTTGCCGTGTGATATGGAGGCTTTCCAGTTGGAATCGGATTTGAATGCGACAATGTTAGCTGCGCAGTCGGCCCTTTTGGTGCGTATTCTGACTTTTCCTTCACTTCATCCAAACATTGTTCGCGTCACGTTTTCTGAATTTTTCTTTTGTAGACCGTTGGTAGGATAGCCGATGTAGGTCGCCGTCATCTCGACGCCGTCAAGCAGATTAGTCATTTACGAAAGCAAGTTGAGGGTCAGAGGAAAAGGGCCAAGGACGAATTTCTAAGAGCGAACCAGGAAGCTTCTCGGGCAGAGGACGAGGTAGAGAAACTCGCATGCGGATAAGTTGAGAGCGGAGGCCGAGAAGAAGGTTGATGATATGGAAGCTGCACTTGGCTTGTCCCAAAAGGCAGTTGCCGGTTTGGAGGCTGAGTTGGCTGAAATGAAGGCGGCGAAGGAGATTACCGATTCAAAAGGTTTCGAAGCCGGGAAAGAGGTTGGACTCGCCGAGTATGTGGACCAGGTCTCTCGGTTTGAGAATCGGGGCTTCAAACATGGTTGGCACAAGGCCCTTGCTGCAGCTGGAGTTTCGCTGAATATGCCAATACCATATGAGCAAGTGGACATCGATCCGTTGGAGACTGATTCCGAGGGTTGATCTTTACGATACGCAATTGTTATGATTTCGAGAAAGTACTTTTTCTGTTTGTTTTTGTTATTTTGTATTTGTTTATCGGACATTTTTCATGTTTTCATGCGGGTTGATATTATAAAAGTTATGATACAGAAATGGACGTCGATACTTTTTTGTAGTTATAAAATGTTATGAATTCTGCTCAATGTGCTGATGTTTCCGTATGTGCTGATGTTTCCGTAATTTTATGGTGATATTTCTTAATAGATCTAAAATCTGCCCTTGCCTTGGCCAGGGCACGAGCGTGAAGAGCCGAATCGGTTCATACTCGTGGGCTGGCCGAGGCATTCTTTGAAAAGGTGGCCGAGTAAAACGGGGCCGACTAGATTAATAAATCTGCCCTTGCCTTGGCCAGGGGGCGAGCGTGAAGAGCCGAATGGTTCATACTCGTGGGCTGCCGAGGCATCTTTGAAAAGGTGGCCGAGTAAAACGGGGCCGACTAGATTAAAAATCTGCCCTTGCCTTGGCCAGGGCGCGAGCGTGAAGAGCCGAACCGGTTCATACTCGTGGGCTGGCCGAGGCATTCTTTGAAAAGGTGGCCGAGTAAAACGAGGCCGACTAGATTAATAAATCTGCCCCTGCCTTGGCCAGGGCGCGAGCGTGAAGAGCCGAATCGGTTCATACTCGTGGGCTGGCCGAGGCATTCTTTGAAAAGGTGGCCGAGTAAAACGGGGCCGACTAGAGTAATAAATCTGCCCTTGCCTTGGCCAGGGCGCGAGCGTGAAGAGCCGAACGGTTCATACTCGTGGGTGGCCGAGGCATCTTTGAAAAGGTGGCCGAGTAAAACGGGGCCGACTAGATTAATAAATCTGCCCTTGCCTTGGCCAGGGCGCGAGCGTGAAGAGCCGAACCGGTTCATACTCGTGGGCTGGCCAAGGCATTCTTTGAAAAGGTGGCCGAGTAAAACGGGGCCGACTAGATTAATAAATCTGCCCTTGCCTTGGCCAGGGCGCGAGCGTGAAGAGCTGAACGGTTCATACTCGTGGGCTGGCCGAGGCATCTTTGAAAAGGTGGCCGAGTAAAACGGGGCCGACTAGATTAATAAATCTGCCCTTGCCTTGGCCAGGGCGAGCGTGAAGAGCCAAACCGGTTCATACTCGTGGGCTGCCGAGGCATTCTTTGAAAGGGTGGCCGAGTAAAACGGGGCCGACTAGATTAATAAATCTGCCCTTGCCTTGGCCAGGGCGCGAGCGTGAAGAGCCGAACGGTTCATACTCGTGGGCTGGCCGAGGCATCTTTGAAAGGGTGGCCGAGTAAAACGGGGCCGACTAGATTAATAAATCTGCCCTTGCCTTGGCCAGGGCGCGAGCGTGAAGAGCCGAACGGTTCATACTCGTGGGCACGCGGATCATCGTCCGACGTTTGGCGTTCGGTCATACCGACGCTGCCTTGGGGGAGCTGCGCGTATCTCAGAATAAATGGGGTAAGTTCGTACCAAGGGTCCTATTTATTTGGGTACAGGGTTGAGCCAATACTGGGGAAGGACCAAGATTGGCTGAATTCAAACGTCGAAATGTATCGCAGCAGCGAGCCCACTAGTAGGGAAAGAAGAGCGTCCAAGGATCGGGAAAAACAGCAGCGCCTCAGTCGTCGAAGCAGGTCCCCTCAAAGGGACGGTCAATGGGGAGGTTCCCCATGCCCGCGATCGGGAATCGAGGTGGACGCGACGTCGCGACCAATTAATTTTGCGGTTTTTGTGAAGAATAAACCGATGACAGAGGTGGATTCCATCATTAAAGATCCAGATGTGGCAGTCGAGTTTGCTCGACAGATTTTTCCACCGGAAGTCCAACAATCGATGGTTGGTCGTCGTGATTTCGAAGTGTTTCGGGACGGCATACATGGGGCTGTAAAGCGGTTGTATAATGCTTATGAAATTGGCATGCGTCTGCGTGAAATGAGACGCGACATTGAGAAAAAGGACGAAAGGAATCGTGGTCTGGAAGCTCGCGCGAAAAAGGCCGAGAGTGAGCTTCGGGAGCTTAAGAAGGTTCGAATGGCTGAGCGGCGGCGACGGCCGGTCAACTTAAAGGGACGGAAATACGTCCCAAAAGGCCCCGGGTTACGAGAAAGGGTATGAGGACGGTTTCAAGGCCGGGGTTGATAAAACCAAGACAGACCTTGCTGAGGAAGTTTGTCGATGCGAAAATCGCGGTTTTAAGCATGGCTGGATCAAGGCCCTTCAAACCGTGGAAGTTCTTGGGTCCCTAGGCATAGATTCGACTTCACCCTTATACCATCGACATTACCTTCCTATTCCGAATTTGAAATGGAGAAGAGCGACGATGAGGAGGCCGATTAACTAGAGTGTAATGCAACAACAGGCTTCACTATGAATAAATAGGCTTTCATTTTCAATGTCATCTTTGATCGTAAAATTTTGATTGTAAAATATTTCTAGTTCAAACGTGTCGATTCATTTTATTGGAATATTTAGATTTTGATTAGAATATTGTGCACTGCATGGTATAAACGTTCAGAAATGCATTAGTCGGCCCTAAGGCGTTATACACCAAAGGGGCTCCGTATCTGGAGACTTGTTTGGGCCAATCATGACATCCACGAAGGGCGCTCCGAATCCGGAGACTTATTCGGCCCTAAGGTGTCATGCCCCAAAGGGCGCTCCGAATCCGGAGATTTGTTTGGGCCAATCGTGACATCCACGAAGGGCGCTCCGAATCCGGAGACTTATTCGGCCCAAAGGCGTCATGCCCCAAGGGCGCTCCGAATCCTGAGATTTGGTTGGGCGAATCGTGACATCCACGAAGGGCGCTCAGAATCTGAAGACTTATTCGGCCCTAAGGCGTCATGCCCCAAAGGGCGCTCCGAATCCGGAGACTTATTCAGCCCTAAGGCGTCGTGCCCCAAAGGGCGCTCCGAATCCGGAGACTTGTTTGGGCCAATCGTGACATCCACGAAGGGCGCTCCGAATCCGGAGACTTATTCGGCCCTAAGGTGTCGTGCACCAAAGGGGGCTCCGAATTCGGAGACTTGTTTTGGCCAATCGTGACATCCACGAAGGGCGCTCCGAATCCGGAGACTTGTTTGGGCCAATCGTGACATCCACGAAGGGCGCTCCGAATCCGGAGACTTATTCGGCCCTAAGGTGTCGTGCACCAAAGGGAGCTCCGAATCCGGAGACTTGTTTGGGCCAATCGTGACATCCACGAAGGGCGCTCTGAATCCGGAGACTTATTCGGCCCTAAGGTGTCGTGCACCAAAGGAGGCTCCGAATCCGGAGACTTGTTTGGGCCAATCGTGACATCCACGAAGGGCGCTCCGAATCCGGAGACTTATTCAGCCAATCGTGACATCCACGAAGGGCGCTCCGAATCTGGAGACTTGTTTTGGCCCTAGATGTTGAGCTCAAACATGTAAAAACACGAAACCTTGCATTACAACGACATGTGTACAAGTATCAAGCCCATAGGTCGGGTCATTGATAAAATTTACGTAGATGTGTTGAATTCCACGGCCGTGGCAGGCTTCTTCCTGACATGTCTGAGAGCCGATATGCCCCTGCGCCTGCAACGGAATCTATCTGATAGGGGCCGTCCCAGTTCGGACCAAGCTTCCATCGGCTGGCCTCCGGTCGGCTGGCAGTACCCTTTTAGGACCAGTTCTCCTGGATTGTAGCGGCGCAACTGAACTCACCGATTGCATGACTTAGCGAGCTGCTGCTGATAGCGTGCCATGGATGCTAAGGCGCGGTCTCTTCGTTCTTCAATCAGAACCAGGTCCAGGGCGAGCATCATGTCATTTCGGCCTGTGTCAAAGGCTTGCGATCTCAAAGTTGGTAAGCCGATCTCTAGGGGTAAGATTGCCTGGGTTCCGAAGCATAAGTCAAACGGCGTTTCTCTGGTAAATCGTCTTGGCGTTGTACGATGGGCCCACAGTACACTCGGCAACTCTTCAACCCATCTGCCTTTGGCATTTTCCAGCCTCTTTTTGATGCCGTCCAAGATGGATTTGTTTGAAGCTTCCGCTTGACCGTTACTTTGGGGGTAGGCTGGCGTAGAGAAGTAAGGCTCAATACCATATTGCTGCACAATTCTCGGTATACGCCACAATCGAACTGGGGTACCATTATCCGAGATCAATGCTTTTGGAATGCCGAATCGTGTAATGATGTTCCTCCACACGAAGCGCTTAATGTCGGAATCTCGTATATGGGTTATAGCCTCCGCTTCGACCCACTTTGTGAAGTAATCGGTTGCTACGATTAGAAATGCTTGTTCCCTGGGGCCCTCGGCAATGGTCCTACGATATCAAGTCCCCACTGAGCAAACGGCCAGGGGCTTGTGATAGAATTCAAAGCTTCTGCCGGCTGATGGTTAGTGGGGAGAACTTTTGGCATTGTTCGCATTTCTTGACATAATTTTCTGCGTCGGCTCTCATCGTCGGCCAATAATATCCCTGTGTTATCGCCCGATGGGCCAGGGAGCGTCCCCCCGAATGGGCACCACAGCTGCCCTCGTGTATCTCAGTGAGCAGCTCCTCTACTCTGTCCGGGTGCACGCATTCCAAGTATGGACCAGAGAGGGACTTTTTGTAAAGCCCTCCTTGTGGATCTAAGTAGTACCGCAGGGCCTTGTTTCGCAGTTTGTGTACTTCTTTTTTGTCCTCTGGGAGTTGCTCAGAAGAAAGGAATGCAGCAATGGGGTCCTTCCAACTTGGAGCGGATTCTATAATGTTGATGTGGGTTTCCTCGGGAGGCCGATACTTGGTTCCGGGACGAAACCTACTTCGATGGTACGCTTGAGCTCGGAGTTGATGGCGGAGGCTAAGCAGGCCAGGGCATCCGCGTGTGTATTTTGATCGCGTGTTATTTGGTTTAGTTCATGATGGTCGAATTTCGTCAGCAAGGAGTTAGCCGTTTTCATATAGGCCGCCATACGCTCGTCTCTTGCCGCGTACTCCCCCTTCAGCTGGTTGATTACCAATTTTGAGTCACAAAACACCAACAGCCGCCGCGCGCCGAGCAGATGTGCGTTCCGCAGTCCGGCTAAAAAGGCTTCGTATTCGGCTTCGTTATTTGATGCTTCGAAGCCGAGCTTGACGGCCTGCTCAATTACTGCGCCGTCTGGAGACATAATTACGACGCCGGCGCCGTTGTCCCGTTGGTTAGACGATCCATCACAGTATAATTGCCAAATGTCCCCAACATAAATTCTCCAATCTGGCTTTGACCGAACTTCGGCCTTTGGCTGGACGTCATCAGGCTTGAGGTCGGCAAGCCCTCCTGTGAATTCGGCAACAAAGTCGGCAAGCACCTGCCCCTTGATTGCAGTTTTGGGTAAAAACTGAATGTCGTATTGGCCGAGTTCGAGAGCCCACTTCGAAACACGCCTGATGCTTCTGCATTCCGTAGTACTGATCGAAGGGGATAGTCTATTAGCACCCTAATGCTGTGTCCTTGGAAGTAATGCATCAGTTTTCTTGCTGCCATGACCAAGGCTAGGACGAGTTTTTCCAGCGGTAGGTAGCGTGTTTCGGCGTCCACCATTGCCTTGCTTACATAATACACTGGCTGTTGCTGCCCTTCCTCCTCTTTTAATAATACGGTGCTGACGGCCCTGTCGGAGACTGCCAGATATAGAATGAGGGGGTCACCGATGGCGGGTGTTGTTAGAAGAGGTACTGTCCAGAGGTAGGTCTTGAGCCCGTTAAAAGCTGCTTCGCATTCGGCGGACCATTCGAAAGCTCTGCCCTGACGTAGTGTGTGAAAGAATTGTCTACAGTGGTCTGTAGATTGGCTGATGAACCTGTTGAGTGCAGCAGCCATTCCCATCAACTTTTGGACTTCTTTCACTGAACGGGGGGAACTCAGTTCCAAAATTGCTGTGACTTGCCTCGGGTTGGCTTCGATTCCTCGGTGGTTGACGATATAACCCAGGAATTTGCCGGAGCCGATCCCGAATGCGCATTTGGAAGCGTTTAGCTTCATTCTGTATTTGCGTAGGGTATTGAATGTCTTTTCCAGATCGGCTATATGGTTTTGTTCTTCTTTGGATTTGACCACCATGTCGTCGATGTATACTTCCATAGTGTGTCCGAGCTGTTCTTTGAACATCGTGGTGACCAGTCTTTGGTAAGTTGCCCCTGCATTCTTCAGTCCAAAAGGCATAACCCTGTAGCAGTAGGTTCCTCTTAGAGTGAGGAATGTAGTTTTGTCCTGATCATCCGGATTCATGGCGATCTGATGGTAGCCCCTGTAGGCATCGAGGAAACTCATGCGCCGGTGGCGTGCCGTCGCATCGACGAGTTGGTCAATTCTCGGTAAGGGGAAGCAATCTTTGGGGCAAGCTTTGTTCAGATCCGTGAAATCGACGCACACTCGCCAAGTTCCATTTTTCTTTTTCACCACCACTGTGTTGGAGAGCCACGTGGGGTAGGTGACTTCTCTGATTGCCCCGGCGTCAAGCAATTTGTCAACTTCTTCTACAACGGCGGCGGTGTGTTCTGAGAAGGATCACCGGCCTTTCTGAATGATCGGCTTGCACCAGGGGTCAACATTTAGATGGTGCTGTGAGACTGACGGGTCTATTCCCGGCATCTCGTATGGAGTCCACGCAAAGACGTCGAGGTTGCCGAGTAAGAAAGTGATCAGCTGCTGTCTGTCGACCTGGCTCAGAGAGGCGCCGATCATAAAAAACTTTTCCGGGCTTCCATCAATGTCAACCCGGTCTAAACCTTCCGTGGCCTTTTCGTTTGGTTGACGTCCGACGTCATCCAGGATCTCTCGACTGGGCACTTCAATGGAGTTTACTTGCAGTTCCTTCAGCGTCTTGGCGGCGAGAAGGTAACATGCTTGCGCTGACTGTTGAGAGCCACGGATCTGCTCAACGCCGTGTTCCGTTGGGAAACGTAGCAGCTGGTGGTAGGTGCTTGGGACGGCCTGCAGGGTATGCAACCATGATCGCCCCATGATGAGATTGTACGGCGACGGTAGCCTGACGACCAAGAATTCCACGTCCACCGTTCTGGAGCCAGCTCAAACGGGTAGACTGATCTTTCCCAATGGGTACTTCGGGTTGGCGTTGAAGCCGAATAGTAGATAAGGAGCTGGAGTCAGATCCGAATCGTTGAACCCGAGTTTGACGAAGGTTTTATAGTACATAACCTCCGAAGTGCTTCCCTGGTCGATAAGGACGCGTTCGACGGTGAACCTGTTTATGCGTAGCGCGACAACCAGAGGATCTACGTAAGGGAGTGTTACGCCGCTTAAATCAGAGTCGTCGAAGGTGATGCTTGGCGCTTCTCGGAGCTGGGGTCACTTTGTTGGTGTGAGCTGATGCTGGGGGCCTGGAAGTGACTGGATTGCATGTACAGTCGGGGCTATCGGCAGGCTGTATATCATATGTACGGTGTCAAGCGGGACGCCTCTTGGGCGACGTGCGTCCTCTGTCACCTCCTCAAGGTAATCGGTTAAGGCACGGCGACCGTCGGCATTGTGCTGTTGGCCTCGAGGTCGTTGAGGACCTGCCCTTGGGAATCGCTCAGGAACCTTGAGCCCTGCCCATTTGGACTTTGCTTTTTCTAAGGCCAAATCGCGGCGAAGGCGTTCGTTCTCAGCGATGATGTTGTCCAAACTCTGTTGGGTCTGTCTGGCTTGTTCTATGGTCGCTTGCATCGTCTCCTTCGTTGAAGTCGTTGGTGAGTTAGAGTTCGAGGCGCGTTGCTGCGCGACGGTTTCCTTTCCGAGCGTATTTGCCGGAGTGAAGTCGTCTCTCTGTGCGGTCTCGTCGGTGGCTATCGGAGGATCTTCAGTCACGTCTTTCATGGATATATTTGAGTATTCCCACAAATATATTTATATTATTAATAATTTCATCTATCAATTGCATAAGTTTGTACAAATACAAAATATAAAATTAAAAAAAAATTAATTAACATAATTGATATATTATTAAAATTAAATATATATATATATATATATATATTCTTATATTCACAATTCTATTTGAGCCTAAAAATTTAATTCAATTATTAAACAAGCCTAAAAATTTAAATTAGAGCAAATAAATAAGCTGAGCTTGAATTATTCATAGACCTGTTGAATTTATTTGCAGTCCCACCTCATAGTTAGTTACAGATTTTTCTGTTTGTTGTGTCATTAACCTCTAGTTTGTAAGGTTCAAACTTTAAAATTCAACACGTTTTCATTAGTTCAAGCAGCATGGTAACCTAGGACCAATTTGATGCAAGTTTAACCCAATCATACTCTCTGTGGATGGGGTTGAAAGTGTCTTGTGTAAGAGTAAGGACTTAGCCGCCTTATATAGCGTTCGAATCCTTTGCAGTAGGATTTCTCTGTAGTTTTTGTGTAGTTAAAAAGTGATGTCATTTTACTTTAGGCAATCATAATAATAATAATAATAATAAAGAACAAAAGAACGCACACAGAGAGAGAGAGTAGAATGCTAGCAGCCTCCCTTTCTCCTACCGCCACCAGAGCCATCTTTGACAGGCCATCTCCTACCGCTCCTCCTCCTTCTTCCCCTCTCCACCGTCCGCTACATCCTTTTCTCTGCCATCCGTTGTGTCCCCTCCTCTCCTCCTACTCCTTATTTTTCTTCATCTTATTCTTTTCCCTATTTTTTCTTGACTCAAAATACATGATTGAAACTAAAAATTTGGTTCAAATTTGATTTTTTTTAAAGGGTATGAGCAATTTGAAGTAATTGTTGAAAAAACTGGTTTTATGGTGACTTTAATATGAAATTAAAGTAGATCACAACCACTAATTGAGGTGGGATCAAATGAGTTTAGATTCTTTGTAACAAGATTTTTACACTACAAAAAGAATGACAAAAAAATCATTAAGAATTGAATGAGAAATTGTCTCATAAAGTTGGCATCATGAATGAGATATTGGGAATTGTGTATAATCACTAATCCCACATTGCTTGTAAAGGAAAATATTGATGGGTATTTAAACCTTAAGATTTTGATAAGGATATGAGCCGTTTGAGACATTCAAATTTTCAGAAGGAAGTGATGGATGCTTCAAGGATGGGTTTGGGCCAAAACTATGGTCCAAGTTGGTTATGCAAAAATTGCCACACCGCCTGGGCTGGGTCCGGGGTTCGTGATCTATGGATCTTGGATCTTGAGGCTTGAGGCTTGAGGAATGGGTTAGGTTTGGGTTGGACCGAATTGGTGGTCCACCAACCTAATCTTTTTGGCTAGGTTTGTTTGGTGGCTGCAAATGTATACACATGTATATAGAGTGTGTAATCAGTTTTGTGCATTACTCCATCAGTTTTGCAAGAATAATGGGCTGCATTTGTGACTAGCCTTCATGGTTGGGAGGCTCTTTCTCTCGCCTCAATTGTGTATAAAAGAAGGCTATCTTCCTTGGTTTCAACACATAATTCTTTTGCTCTCAGATTATAGGAAGTTTACTTCTGTAGTATATTCTTCTTGTGTGAGAGAGTATTGCCATTGTCTGTTCGCCAAAACTAAACAGAAGGTGCATTTGCGTTAGTGGGTCTATACTGTCATATCCTGAGAGATAGACGTTGACATACCTCCAGCACCCACGGTGAGGTGGCGAATCTATTTTAAGAAACCTTGTTGCTACTCTTGTTATTTGGGAAGGACCGCTTAACCATCATGAGCGCCCGAAGAAATTCATTGGAGTGAATTTCAAGAGGTGGCAGTAGAAGATGCTGTTCTACCTAACTACTCTTAGCCTTGCGAGGTTTTTAAGTGAGGATCCACCAGCTATGGAGGAGAATGAGCAAGACAAGTAGAAGCTCATGGCTCTAGATGCTTGGAAGCAGTCAGACTTTCTTTGCCTGAACTATGTTCTAAATGGCTTGGCAGATACACTGTTCAACATGTTTTATGCCAAGAAGTCAGCGAAGGAGCTGTAGGACGCTTTGGACAAGAAGTACAAGACTGAGAATGTTGGGGCAAAGAAATTTGTCGTTGGCCGGTTTCTGGACATCAAAATGGTGGAATCAAAAACTGTCATTAGCCAAGTCCAAGATTTCCAAGTGATTCTGCACGAGATTCATATAGAGGGAGTGTTCTTGAGTGAATCATTCCAGGTAGCTACTTTGATTGAGAAGTTGCTTAGTGGTTGGAAAGACTTCAAGAACTACTTGAAGCACAAACGAAAGGAGATGACAGTCGAAGAGCTCGTTGTTAGGCTCCGAATTAAGGAAGACAACAAGAAAGGAGGGAGTACCTTCACTGTGAAAGCGAACATGATTAAGCATGGCCAGTCCTCAGGGGTAAAGAAAAAACCACCGACTGGCAAAAGCTCGAAGTTGGAGGCTGGAGGCGATGTCCCTAAAAGGCCAGTCTACAAGCCACAGGAACCTACTTTTAGGTTCAATGGAAAGTGCTTCAACTATGGAAGCAATGGGCATCGGGCGGTTGATTGCCGCAAGAAGAAGAAGCCTTACAAGAAGTACCCTCCACAGAACAAAAACCGGGCTCACATGGCTGAAATGGAGGATCTGTGACAAGATGTGGACGATATGCATCTGTCAGCTGCCATCTCTGAGGTGAACATGGTGACATCCAACCCGAAGGAATGATGGGTGGACACTAAGGCCACTTGCCACATCTATGCGAAGAAGAAGATGTTCACAACATTTGAACTGGTTTCAAACTGTAAGAAGTTGTTCATGGGAAATTCTATGACCTCAATTGTTGAGGGTAAAGGCAAGGTGGTTCTGAAGATGACTTCAGGAAAAGAGCTGACTCTAAATGATGTCCTATTTGTGCCGGACATTCGTAAGAACCTTGTCTCGGGATCGCTCTTAAGCAAGTATGGCTTCCACATGGTGTTTGAGTCTGATAAGGTCATGTTGACCAAGAGGGTCTATGTGGGGAAGGGGTATATGTCGGGTAGTGTTTAAGCTCAATGTAATGACTATTATCTTTAAAGTGAATGAGAAAACTTATTCTTCTGCTTATATGGTTGAGTCCCCTGAATTATGGCATGGTAGACTTGGTCATGTGAATTTTGACTCTTTGCATAGATTAATCAAGTTAGATCACATACCATCTTTCAAGATTAATCCAAATTATAAGTGTGAAACTTGTGTAGAAGCTAAATTGACAAGGACTTCATTTCATTTTGTTGAAAGAAGTACCGAGCCTTTTGATTTAGTGCACAGTGATGTGTGTGACTTGAAAGTCGTATAATCATGTGGTGGCAACAAGTACTTCATCACTTTTGTTGATGATTGCACTAAATACTGTTATGTGTATTTGTTTAAAAGCAAAGATGAGGCGATTGATAAGTTTATTTTTTTTAAGAATGAAGTTGAAAATCAATTAAGCCGAAAGATCAAGGCTTTAAGGAGTGATCATGGTGGAGAATATGAATCGCCTTTTATTGAGATTTGTGCTCAATTTGGAATTATCCACCAAACTAGAATGCTTTACTCCTCTCAGTTAAATAGTGTTTTTGAACGGGAAAATAGGACGTTAAAGGAAATGATGAATGCAATGTTGATAAGTTCTGGATTGCCACATAACTTGTGAAGGAAGCAATTCTCTCTGCAAATTACATTCTAAATAGAATACCTCAGAAGAAAGTAGATAAGACTCCATATGAATTATCGAAAGGCTACAAGCCTTCTTATAATTTCCTACGAATGTGGGGGTGTTTTGCAAAAGTGGCGGTACCTACACCCAAGCGGGTTAAGATAAGTTCGAAAATCGTGGATTGTATATTCATTAGTTATGCACATAATAGTAGTGCATATAAGTTTTCTTGTGCCCAAGTTTGATATTTTAGATATACACAAAAATACCATTATAGAGTTAACAAATGTGTCTTTCTTTGAGGACATGTTTCCTAGTCAAACCCGAGGAAATGATCAAAGTTCTAAAAAGGAACTTGAAGATAATCCTAGTGATAGTGATCAAGATGAGGAAGTAGATAAGCCAAGAAGAAGTAAAAGGGCTAGGACTTCCAAGTCTTTTGGTCCGGACTTCTTGACTTATATGTTAGAGGGAGAACCTCAAACTTTCCATGAAACTGTGACTTCACCTGAAAGTCCCTTATGGAAAGAAGCGATTAAGAGTGAAATTGACCTTATCTTACAAAACCATACTTGGGAGTTGGATGATCTAGCCTCAGGCAATAAGGCCTTGGGGAGTAAGTGGATCTTTAGAAGAAAGATGAAAACGGATGGGTCAATTGATAAATATAAAGCTATGTTAGTTATTAAATGATACAAGCAGTGAGAAGGCTTGGATTACTTTGATACGTATTCACCTATGATAAGGATTACATTTATTCACATAGTGATTGCAATAGTCGCTTTACGTGGTCTGGAGATACATCAAATGGATGTAAAGACAACTTTCTTAAATGAAGATTTAGATGAAGAAATCTACATGGACCAACCCGAGAGGTTTTCAATTCCAGGTCAAAATAAGAAAGTTTGTAAGCTTGTTAAGTCATTATATGGTTTGAAGCAAGCTCCTAAGCAATGGCATGAAAAGTTTGACAATGCTATTGTAACGATCCAAAAATGTGTGTCACAATTATCTTTATTTCATTATGTGTTAACATGAATTAATTTGAGAATATCAGTCTGAATTGGAGCAATATCTGTTGGGGCAACGACTTCGGAACTGAAATTGACAACCTTAATGGGTTCAAAAATCGAAAGTGGGTACATGGATATGCTAATGGAAATTTTTAGAGCCATTTGGAAAGTTTAATTAAAAATTGATTTTGTCTGATTCGCTAAGTCATGTTTGGCTCATTGAGTTTAGAAATAGATGAGCTCCTTTGAGTCAACAAAAAAAGAAGAAAAATATGGAGAGAGAGAGAGAGAGAGAGAGAGTTCTAGAGACTTAGAAGAGAAGAAGAAGAACAAAGGGGAAATCAAACTAGCTTCAAAGATCAACACTCAAAGGTAAGAATTTCTTTCTAATTTCTTGACATGGAGCTAAGACATACATGAACTCATGAACATTAAGTTGAGATAGGAGGAATTCATGTTAACTTTGCATACATGGCATCAAATCATGTAATTCATGTTCATAAACTTGTTTTCTTGCATGGCTTCTAAGATTTGAAAGAAATTTCTCCATGAAAGCTTGAGTTGGAGCTTTAACTACATGTTTAGGTTTTGACATTTAATTCATGATTTTTGGTTGCTTGATTGGGAATTGGATTTGGTTTAAAATTTATGATTTTGTTTAAACTAGATATGTTGCATTCAACATGTTTTTATAAGTTCTTGGCCTTGAAATACATGGAATTGAATTTTGATTTTGGAAAGAATGAGGTTTCATTCAAGAGCAAAATTTCGGACTGAAATTGTACCCAAACTGCTCGAGCGGCCTAAACCACCGCTTGAGCGGCCAATTCCTTTTTGGCCAAAATTGTATTATGAAGTTCACCCGCCTGAGCGGCCAAGCCACCGCACGTGTGGCCAAACAGGGCAGATTTTCCAATTTTGTTTTCTCTTCGTTTTTTGGCTTCCGAGCCTTCATTTACATGATTTTCTTATGAAATTTACATCCATTAACATCTCATAAGCATGATAGAAATTAAAAAGAAGCAAACGAATGAGTAACGGATAATCTAATAGAATCAATTGAATGACTCGAATGTGTATTGAGAAATGTGCTATGAATGTTTGTGTTTGTAGATCAAGACTCAAAGACTGAACACTCGGTTTTGGAAGGCTACTGTGAGTAACATTTTTGTAAAGATATATTTGTATGGTATATGTTTAAACTGTTATTTGATAAGCTATGGTTTCTAAAATGTTATTTTGATACGTGAACGAAAGTCCTGTTTGCGAATCTATTATGGCATCCACAGATAGTCCCAAGTCATGGGGGACGACATATAAATGCGGGTCCATGATATATATATGATACGAGATCTCGTTAGCTACTTCATTGTGGTGATATGTGTTTAATCGGTATCCGGAACTGATTACTCTAGTCGGAATACAAATTGTGTTATGTTATGTGGGATGTACCATTATGTTATGTTTTGATATGAAACTGATAAGAATGATTGTCATGATTTGTTTTACGGATCTGATAAATTTGAAATTCGTTCACTAACCTCTTTACTTTAATGTTATTTACTGGGTTTTAGCTCACTGTTTTTATGTATACGTATAGGTAAGCGATCTGAAGGACAAGTATAGAAGGGGTCTTTAGCCGAACCACCGTTCTGAAGCCTACTGAGTTGTTTTGAGTGCCTCCGAGTTGAGGCTAGGCCTGGAAGGCCATTGTTAAGCTTTTGATCATGAAGTACACTTTTGTTATGTGCATATGTTATGTATAAGATGTTAAGTTATAAGTTATGTATTGTTTTGTGGGTAAATTAACGTTTATATGTGTACATGCTTGTTCATATAGATGCACAGCTCATTGGACTATTGGTATTTTTGTATATTGCTTCTGTTAGCGCCGATTACTTTTGGATTGTACAGGAGGGTCTTTGGTAATCTCGGATTACTGGCTGGTTACGACGCCAACTTTTAGGAGCGGGTTTGGGTCGTGACAGCTATGTTGTCAAATGGGTTTAGAATCAATAAGTGTGACAAATGCGTATATGTCAAAGACACAGACAGTGGCTGTGTCATTTTGTGTCTATACGTCAATGACATACTCATTATTGGTAGTAATGATGAAATGATTAAAACTACCAAGAAATTGTTAAACTCTAATTTTGATATAAAAGATATGGGCCTTGCAGATGTAATTCTGGGTATTAAGATTACTAGAACATCTGGTGGTATTGTACTTTCTCAATCTCACTATGTTGAAAAGATACTTGAGAAATTTGGTAAATCAGATACAAGTGTGTCTAGGACACCGGTAGACTTTAGTCTACATTTGACCAAGAATAATGGTGAGTGTGTTTCTCAGCTAGAATATTCGGGTCATTGAGAGTTTGATGTATCTGATGAGTTGTACAAGGCCTGATATAGCCAACTCTGTTAGCAGGCTTAGTAGATATGTGAGTAATCCGAATGTAGCTCATTGGAGAGGCATTATGCGGGTGTTAGGTTATTTATGCTATACTCGTGATTATAGGCTGCATTATACCCAGATACTCGGTGGTACTAGAATGGTATAGTGATGCTAATTGGATATCTGATATAAGGGACTCCAAATCCACTAGTGGTTATGTGTTTACCCTCAGAAGGGTAGTCGTGTCTTGAAAATCTTCCAGTCAAAAGTGTAGCTCGAGATCAACGATGGAATCTGAGTTTATTGTTTTGGATAAAGCAACTGAAGAAGTTAAATGGCTTCACCAATTTGTTGAAGATATTTCATGTTGGCTGATGCCAACTATCTGTATTCATTGTGATAACCAATTGGCGATTGGACGAGCATAGAGTAATATATATAATGGAAAGTTTAGACATATCTGTCGTAGACATAATTCCATATGACAACTACTCTTTAATGGATTTGTCTCTCTAGACTAAGGACAACATTGCAGATCCACTAACTAAAGGGTTAACTCGAGAGTTAGTAGAAACGTTGTCAAGAGGAATGAAGTTAAGGCCTTTAGTAATGTTAACGGAACAGAAAACCCAACCTAGTTGACTGGAGATCCCAAGATGTCACGACCCAAACCCGCCCCTAAAAGTTTAGGATCGTAACCGGCCAGTAATCTTAGATTACCCAAGGCCTTACTGTACAAAACATAATAAAACGGGGCTCGCGGAAGCGAAAACAAATACAATAGTCCAAAGAGCTGTGCATAATTATGGACATACATTTACATGCCAATAATATGTTAATTCACCCACGACAGTACATACAATTATACAAAAATTTAGATACAAAACATATAGGAGCATGCAACCAAAACAATAGAAACAAAACTCATACGGCCACCAGGCCTAGCCCCAACTCGGAGGCACTCAAAACGTCGGGTTAAGCTTCAAAACGGCGGCTCGACTCAGACTCCGCTTAGACTTGGCTCCCAGAATGTTCACCTATAAATACATAAATACAAATAATGAGCTAAAGCTCAGCAAGTAACATTACGTAAAGGGGTTAGTGAACGAATCCCAACATTTCATTTCATAATCCACATCTATCAGTTATAATCGTAATCAGTCAACAGTCAATATGTAGAAACATCCGTAATAGGATACGCCACAAAACCTTTTTCATACCCTTTACATAACCTTTTCATAACCTTTTCATAACCTTTTCAGTCTACAGTCTAACGAGGTCTCGTAACTGGCCATGGGCCAACAGGTCATTCGTTTACTGAAAACATTTATCATTGCAAAAACATGTCATAACGTTCATAATAACATATCTCTAAAGAAATGTTACTCACAGTGGGTTTCCGAACCGATTGCACGGTCTTCGAATCTTGACCTGCAAATATCAACATAATAACACATTCCTCAATATACATTATTATCAATTACGTAATTCATGCCACTACATTCTTCCTTTCCTTCATTTCATGTTCATAAGAGGCTAAATGATGCAATTAACATGTTAAAAACAAGTATGCAACTTCCCCAAAATGTTCCTGAAAAAGGCCTTCCCGCTCGAGCGCCCCCTTTGTCCGCTCGAGCAGAATGTACACGTTTTAAAACTACTGAGAGGCCGATTTTCCCGCTCGAGCGGGCATCACTCCGCTCGAGCAGACCATGCAAAAATCTGAAAATCTGGAACTTCTTCCAACTCTCATTCTTTTCTTTGAAACATTAACTTCCAATCTTAGAAAATCAAGGCTCAAAACCATTGATCAACAACATGATTGAACCATCAAACCTCAACACAAGGCCCATATAGATCATAAATAAGATTAAACCCATGAACTAAGATGAAAAACCATGAACGTATACTTACAAGCTTCGTATCTCTATATCCATGGAGGTTCTACCTCAATGGGTCAAAAAAATCATGAATTCATGTCATGCATGCACAAATTACACATAAATTCTCTTCTATTTCACTCACTTGCCATGAGATCATGAAGGATGCAACTTTATTTCAAGAATTTAAAAGAGATTCTTACCTTGATTGCTTAGATAGAGGTGTTTACACTTGATTTCCCCTTTCTTTCTCTTCTTCTCTTGGTCTCTCTCTCTCTCTCTCTCACGAATTCTCTTCTCTCTCTCTCTTTCCTCAGATATTTCTTTTCTTTTGTGTTGAATTAATGAGTCAACAAGCCACAATCTATATAGCCTATAATTAGTTTGTGCCATAACTTTAGCCAAACAAGGCCCTTGTCCCTATCTATATATCACATATAATCCACTTAAATCAAAAACGTGAGCCAAACAAACCTTAGCGAATCAGACGAAATTCAGTCTCAAATTTATTTTCCCAAATAGTTCTAAAAATTCTCGGTATCACAGAGACGTGTTCAATTTCGTTTTCCGAACCCGTTACAGTCATCAATTTCAGTCCCGAAATTGTAATTCTAGTAGATATTTGCCCAATTCAAACAAATATTCCTTAATTAATTCGTCTAAACACACAGTTAATTTCCATTAGTTATGACATGTATTTCGGGGTCGTTACACAAGATCTAGGTTCAAAGGGATGACCCAACTTCGTGTAACGGGTGCGTCACCGATGAGGTAAATCCTCTTGCCCATTCATTTGTACAGTGATACCCAGTTGGAGTGAAAGGTTAAGCTAATGCTTTTAATGACCTAAGTGATCTGAATAATCAACTGTGGTATAACGAGATACCTTATATAGGTCACTTATGTGAGTGTGAAGTGGGGCCGCTTCTTTAAGAATTAGTAAGGCCAAATTCTTTAAAAACATTCACTGAACCAGGCTAGCGTTACAGTGCCACACCGGACACACCAGTAAGAACAAGAACAATGGTTAGACTAACTCCTATGTAAGGTCTATTGTCTCGGTTTACACAAACGGCAGAACAGTTCAAGACATCACGTTCACTAGTCAGCTAATAAATCCGATAGGCTTTCACTATGAAAGGTTCAATGCCAACAACTACATTTTCTAATGCAGGGTTAGTCTATGTGCTCTCTGTTCGAGTCTTTGTTGTAAACGTTGTCCGTTTTCTTTATTCGATTAATTTTATTCATGTGGGGGATTGTTGAAAAAAATGGTTTTACGGTGACTTTAATGTGAAATTAAAGTAGGTCCCAACCACCAGTTGAGGTGGGATCAAATGGGTTTATATTCTTTGTAATAAGATCTTTACACCACAAAAGAATGACCAAAAATTATTAAGAATTGAATGAGAAATTGTCTCAGAAAGTTGGGCTCATAAATGAGGTATTGAGAATTGTGTATAACTACCAATCCCACATTGATTGTAGAGGAAAGTATTGATGGGTATTTGAACCTCAAGATTTTGATAAGGGCATGAGCCCTTTGGGCCATCCAAATTTTCCAAAGGAAGGGAGTTATGGATGCTTCAAGGATGGGCTTGGCCAAAACTATGGTCCTAGTTGGTTATGCAAAAATTACCACATGAGCGCGAGTGTCGCCCGGCCGGACCGAACCGGATCGGACCGGGTCCGTGATCTGTGGGTTGTGGGTCGTGGATCTTGAATCTTGGGACTTGGGACTTGGGCTTGGGATTGAGGCTTGAGGCTTGCTAGAATGGGTTAGGTTTGGGTTTGACCGGATTGGTGGTCCACCAACCTAATCTTTTTGGGCCACGTTTGTTTGGTGACTACAGATATACACACATGTGTATATAGAATGTATAACTCATACACTTATTCCACATCAGTTTTGTCCATTACTCCATCAGTTTTGCAAGAGTAATGGCTGGGAGGCTCCTCCTCTTTCCCCCATTGTGTATAAAAAAAGGCCATCTTCCTTGGTTTAACACATAATTCTTTTGCTCTCAGATTATAGTCAGTTTACTTCTATAGTATATTCTTCTTGTATGAGATAGTGCTGCCATTGTCTGTTCGCTGGAGCTAAATAGAAGATGCTTCTGTGTTAGCATGTCTATATCGTCGTATCTTGGGTGACAGACACTGACATACCTCCAACACCTACGGTGATGTGGCAAATATGTTATAAGGAGACTGTGGTATCACACATGTTTCGATTTGCTTTCTTTTCCTTAAGGTTTTGTTATATGTATTTCTATTCATTATGTTGTATGATGTAGTCCTATGATTTCTTATTCTGTAAATCAATTTAATTAAGTATGAATCAGTTTGTTTATTTTATTTAATTTCTTTACAATTTATACAATAATAATTTCTTAATATGCCAAGAACAAGAATCTTGCCCTCATTGCTATTAGCATAGAAAAACTAAAACCCATGTTTTTTCTTTTCCAAAATGAAAGATTGAAACTAAAATCTGCTTTGTGCGCTTCTGAACCCTAGGTTTTTGAAATTTGGGAAAAGAAGAATAAGAAGGAAAAATGAAAAGAGAAGGGGAAAAGAAAAAGAAAAAAAAAAGGTCTTTACCTAAAGTTTGACTTTTCCGATCTGTGTTCTTCATTTCTATGATAACCCAACCTGTACTATGCTTAATTATGCATGTAATTATGTTTTTGATATGAATTTGCAAGTTTAAGTATATAAATTATGTGAATTTGGTATAATATCTGTTGAATGTAGGAATATCTATTGCAATTGGAACTTTGAACTGAAAATTAAAAGCTTTAGAGGTACGATAAGCCAAAACCAACTTCATATCTGTGATTAACATGATTTATAGAGCTTACGATGAAATTTCAAAAAATTACAATTCGTAATGTTTAATTAGCCTAAATTATATATCTTTAGCTCTCTTGTGTTCTTCATTCTTGTTGGGACTTGCTAGAGAGTTGGGTTAGAGAGAGAGGAAAAGAGGAAGCTAGGATTTTGCTTGAGTTTCAAAGGGCAAACCCTATATTGAAGCTAAGGTATGAAAATTTACTTATAATCTTTGTCTTTAACTCATCCTTGTCATGGAATCAAGAAAAAATTAGAAGTTTTGAGCTAGGGTTTTGAGTTGTGTAAGGGTTTGAATAAAATCATGTAATCTTTTCATTTTTGTTTGATTTGAGTTCATTCTTGTGATTGATCCATGAAAGAAACTCTAGATGGTCTGTACAACTAAGATTTGTTGGAAGATTCACCATGTTCGTATGTATTTTGAGCTTAGGTAAGACATTCACGATTGTATGAAAAAAATAAGACCTTGATTTTGTTATTGAAGCAAGATTGATGTGTTTGAGATGTAATTATCCTTGAATCATGCTAGTTCACCATGTTTTGAGCTACTTTTGCTTTGTATTTGGCTTGGAAATGGATTTGGAAAGTTTGCATCTTTGAACCATTTTCGAATTATCTGATTTTGCCCAAACCGCACGAGCGGCCAAGGGCTCCGCACGAGCGAAACATGAACAAAAACAGGGAATTGTATTCTGCTTAAACCACCGCTCGAGTGGTCAAGGCCATTGCTCGAGTGGCCTAGTCACCGCACGAGCGGTCAAAGTGGGCGCACGTGCGGCCAACCCTATTTCAGCTTATACCTGGTAACCTCAAAAAGGCATATTTCCTTCATCCAAACTCCATTTTAAGTGATTCTTAAGCCTAGATTCAGGCCCTGGAAGTCTAGTTTCTAATGGTGGTGGTCTCACATCCAAATTGTAAGTACACAAATAGATATGCGCAAATTAGTGAAGGTTGTTTATTTTCTTTTAACCATTTCATGTTATTTCCTACCCTAACTTAGTTCCCTTTCGTTTCTTGCTATTTCCTTAAACCTTAAATATGTAAACATGATATTTTAAATGGAAAACATATGAAATTGTTGTAGGAAATATTAATTTAAGTCATGAACATTTAGGGTCGTTTAAAGTACATCTTTGACACAAGCTTTGTACGTGAAACATATGTAGAGAAGTTTAGCATTAAACACTTGAGAGGGATTAAAGGATGGGGAATGATTGAACGGATGTGTAATGAATAAATCGATTGAGTGAATTGAAAGCAATGCGTTTTGAAATGTTATGCTTGGTTATGTTTCTGCAGGCTGAGTCGTTAAGGAGTATCATCCAACCAAGCACTTTGAGTAATTTCTTTGTAATAGTATTTTCATATGAAATACTTTGCAATTGTGAAACTTATGCTTTGTATAAATTATGTGCCTTGATGAGTGTTTTCGAAATGATAAAATATGCTTGAAATCTTCGGAGCAATTATGCTATGGCAAGTTTCTGAAAGAATGTTTTGATAAGAATGAATGGGTTTCCTTTTGAGCAATAATTATGATAAATTAGAAAAATGTACTTTGACCCTCGGTAACTGTTATTTGTCTATGATCCGTCTTAGACGTTTTGCATAAGCTAACGATTTGCGATAAACGTTCTGTATGATGTCAACCTTTGACGATTGTCCTATATGGTAATTCAGCAAATTAATTAAGGCCTTCGGGTACTCTGCTACGACTTGGAGTTATGAAATGTTAGATAAGCAATATTTGATACTATGTGATTTGAAACAAGCTTTAATGTGATTTGGAATCAGACTTAAATGTTTCATTTGATCGGAATGAAGGAACTTCATTAATATTATATGACATGTGTAATATGGACAAGAGGCCACTTGTTATATGATTGGGCCTGAGGCCGTTTGGATATATGATTGGGCCCGGGGCCATTTTGAATATATGAATATACGACTATGAACGTTGTGAGAATCTTATGATCATCTATTTACACTACTTTACTGTAACTCACTGAGCTTCACTCACCGAATATTATGTATGCACATGTAGGTGATTAGCAGTATAGAGCACACCCCTAGAGTTAGCTTTAGGGGCTATTTTGTAACCCAACCGAGTTATGCCTCTGAGATGGAGTTTTGTCTTGACTCACACCACACCTTGACCTTATTTTGTTTTTGCCATTATGGTTTTGGGTTTGTAAACAATGTGTAAATTTCTTGTGGCACTTATATTTTTGCTTGGGCATGTAAATGTGTTAATGCGTTATGAGGTTATCTTCATAATTTTTGCTCATGATTGGCATAGCTTAATGGACTTCTCTTTATTATACGCTTCCGTTTATGGCCCCATTAGCATAAATATTCTATATGATCGTTTGAGGCTTTCGGTAATCTACGAGTTACTGGCGGGTTACGACCCAAACTTTTAGGGGCTGGTTCGGGTCATGACATTTCAATACGGCCTGCCAAATATTGCTCCAATGACAGTAGGAGAAGGGGTGGCTGCCAGCGTTCTACTCTCTCTCTCTCTGCATTCTTACTATTTGTCACGCCTCAAGTTCCGTGACAATGCCGCACACTCATTTAAGTGAGCATGCAAGGCTAAGAATCCAACACATAACCAACAATGTAAAATATTCCAATTAAATCCTTAATTATCATAATGCTAAAATCCATAAAAATTGATTATTCTTATCATATGAAATTATCCACCAAGTCCACTAATAAAATCCATTAACAAAACAATAATCCAAGTACTTAAATCATAGTCCTACTCTCAGCACTCCCACATGTAAAAATCCCGCGCAGCTCTGCTCTTCAGAATCTGAAAAAAAAATAAGGGTAAGCTAGATAGCCCAGTAAATAACTAACCATCACTGCTAGCTGAATCAAGTATACGAAAAAACAAATAAATAAATCGATAACCAATAAATATAATTTTTTGCTACAATTCAATAAATAAACAATTATTTGTAAGATGGTTTCATAGCTAAAAATAAACAATGTACCATACATTTTAAATGAAAAGCCAACAAGATAATTCAAAGTAATTCGTTGTTCAAATCGATGGTTCGATATTCAGATGGTTCGATGATTTGATTCACAAAACCTAAGTCTTAATGACTACGGTCACTTAGCCCGTGACAAGACCCAGAACCACACATAGGCCGGTGGTAAGGCCCCAAAAGAAAACTAGTTTCTGTGCCAATAAATAACCCCCATTGGCTAGGGTCCAAATCATAGTCAGACTAGAGTGATGTTCAAAATTCAAACAATACACAACTTTTAAATAAAATATTCGATATTTTCGAAATAAACATTTGGTACAATTTTCAGAATAGTTTTACAAAATATTCAAATAGCTTTCATAATAATATTCGATATTGTTTTATACTTGACCCATATTTTATTTTAAGAGAACATGAATGCTATAAATAAATATTTATAATTTTAAACGATTCAGTAGGAATAAAAATGAACCAACAGTGATAGAGGGTTACTTACCTCAAACAGCTAAAATAATATTTCCCAAGCTAATCTCAAATTACCAAGATCCACCTCAATCTCACAAGCCTAATAAAATATTACACCGCATAAACAATTATTATGTGCACCCATCTTTCTCTTCTTGTAACAACAATAGAATAAATTAACCCAATCGCCTATTAGGAACTCCCACAATTTAGCATCAAAACAAAGTCATCACGGCTTCGGAAATTATCAACCCATATTATTCTATTGTTGTTTATATACATGTAAAAATTTGTAATTGCTTGTAGCCAATCTTGTATCCCACAAACACACCACCATTAAACTTAACCCATCACATATTAATCTCAAAATATGAACCACCCAAACGGAATGCAAAATACACTCTAAAATTGAACAAAATCGAGAACCCCAACATAGACTACATCAATACAATTATTTAATCATATATGCCCATAAAATCATCTATTGATATATTAACACTAAAATCATAGATAAGAATACAATAAAATAAATCTTACCTAAGTGATGAATAAAGCAAAACTACCACTCTTATGAATCCTCCTTCTTTCTTTTGGTTTTAGTTTCTTTTCTTTAATTTTTTTTTTTCAAACCCTTGCTAAGCATCCACGCCTCTCTCTTTTTTTTTTCTTTTTTTTTTTCCTTCTACTTTTCAAACCCTGCGCAGCTTTCGAAATAATCCTCCCAAGCCTTCTGTTTTTTGTTCTTCTCTTAGACTTGAAGCAAAACATGTGGGTTTATTAACCTAGTTTCTCAAACTTACAAAATTGCCCATCTATGTCATAGAAATTATAATACCATCTCATAACTAATTTCTTGATATTACTAAATGATCCATATAAATTAATTTAATTATCAATCTATCCAAAAATAATAATATACAAAACTTGGGTTTTACACTATTCATTTGTTTGTTTGTTTGTTTGTTTTTTTTTTTTTTGCCTGAAGTAAAATGATGTTATTTTGTGCACTCTATGAAAACTACAGAGAAGTCACACTGTAGAGGATCTGAACGCCCTTATATAAACATTGATCCTTGAGTTCTTCTAATCATGAATTTTACAGATAGGTTTGACAATCGTTCATGTTTATTTTATACTATGGCTACGGTGTAACTAAATGCACTATAATCTCAAAGTAATTCACTAGTCGCTCAATCAAATTTACAAGCATGTCTAATAAGATTGAGTAACAGCTAATTTGGTTTTTTACAAGTCAAAAAAGAGTTTTAAAATCATCAATCACAAAGACGTTTTTTGTAATAGTCAAATCAATCATATCAGTTGTGAATTGAAATACATTTTAAAATTCAACCTATATGCATATAATTTTCATTTCAAACAGTATTACTTGAGTGTATTAATATCAAAAGAATAAAAATTCAATTAGTACGGAGCAATACGATATGCATCAATTGATATTTAGTGTTATGTGTCTTTGCGTGTTGAATTGTATTGTTTCCTCTAGGTTTATGTTTGGATGACCTTTTGGTATTTTGTGGCTATGTTGAGAGTTTGGTGAAGCACATGATTAACTTTGGTGTATGTGCCAATTTAATTAGGATATTAATATTAAGTAATGATGTTATTTTTGCCTTGACTATTTTATCAACAATACTATAAAATCACCCTTATCAATTCAGAATTTATCCAGAAAAAGAAATTAATAACTTAGATTCATTTTATATGTGGATTCCACACTATATCAATTCAATGTCTACCACACAAACACATTCAAGATAAATTCGGGATCCATAAGATGGATTCCTAACATTTTTCTTGTTTTATTGATGTATTCTACTTGTATTGCTTGTTTCTAGTTTTGTATCAATAATTTTTTTTTTTATCCCTTAAAAATAAATAAAAAAAAGTTATGCCTCAAATTCGCTATTTGCAACTGTCTAGGTTTGTGTTCGATAATGGGCAATATGAATTTTTATATGAAAAAAGATTGATTAGTGATTTGAAAGAACTTTCCATCTAAGAATCATTGTTCTTCCTATATATGAATGTTAAAAGAGATTGAACTCAAATAGGGGACTAAGGTCTCTCGTGGGACACCTCAAATAAGTTGTTTATTGATTTTTTTTTTTATTATCATACTATCTCTTTATTTTTTTGCATATATTTTCGTAATAAGTAAATGTTGGGATTTATTCCATATCCACCAATGTGAATGAAAGCATACCCACGCACACACCAAAGAGAAAAATAATCACATACAAATTTACGTGGTTTAGACCAAATTGCCTACATCCACGGGAGAGAGAGCTTTCACTATGAATAAAATAGAGAATACATGTGAGATGCCCAAAACACTTGAAATTTACACTACCTAAATCCTATGCTCAAAGATAGTTGAGCCCTTACTCACTCGGCGCCTACGGTATTTTTTTCTCTCATCCTTACATCTCTAATTTTTCCTTCACCTCAACCTCTCAATCTCTCTTAGAGAAACCCTATATAGTCTACATGACTATTTCTAATAATCCATCCATGAGAATCTCAATCCAAATAATTAGGTAACCAAATTTTACATATATTAAGTTTTCTAATAGATTCCAGACTCTACTATCTTAACGTAAATAATTGTATAAACCAACGTCATAACTGTATGAGACCTACCTTTATTACATGGGTAGCCAATTTCTTAGGGGTGAGCATGGTCCGGATTGGACCGGATTGAGGTAAAACCAGGACCAATCCGTTATCTACGGTTCCTGAAAAATTAGAACCAATCCAATCTGTTTAAATCATGGAACCAATCCGAACTAATCCATTTAAATACGGATTGGATCGGTTTAGGACCACGGATTTACATAATTAAATAACAAAAATATATATATATATATATAACACTTTAATTTCATAAAAATATAAACATAGCGCTATATTAGTTCCACAATAGCAACATGTTTTTCTATAATAACGACATACTATTCTAGAATTTAAACAACCATAAGAAAATTGGTTTCACCATAAGTATTTAGACCATTACAAATTAAAACTAAAAACTAACAAATAAAAGTAATAAAAGAAGATATTATACGGTTTTAGGTTTGAGTTTAGATTTCATATAGAATAAGAGAAGATACTATGGGGGAGGATGTATAATAAAAATATAGACTATTTATATACGGTCCGGATCGGTTCCAATTCGGAACCGTGGGGTTCAATCCGGAACCAATCCGTGGACTACGGATTTTTAATTCTTCAATCCGGAACCGAACCGCGGATTCAAAAAACCAATCCAAATCTATCGGATTGGACTGGACTGGATCGGATTACGGATTTCACGGATTCCTTGCTCAGCCTTACTAATCCTAACATTCACCCCCTCTACCTATGTGGGACAAATGTTATGTGCATCTTTCAACCTGGATGTCCTGGTTTACATGATATACTCTACCTTTACTTAGGGGTGAGCATGGTCCAGATTGGACCGGATTGGGGTAAAACCAGAACCAATCCGTTATCTACGGTTCTTGAAAAATTGGAACCAATTCAATTCGTTTAAATCATAGAACCAATCAGGACCAATCCATTTAAATACGGATTGGATCGGTTTAGCACCACGGATTTACATAATTAAATAACAAAAAATATATACATATAACACTTTAATTTCATAAAAATATAAATATAACACCATATTAGTTTCACAATAGCAACATGTCTTTTCATAATAGCGACATACTGTTCTAAAATTTAAACAACTATAAGAAAACTAGTTCTACCATAAGTATTTAGACCATTACAAATTAACACTAAAAACTAACAAACAAAAGTAATAAAAGAAGATACTATGCGAGTTTATGTTTGGATTTAAGTTTTATATGAAATAAGAGAAGATACTATGTAGGAGAGTGTATAATAAAAATATATACTATTTGTATACGGTCCGGATCGGTTCCAATCCGGAACCGTGGGGTTCAATCCAGAACCAATCCGTGAACTACGGATTTTTAATTTTTCAATCCAGAACTGAACCATAGATTCAAAAAACCAATTCAAACCTACTGGATTGGACTGGACTAGATCGGATTACAGATTTCACGGATTTCTTGCTCAACCCTACCTTTACCTAGAAGATGTTGCACCCTCTTGAATTGAGTGCCCAAGTTATTTGCACTTTACGCAATAATGCTCAAATGTGTTCTTCGTAACTTCCTCTGGCCTCATGCTCAAGCCTATGAGATCTACCATACCTTCCTGAGATGTCTCCACTGTCACGAACCAAAACTTTCATAGAAAGCGACCTGCGTTCTCCTTCAATGTACACCTTCTTGTCGCAAAATCGTCTCAACTTCTATGCCTGAAGCTTCCTTCTGTGAAAATCTAGCAAACCGTTGTCTTCCTTTTGGTGGCCACCAAATATCCTTGCAACTATTGCTTACCACAATTCACCCATAACTCGTACTACTTGTATGATGCTTGATAGTAGCTTCCCTCTTGCACAGCATGCTCCATGAACCTATACTAGTTGCCAACTAATTGCCCATCAATGATTGGTCTTCCGCATTATTGATTGAACTAGATTGCTCTTAGATCGCCTATATCATATGCAATCCCTTTTGATCATATTCAATCCCTTTAACCGTTTAGAATTTGAAATTTTTGAACGTATCGGTGAAACCACAACCCTTAAAAACCTTTCGATCCACCTTCGCCATGAATTTTTCTACCATGTTTCTTCTTGTAAAAGCCTTCACCAAATTTGCACCTTTTTTTTTTTCCTGTTTCACTAGGATTTCTTTCTCTTTTGTGCAAGTCCTTCGTCTGCAATAACCGGATCAACAACTATAAGTTTTAATACCACTTATTAGGATTTATTTCATATCCCCCAATGCGAATGAAAGCACACCCATGCATACACCAAAGAGAAAAAACAATCATAAACATATTTATGTGGTTCGACCCAAATTGCCTATATCTACGGGAGAGAGAGCTTCCACTATAAATAAAATAGAGAATACATATGAGATGGCCAAAACACACAAAATTCACATCATTACCCAAACCCTATAGTCAAGGGTAGTTGAGTCTTACTCACCCGGTGCTAGGGGTGGGCATTCGTTGAGCTGGGTCGAGTTTGGGCAGGGCGGACACTACATAATAAGGAACTTTGTGTCTGCCCAAGCTTGGTTTAGCTCTAACATCGGACCTCTACATCTGCCCAAGTACGACCAAAAAAATAATTATAAATCTCAAGCACATTCATCAGGCTATATGTTAAATTTTTTTAAAAAAATTTCATAATTAAATCCAATCATATATTATATTTATTAAATAAATATATTGACATCATTATAAATTGAATGGTTTTGTGTATAAATTAAAGGATTTCTTAAATAAATTTAATTATACATCACCACAAATTTGAGTTTCAATAAAATTTATAAAGATAAAATCTAGATCTCCAAAAAAAAAAATATTTTTTAATATATTATAATTAATTAATTTTTTTATTTATATATTTAATAATGGGTCGGCTGGGTTGAAAGTATAAATTTCAAGCCCAGTCCATTAATATGTTGGGCTGAAAATATTGGTCCAATGCCACCCTATGGGCTAAAATAATTTTTCCAAACCTAAAAAAATAAGATTGGGCTAGACGGGCCAACAGGCCGATGCCCACTTCTATCTAGTGCCTACAGTATTTTTTCTGACCCTTACATCTCTAATTTTTCCCTCTCCTTAACCTACAAGAAAATCTACATTCCACATGACTATTTATAATAATCTACTCATGAGAATCCTTATCCTAACTTAAATTCATGTATAAATCCAGGGCTAGTCCTGGGTATGGATCCATCAGGCCATGGCTTAGGACCCTTCAAAATAGACAAAAAAAAAAAAAGGGCCCCCTCCTATTATAATTTATGTAATATATTAGGTATGTTTTAAGTCCAAAAAAAATTAAAGAAGGCCTAACCTAATTTAAAATAAATTGACTCCTTAAAATATTAAAAGACCCATTCAAAATTAAAAAGGCTCATTCTTTCTCCCTATCTAATTTCTAATCCTAACTTTTAATTTAATTTTCCCAAAAATTTGAGAGAAGCGGCACAACAGAGCACTAACGAATTTCTCAAGAATTCAAAGCAAGTATGATTGATTTATTTGCCTCTAAAAATGCAAGAAGAGCGAAGATCAAGTGATACTTATTAGTTGTTGTAATATAATGCTAAGTATTTTTTGTGATTTTGACACAAATCTTTTGTCTGTTACCTTCAAAAAAAATTTCGTTAAATGAAAAAAAAAATGTAAAGGGCCCCAAATAATCTAGTGATATTTATTAGCTGATTGTCAACTTTGGACCCTGGACATCTTAGGGCCGGGCCTATATTAATCAACCTAATAACTATATGAGACTCACTTTTATCATATGGTAAATTAATCGTAACAGTAAAAAAATAAAAAAATAAACCATATTCAAAACAACTGTAAATTGTAATTTTTCTTACAATCTGAACCCTTAACACACATTCTGAATTCTGTGTAATTTTTTTTTGATCGGCAAAAGAAACTTCATTGATGAAAGAAAACAAGTACAAGGTACACGAAAAAATATATCAATAAAGGAAAGGGAAGTGCAGAAGCATCACAATGCGCTAACTGATCCCAACTAGGTTGGCACCACCGAACGCACCCTATCATTTGCTGGCACCCTAAGTTGGTGAGAGACCAACGGGAAAAAAAAAAAAAAAAAAAAAAAAAAAACACACACGAAGAACGAAGAACCAAAGCTGCAGCAGCTATAATCCCCTGAAGACAACACCCAAGCTGCAGCATTGATGCTTAAATCCAATATTCCAAGATTGAACAGTTCTCAATGCACCAAAACAACACTACTTCTGCTGACAGAAAATTTAGATACTTCCATTTCGAAAACAAATCGTCAAAAGAGACAGTATCTAATTATACCAACATGAAAGCATTACAGCAGGAGAACATCCAAGAAAACATATCAACAAGAAGCGATGTTTCTGATAGGATTCCACTCCATTTAAATCACCCTTTTCTTTTCTTTTTTTGTTTTTATTTTTGTTTTTGTTTTGTTGGTGAATAAACATGTTCTTCAGAATAATTAAGGCTGTAGCCAACCTTATTGACTGTAGCGTAAACACAAGAAGGTGAATAAACATGTTCTTCAGAATAATTAAGGCTGTAGCCAACCTTATTGACTGTAGCGTAAACACAAGAAGCCTTTTGCTTTGAGGTGTGCACGTTGCGGTTCAAATGATTTGAGAATAAAATTATAAATTAAATTGTTAATGATGGATTGGTAAATAACAAAATTACGGTTTGTGATGGCTTCAATTTGCTAATTAATTGAAGAATAATTTTAAATAATTATCAAGTATTTTCATAATATATAACATTAATTTACATAATATTTTTTTTATATATATAACACAAATTAATTTTATTTAATATTTTTATATATATAACATTAATTTACAACAAATTTCACATTTTAAATCTCTTTCACATTGATTTTTACCTTGATATTTCATTAAAGGTTAAAAAAATATATGTATTAACTATAGTAAATCGGAGCGATTTCGAAAATAGATTATAAATTTCAAACTGCAGATCGAACTAACCTGTGGTTAGCGAATGGATCGGTGCAGATTGATATAGATTGGGCAATTTTAACGGATTAGACTGTATGTTGCACAACTTTACTGTTGCCCACAGCCTACCAATACTAATAATAAAGTCTCGTTTGGGAACAATAAATTTTAGTAACTTTTTTGATTTTTTTTTGTTAAAATATAAGGAAAAAAAATTAATATGTTTAGAATGACTTTTTAAGTTTTTACGAAAAATGTGTAAAAAATAAAGTAAATGAAAATAAATTTTTAACTTTTTCGTATTTGTTAACTTTCTAACTTTTTTTTGGGTAACTTTTTAGCTAAAATTTAAACTCTAGGCTATTTTGAAAATATGATTAAAAGCTAATTTTTGATTTTTAATCTATTTTGAGTCATATTACATTTCTACTTTTTCATACATTTAAAAAAAAAAAAAACTAAAAAATTAATTTTTAATCAACTTCCCATGAACGAGGCCTAACCGAATGGACAGAACTTGTTCACCCATTAACCCTGTTATTTCTAGACAGTTACTTATTTATTTATTTTTTTTTTCAGAGTTTGCTAAGTAACAAATATTTTAGGATAAATTATAAATACACCTCTTAAAATTTTTATTTAAAATACAAATGGTTCTTTATGGTTCTAAAAATTACATCCCGTCATTTGAACTTTTTAATTTCATAACAAATAGCTCATTTTATTAATAAATTATCAAGTCAATTAACAGTTTTTAATAATGTCAAAAATTTATTTCAATTAATAATTTAGATAATTTTATTATTATATAGAAAAGCAGTTAGGAATTTTATTTTTTCAATTAATTTTGTTAAATAAAAAATTTTGACAATAAAATATTTATAATTTTTCAAATCATAAAAAATAATCTATATTTTAATCAAACTTTAATCGGTATATTTACAATACAACACATACAAAACACCAGATATAATGTCCACGTGTAAGAGGGAGATTAATGCCTCAGTCATTTTTTTTAAATGTATGTGCAAAATTTTTTATTTTTTGATCTCTCTACTAGAAGAATTTAAAAAGTATACATATAAAAAATCCAAAAAAGATCAATTGTTTTTTATTCCTTTATTTTTTGGTTTTTTTAAAAAAAAATATATATATATATATATACATTTGAACCTAATGGTCTAATACTTTTTGAACCTTAAGAGAAAACCACTAAATACAAATAAAATAAAATAAAATAACAAAAAAATTATTTAAAAAGTTAATTCCAAAACTCTCTAAATTAATAAAAGCAATGTTAGGAATACAAAAAAAATTTGCCAAATACTCACATGGGTGGGACCTACACCCATATGGGGGACCTACACTCATATGAGTGTTTGGTAATTTTTCTAATAAATCAAGAGTCTCTAGTATTATTGAATTAATAAGAGCAACTAGCTTATCACCCGTGCTATGCACGGGATAATTATAGATATTTATATTTGTTTTCATTTTTTTTAATATATAATTAAATATATAAATTAAATATATGGGGTTTGACCGAGGAGTTTGAAAGAATTTAATAAGTGTTTATTTATTTATTTAAGAGGCATTTACACAATAATTACATGGGTCTCTTGGGGATGCAAAAAGTAAGGAAATTAGGATTTCATTTATTGCGTTATTCATTTAATAAGTGTAATTATTATAAATTAAGTGTTTATTGTAATCAATAGTGTAATTATTACAATCCTTGAATTTATTGTAATCAATAGTGTAATTATTACAATCTTTGAACCAATCACCAATCACCAAGTCAATTTTTTTAAAAAAAAAATATTAAAAAATCAGGAAATTAGGATTGGCATGTTGGAGGTTCCACAAGCCTTGGGTTTTAAAAGACCCTTTTCCTTAATATATATCTAATAAATCAAGAGTCTCTAGTATTATTGAATTAATAAGAGCAACTAGCTTATCACCCGTGCTATGCACGGGATAATTATAGATATTTATATTTGTTTTCATTTTTTTTAATATATAATTAAATATATAAATTAAATATATGGGGTTTGACCGAGGAGTTTGAAAGAATTTAATAAGTGTTTATTTATTTATTTAAGAGGCATTTACACAATAATTACATGGGTCTCTTGGGGATGCAAAAAGTAAGGAAATTAGGATTTCATTTATTGCGTTATTCATTTAATAAGTGTAATTATTATAAATTAAGTGTTTATTGTAATCAATAGTGTAATTATTACAATCCTTGAATTTATTGTAATCAATAGTGTAATTATTACAATCTTTGAACCAATCACCAATCACCAAGTCAATTTTTTTTAAAAAAAATATTAAAAAATCAGGAAATTAGGATTGGCATGTTGGAGGTTCCACAAGCCTTGGGTTTTAAAAGACCCTTTTCCTTAATATATAGATAGTAGGAATACAAATTTTTTTTAACCAAAATCCTTAGTTATTCAACCCTCATTTGAGATGTTGGTTATTTTAGTTGGTTTTTTAATTTTTTGGCTGAAGGGTTATTTTAGAAACTAACTATTTTAGTTAGCTTTTTAACTTTTTACGAAAGAACGTGCAAAAATGTAGAGAGAGTAATTAATTTTTTGATAGTGACATTTTGACTTTTTTAATAGATTGCCAAAACAATCCTTTATGAGATACACAAACAAAAAAAGTCGTGTTTGGGATGATTTATGATTTTTTTTTTGTTGTAGTTGAACAGATGGTTATAAGAAAAAAAAAAAAAAAGTGATTGATTGATGTGTAGGAAATAACATTTTATCTTATTAACTATTTTAGTTTTTTTTTTGTCTTTATCGGTTGTTTTAACCAATTTAGCTCATCTTGCATTTAAGTGGAGTAGTGAAAAAAAATTACATTTTCATGATGGAGCAACTATAATAAGTGCATGGTGTAAATACATTCTTAGAGCATCTCCAACGGTAGTAGGCATTTTACCTATTTAAACATTACTATAAAGTATACATTTTATTTTGCCGGTCAACTGTTTCATGTTTCTACTCCAACCATGCTCTTTATTTTAGTTATTCATCCAAATACTATAACCTTTATAGAATGCCACGTCAACAATAAAGATAGAGGGAAATAATCCTAATGATTAAATACATTTTGTCTAGTTTTGAAGGCTAGCTACATGTAGCTAGTGAATGTGAGCTTAGCCAAAATGCCTAATCATATGCCTAGTGTATTGGAGTTGAAAAAAGTGAGTCACATTAAACATTTTGACTAATAGACATTATATGCTTAGTGGGTTGGAAATGCTCTTATGCTTGATGCAGTTTTTTTGTGTTAGAATTGCACCAAAAAATAAAAAAATCATTAGTAATATAATTTTTTTCCCCACTACTCCATGTATTTGCAATTTCCCCACTGTTATACTCTCACATACAAACCCTATAAATAACTCTTTCTGTGCCAAGATTTCTGCCATCCATATATATGTACATATATTAGTAGCTCCGCAATTTAAATAAGTAAAAATAAAATAAAATATTATTATATAAGTAAAAATTAAAAAAATCTTCTTCTTACCCCTCCCACCTATTCTAATTTTTTTTTTTAAATAAAAAAAATAGACACTTGACAATATAAGGAGAGGAGAGGACACCACCAAATGTGTTCACTTTATAATAGTTGTTTTAAATAGAAAAATAGGCACTTACGCTGTGTTTGGTTGGGGGATTTGGAGAGAGATTTGGAAAAGGAAAAGGAAAAGGAAAAGGTGTGTGAAACTAGGTAAAATATAGATATATTTTATTCACATTTCACCTACCTTTTCCATTTTCCTTTTCAAATCCCTCCTCAAATCCCCCAACCAAATACGACATTAGCAGCATAAGGAGAGCATGCTTCACGACACCACCAAAAATGTTCATTTTGTAATAATATATATAGATAAATAAATAGATAGAAGATTGATAGATAACTAGATAGATAGATAGAAGATAGAAAAGATGTATACATATATATATATATATATATATATATTTTGTCAGTCAATAGAAGAGTAATTACGAATATAAGAAATATTTATATCATCGAACAAACCACTAATCCAAAATAATAAAGTTAAGAAAGCCTAACAATCAATAAACCATGGCCACCAAGTCCAAAAATCACTAATTACATACAATTTCATAATAGAGGAGAAATAAACTGCCATAAAAGATATCAAATTTTTCTCTATAAAAGTTGAATCCACAAATTCACAACACAAGGTGTTCCGTAATTACTAAACTAAATATTCTGATTTTTTCTATTCCCCGATAGAAGGCTTCTTATAGTAAAATTTGAGTGAAGAAAAAAAAATGCAAGTCATCTCACAATACTATTCCATCAATCAATAGGACGTCTTATGCATTATGAAGTTTAAGGTTCCAAAAGAGAAAATTTAATGAAATCACCTTTCCCAGTTCAAGAGACAATTTCAAAAATCATTCCTTCTAGTCGACAGCTCCAAAAGGTTGATTAGATTTTATTCTTTATGCTTAATAATGAATCCAAATCCCACATGTTCATAGCATGACACCATCTTCTCTCTCTAAATCTACCCATTCTATGGGTAGGGGAAGACTATGGTACACAATATGCATTTTATAATTAAAAAAGAAAAGAAAAGAAAGATATAATTTTATACTTTCTGAATTATAACTAATGTTAAGATAATTGTATGAAGAGAGAAAAGAGAATCTTTGTGTATTGAATAATGTAATATATTATTGTATCTTGAACTACTACAATAGGTGGCTTATATATAGGACTTATATGGAGTGCTAATTAAGAAATCATGATAATAAGGAAACTTATAGAAATATGAAAACCTAACAAATATGGAAAATAATATATTCTAGATATGTTTTAACATCCCCTCTCAAACTCAAGTAAGTAAACTAATTTGAGTTTGGAAGAACAAAAATGTAAATAAATGAGAACTTGTTGTGTACAACAAACAAAAGAGCCTGCTAGTTGCTAGGCGCGATTGAGAAGAGTCTGTTGCTAGGGAAAACGATAAGGACCTGCTAAGGATGATTGAAAAGAGTCTGCTACTAGGGCAAATGAAAGAGCCTGTTAGGGGCAATTGAGAAAGAGTCTGCTGCTAAGGCAAATGATAAGGGCTTGCTAGAAACGATTGAGAAGAGTCGGCTACTAAGGCAAATGATAAGGGCCTGCTAGGGGCAATTTTGAATGGCGTGTTCACTGACGGGCCTTAGGAGGCGCTTGAACATGAATGGATGTTGAACCAACAGACGTGATACACACGTAACTTATGACGTGGTGCTAAGCAGTGATGGAAACAGATGCAAGAGTGAGTGTGCCAGGGGGCGACTTATGACAGGGTGCGCTAAGGGGTGGCTTTGATGGTTCACATGGTTATCATCATACTCACCACGATATAGGTATATTACCCCCCTCAAACTCAAATAAGTTTTAAGATAGAAACTTATTTGAGGTTGAAAGAGAACTGAGAAAGAGAGAGAGCGGAAGCAGAAATAAATAAATAAATAAATGAAGATTGAGATCTAATGCCCATAGCGGAGGTGGTAGTTGATTAATTGCTGGAGATTGGGATTAACACACATATGTGTAAAATTCTAGCAGACAACGAAGGCAAAGTTGCCAATTGGCCGCCCGCTGGTAAACTAGAATGATAAGTCGAATTTTATAGCTCTAATACCATGTTACAATATCCATAAGAGAGAGAGAGAGAGAGAGAGTGTGTGTGTGTGTGTGTGTGTGTATGTGTGTGTGTGTGAGAGAGAGAATATCATATTATGTGTATATTCAATATTGTGTGTCTTACAATACAATGAAGAGGCCTCTATATAGGCAAGGTAAGAGTGGACAACAACACAGTTATGAAAATATTCTAATATGGCAAAATCTAATTACAACATCTAATATATATAGTGAATATATATATACTATATTCACTAACAACCCCACTGAAACTCAAGGTGGTTGCAAAAAGACCAACTGGAGTTTGAAGAAAATAAAATAAAATAAAAATAATAATGTTGGAAGACAGTTTGTGGTCTTGCCAGACCATTGTCGGAGCAGTTGGGGCTAATTCCGAAAGACAATTTTGGTCATGTCGGACCGTTGTAGAAGCAAGCCCGAAACTAATGCCTAAAGATAGTTTATGGTTGTATCAAACCGTTGTAGAAACAGGGCCAGAACTAATGCTGGGAGACAATTTATTGTCATGTTGGACTGTTGTAGAAACTGGTTAGAGCTAATGTTAGAAGACAGTTTTTGGTGAGGTTGTACTGGACTGTTGAAAAAGAAGTTGGGAGCAAAAGTCTCAACTAGAAAAGAACCATGTGCGCCATGGGGTCTTGAATGATGCGCCAAGAGGGCGGCTTAGGGAGTGCGCCAGGGGGTGGCTTAGGTGGTGTGCCAAGAAGCGACTTAGAGAATGCGCTAAGGGGCTGGCTTAGGTGATGTGCCAATGGGGCGGCTTAGGGAGTGCGTCAAGGGGGCGACATAGTTGGTCACATGGTATAACCATGCTCACTATGATACAAGTATAATACCCCTCTCAAACTCAAATAGGTTTGAAGATAGAAACCTATTTGAGATTGAAAGAGGGAAAATAGGAAATTGGTTGTTCTGTTGGTTTTGCCATTGAAGGTAATAAAGAAGTGGAGAAGTCGGAGAGGAAACAAGGAGTCTCCAACGAGGCGCAAGGCGCCAATAAGTTGGCTGGTGATGGTGGCAGATGGTGGAGTTCGGCGACGTTGAAGAGGTAGGAGTCGTAAAGGAACTTTGGTCGGTGATGAAGGAACATAGAGAAATCAGCGGACAGAGGAATAGATCATTACGAAGCGATACTAAAAGGAAAATATGGTAGCAGAATGAATTGAGGTCCAGCAGGAAACCAAGGTAAGGCTGCCGCCAGCCGGTGAAGCATAATTACTAGGTATTTAACCTACCTCTGATACCATGTTAAGATAATTGTATGGAGAGAGAAGAGAAAAGAAAGAGAGAAAAGAGAATTTTTGTATGTTGAATAATGTTATGTATTATTGCGTATTGAACTATTACAATATGTGGCTTATATATATGACTTATATGGAGTGCTAATCAAGAAACCATGAGAATATGGAAAGCTATAGAAATATGGAAACCTAACAAATATGGAAAATAATTTATTCTTAATATGTTTTAACAATTAAAACCAAAAAAGTCATAACAAAACACTATATGAGACATAACCAGATATCTCAAAATAATGTCATAACTAAAGAATAAAATTGATCATAACTAAAGAAAAATATGGCATAACTAAGGATGCATATCGTATGAGGTGTATATTGTAGAATTTTCCTCTGTGTATATGTGTGTGTAAAATCCATAACAATCAGTATTATGGTACTCACAATTGTTAGTGGACAAAATTGATTATGTAATCAGTTTCAGTGATTGTACATAGTATTTTTATAAGATTATAAAGACAATTTTGTTATGAGCACAAAAACTAAATATATAATGGAATACAAAAGAGATAAGATTTTATAAAATTTGTTAATAGAGCCCACTTTATATATATATATATATATATATATGTAAGGAACAATTACAAAATAGAAATCTCAGAGTTTGAGCTTTCTAACAAAATAAATCTTGAATTTTTGATTTTCTCGATTTAATCTCTAGTATTTTGATTTGTCTTTTTATTTAAACCATTAGCTTATTTTTGTCAAGTAAAATTGATAGAAAAAAAAATGTTAATTATTAAACTCAATGTAGATATATATAAAATATTTAAAATATCATTTTTCATTGAGTTTAATAATTAAAATACTCATTTTTCTATCGATTTTACTTAATGAAAACATACAAATGGTTTAAATTAAAAACAAATCAAAATTTTAAGATTTAAATTGAAAAAATTAAAAACTCAAAATTTATTTTGTTATAAGGATCAAACTCTAAATTTTTTTTAATCTTCTCACCAAAAAAAGAAAAAAAAAATCATTTATATGCATTTTGTACCTAATTTTGTGTCTAATTTTATAATAGATGTTTTCTGGTTGTTTCTAGTCATTTCTTGTAGTAGTGGAGAATGAGGCTTTGGCACCTAGAAGTAAATGTTTATGCATATATTATAACTAATATAAATGAAGAAACTTCTAAATGAAGCTGTTGAAATGAGAATAGTTTGATTCTTCAATAAAAGTATCACATTTTCACAGTAAGATTCATATATATTATTGTAATGGATGAGAAATAAAAAGTGATACATATGATCTAGACAATTGGAGTAAGGTGTGTGTGATATTCCCCTATGAAAGTCTCTATTGTTAGGAACTCAGCTTCTCTCTCAAGTGTAGCTCTAATTCATGTATATTAACTATTGGTCCCTCTCCCTCCCCCTCCTCTCTCTCTATATATGGGTTAATTAGACTATTGGTCTCTAAATTATGTACTTCGTGTTATTTTAATTCATAATATTTTAATTTTCAATTTGATCTTGTCATGCCCTGATATTCTTACACCAAATTATAATTAACAACTTGTAATTTATCTCCGGAGATTTCGATATAAATGATAACAAATGAAACTCTTGGAAGTTTAATTACCTCTTATACAAAATATATCTTTTCCTCATTAAACTATTCTAATAAATATTACATTTTTTTCCCAAAAGAAATAAAATCAAAGCACAGGTATAGTTCAATGAGTTAGAGAAACACATATCTGAAATGTCCTAACGGCTTACAACTTTTAAGACAGGTGCCTTGATTACGCAAAAAGATGGACATTCAGTCCCAAAACACAGTAGCTCAGAGCTTTGACATGTATAGCATCAAACCAGCTTTCGTGCTCCAATAAAAAATCTCCACCATTTCTTCATTTGGGTGAAAGCACATCACCAAGCCCTGAAAGGTTGTTAGGGTAGGAATGAATAAGATTGCCTAGTAGAAACACATTTAACAGAGTCTTTAAACATTTGATATGAATATATGCACGTGCCATGACAAAATCCACTTTTTCTCTTTTAAAGTTATGATGCTTTGTACACTTTTGTTGTATCAAACTCAACATCAACGGTGGATGGTAAATACGCAGGAGAATCCCAAGGTAAAAGGTCAATACATACATATCTAGGTTTTATACATAACAAAATACTTCCACATTTACCGGCTCACAATACGGAAGGACGATGAGCACCTAAATCACATGTCTTTTCCACATTTCCTGGCTCACAGTATGGCATGGTCAGTGGGCACCCAAAAATATTTCTCACATTCGTCCAACATCAACCACAAAACAGGGCAATTAAGTACCTTGACTCTTTGCATGGGTACCAATACCACACTCAACTTGTTTCCAAATCCCGACTTAACTACCCGGACCTCTATGCTATTTACCCCCTTTTTGGTATTCCAAAACATCCAAAGGATTGAATCAACATGAGCATGAAATCATGAAATGCAATGAGATGCATGAGTTTGCAAATATTGTCAATTGCCTAGGTTCAATTTATTTCTTATAATAAATAAACAACATAATTCATAACAAAGAAAACTTCATCCCACATCTTCAACAATGTCCATAATCCTCCTTTTTCATAACAAAATCTCAAAATTTATGCCAAGTCACAATTCGTATATGTTTCAACCAAATATCAATTGAATTTCATATTATAACTCCCAATTGGACCAAAATCCTCTTTTAAAACAAGAATCAAAACTAGGGTTTTCACAAAAAATTTGGGGCTTCTCCCTCATTTGTTTCATCAATCAAGAAAACATCAATATCAACTATGTTTCGACATTGTTATTCAAAATATAGAAGAAATTTTGAATAAGACATCATTGAGACACATCGATACTTTTTAATCAAAATTATCCAACTCATAAATTCTTATAACAAGGAAAATACCACATATTTTTATATAAAAAAATGTAGATATACTAGGTTAAAGGCATTCCTACCTCGAAGGGAGAGTGAATGGAAGAAGACCTAAGAGATGATGTAAGTGAAATCACAATCCAATTGGTAGATCTTTATGTGCTCTACACATTTGTTTTAAGAACTCAAGGTGGATTCTTCGTAAAAATAGATGAAATCAAGGTTAAAAGCTTAGGGTTTTTCAAAAATAAAGGAAAGAGAGAGAAGAGAGAAGGAAAAAGCGAGAGGATTGAGACAAAAAGTCAATTTAAGTGACTGATTTCGAACAGACCGCTCGAGTGAGTGCTCACTCTTGCGCTCGAGCAAAGAATGAAGGCTCTCAGTATCTTAGATCGTGTAAGGAACAGACCGCTCGAGCTATAAAACCAGCGTGCGAGTGAAAAATGTAAGCTCCTAGAATCTCAAACTATAAAGCAAAGTACTGGATGGTCTAAAAGACTACTCCAGCTCTCACTATTGCGCTTGAGCGAACCTGAATTTTTAGCAGTGTTACAGATCTCAACTTATCCAATTGTGTTTAAATGATCTTAATTAACTCACTTATATACAAATTTTATAATGGAATTATGGGTCTTTTTGATTAATTTACATAAAATCTAGATGGAAATTTGAACAAAAACAACATCGGAATCATTTAAATATAAATTATATTAGAAAATAAATTTATATAATTAAAATATCGAAAACCAAAATAAAACATAACACTTACTCATCTATAAAGCCATCGCTTTAGGCTCCCAATTTTGAAAGAATAATGTTTGGGACTACTAAAGTAGCAGCTCTAAAGCTGCACTAATGAGGTGACATTGTTGTGGGTCCCACCTTGATTTGATAGTTTGGCCTTTGTTTGTTTTTTTGTTTTGTTTTGT
This sequence comes from Camellia japonica, assembly GCA_030407325.1. Classification (NCBI taxonomy): domain Eukaryota; kingdom Viridiplantae; phylum Streptophyta; class Magnoliopsida; order Ericales; family Theaceae; genus Camellia; species Camellia japonica. The sequence continues at coordinate 58,839,712 of JAPPVO010000007.1, forward strand.
TTTTTTTTCTCTTGCACTGCCAGCTCATTAGAGCTAGCATTAGTGCTCCAAAATTAGAGCACTGAATCAGTGTTGATTTGGAAATGCCCATGCTCTAATTCTCTCGCTCTCTTCTCTCTCTCTCTCTCTTGGTTTTTCCTTTTTTTGTCAATCAATAGAAGAATAATTATAAATATGACAATTATTACATCGAATTAACTACTAACCCAACAATAACTAGAAAACCAGTAGTCACCAAGCCCAACAACCATTACAAACCAAAACTTGAGAACAAATAAAAAACTAACATACAACTTCCATAAGAAAAAAGAAATAGACACTATAAAATGATTCTATACAACCATTAAGTCGAAGGTTTGGATTCTAATTTTCTCTTCATCTTCTTCCTTACTCTAAAATTACAATCCATCCCACCAAAACTCACCATTATCATCAATATCATTGTTTCTTATTATGTTGTTACTTGCAAATAGAAGAAAGTTTGAACAAAATCAAACAATGGATAAACATAATAATCAAAAGTGTTTTTTGAAGCAATCCATCAAAGATGAGGCCAATATTCACATAAATATCAAAGTACAATTCTTGATTTCTGTGTTTTTTTAACGTAAAAATACATATTTTGCTTGTTTTATGCCAAGGCCGAACAAAGGCAATATGTTCGACATATCATGGCTAAACGGTTTCAGCTAGGGGTTGGCATGGCCCAAATGGGTTTGGTAAGAGGTAAAACCAACCATTTGTCTACGATTCCATAAAAATTGGAACCAAACCAATCCATTTAAATCACGGAATCAATCCAAACTGAACGAAACATTTAAACATGGTTTGACTCGGTTTAAAACCATGGTTTCCCATAATCTGTTTACAAAGAAAAATCATATAACATTTTCATTTCAACATTGATCTGCCCATGATTTTTCGAAACATAAATATGTATATTGTTTCACCATTAACTTGAACAAACATAATATATAAGAGTTTAGAGTTGTATACACTAGGGTGTATGGTATGTGTATGGTTTAAGTTACATATGGTCCAGGTCGGTTCTAATATGAAATCATAAACTCCAATCCGAAACCAATCCGCGGAGAACGAATCCCCAATTTTCCTGTAACAACCCTCGTCACTGTTTACCGATTAACTACCAAATACTGCTAAACTGAGACTGATTATGATTAGTAATGGAACTGATTGAAATACTAAACTGACTGACTGAAATCTGGAACTGAATTGATTGAGTGCATCTGTTTAATTGTATGTCTATCTGTTGCCTGTTTGATTATCTGTTTGCGTGTTTATGTTTAAACTGCAAATGGAAGGCCTTATCGACGGCCGAACTAGAAATTGATTGATGTTTTGAGATCATTGGAATTTATATGATTTTATAGGATATTTAATTGGAAACTGATTTGGTATGATTAAATTAGATTAAAATAAGCTAAATCACATTTTGGCATATTTACCATATTGCCATCCTAGTGGCCCACTATCTCAACACTTTGATCTTCACATTACACTTAGATACAACATTTGATCAGCCATATTCCTTGTCTCAACCGACTTTAGAGAGAGAGAGTGAGCTAGAAGAGTGCTTCATCTTGAGTCTTGCTTGGTAGTTGATGGAATTGAAGAGTAATTTGCAAACTTGAGCTTATATTCTTATAATTGAAGACTTAGGTAAGGAAATTCAACCTCTCATTGTTGTGTTTAAGTTGATTCTTGCATGGTTCATGTCTAATTGAGGAGCCAAGTCATGATTTAGTTCTAACATGTTGAATTATAGCTTAATTCATGCATGAATGTTTGTATTGTTAACTTTTTAGTTGATTTCATGGAAAATTGTTACATGCATGTCCAAGTTCTAGCTAAGGTCCATGAAACCATCTGGTTTTTGAAAGAATTAGCTCATTTGAGCTTGTATTTAAGGCTTTGAAATGATTTGAGTTCATGCATGTTGCATGTTCATCTTGTTCATGAAAATTGGTTTGAAATTGGATTTAATTGAAATACCCTTGGGCTTTGATTTCTCAAATTGATCTTTGAAACATGTAATATTATGGGTTTTGAAGTGTTTTCCAGAAAATTAGCCCAAGAGGATTGAAATTTGTGCATTTGAACTTGATTTGGGCTTGGAAGTTCAAATCTGGAAATTCCAAATTTTGAACTCCCGCTCGAGCGGGGAAAGTGGCGCTCAAGCGGGAAATTCGTGCTCCCAGTACTTTGCACTGTTTTGATGTCCGCTCGAGCGGAAAAATTGACACTCGAGCGGGACCTTGTGTCTTACGCTCGAGCGGGTGTCGAGCGCCCGATCGAGTGTGATTTTCACCTATCCAGTACTTTTCCCCTGTTTTGCAGAACGCTCGAGCGGGAAAGTCTACGCTCGAGCAGGTACCTTTGTTGCATGTCCGCTCGAGCGGGGATTTGTTTTTCTGAAATTCTGAAAAATGCTTTTAAGTGCATCTTTGCATCCTCATTCCATCCTAGGCATTCTTAGGCCTAGTTTAGGGCATCTTAATAAGGATATAGATATAGAACACACCGAGGCAATTAGGGATTAAATTATTATCTATCCCAATTGTGTAGCTTAGTGTGTGTTCGTTCTGTAAACTGTGTAGGGTTGGTGACCGAAGACACGCTCTAGCCTAACTGTAGCCCAGAACTCTGTGAGTAACGATTGTGTAAAGATATGTTCAACTGCGAATATTTCTGACTGCTCAACTGAACTGTTTTCTGAACTGATACTGTTAATTGAATGAATGTATGTCCTATATTCTGAACTGTATTGTGGCATCCTTAGCAACTACTGTTTACTGTTACTATTACAGAGATCTCTGTCGGTTCCCTTGTTGGAACCACTACTGTTTACTAATTGATGGCCATCATTGACTGTTCGGTCTTTTTAGACCTACTGTTTACTGTACTGTTATGCTAATGGATGTACCACATATGACTGTTTACTGTACTGAACAACTGATATACTGATTGAAATGAACTGTTTTCATTACTGTAAGGACATTCATTCTAAACCCCTTTACGCATTATGTTATTCACTGGGCTTTAACTCACTATTTATATATATATATATATATATGTAGGTGTTCAGGCACCCGACCGGAGCTAGGAGCGTGGATTAGACTCTCCTTTTTGTCAAGCCAACCACTGTACCTCAATGCGAGATTCCGAGCCTGCCAAGCTATGGCTTAGGGGTGTTTCAATCCCCTGTCTGTCTCTGTATCTGTTTTGTTTACTGTATAGACTGTTACTACTGTTTAATAGGGATTAGGTCCCCGAACTGAATGATTGTATATATGTACATACTGTTTTGTCACTGACTGTATATGTGTATATATATATATATATGAAAAGTCTTTTTGCATACAGACTGTCACAGCTCATTGGACATCGTTTATTTACTGTTTTGGCTTCCGCCATGCCCCTGTACTCTGTTTTACTGTATTACTCTTAAGCAGGCCTTCGGTAATCTCGGATTACTGGCCGGTTACGGTGCTAAACCCATAGGGGCGGGTTGGGTCGTGACAGAGTGGTATCAGAGCGATACTTACCACGAGTTATACCGCACACACGTGTCCAAATGAGCTATAGGTGTCCTAGAAAAGCAATTAGGGCATTGCATGAGCATGAAAAGTGTGGTGGCTATGACATGACTGAATATATGTTAATGTGATAAACTGTTTAAGTATGTAACTGCTTATGTTGATAACTGTTATAATTGCCTATAGTGAAATGGATAATGCAAGAACTGCAAATAAATTTGAATCCTCATCCTCTGAGGCAAGAATGGTAAGACTGGAAAGAATGATGGAACTAATAATTGAAAGATTAGATCAATAACAGAATCAACCGCCCCCACCTCCTCCTCCGGTACAGCCGAAACAGAATGTGAATGTTAATGATAGGGATATAATTGCTCTTACCCAGACGTTCAGCAAAATGAAACCGCCATCCTTTCTGGGAGGCCTTGAACCGTTAAAAGTTGAAGCATGGGTTCTTGAGACAGAAAAATTGTTTGAGGTGTTTCCGTGCTCTGAAGCACATAAAGTACTGTTGGCCACCTTTACCATGCAAGAAGAGGCTAGAAGGTGGTGGATGCTTATCCGTGATGACAACACTGTAATGACTTGCGCTCAATTCAAAGGAGCCTTCTTCGAAAAATATTTCCCACAGTGTGTCAGAGACAGAAAAGTAACTGAATTTGAACAGCTGAGACAGGGCACAATGTCCGTTGCTGAATATGAAGCAAAGTTCTCCGAGCTTGCTAGATATGCACCACATATGGTGGACACCGACTACAAGAAGGCCAGAAAGTTTGAAGGCGGCCTTAATGTTGTAATACTGGACAGAATAAATGTTCTGAAATTACCGAATTATGTGAATGTTCTTGACCGAGCTTTGATGGCTGAATCGAACATCAAGGCACTGAGAACTGAAACACCAGCGTCTGAATGGCGTGGTAAAAGATAGGGTTTTAAGTTTAAGAAAGGCAAAAACAACCCGTTGAACAAAAAGCAAAATACAGGGTCAACGACTACTTCTAGTCAAGGGAACCGGTCTATACTGCCCTGTTCCGAATGTGGTAAGAATCATAAGAGAGTTTGTTATAAAATCTCTGGTGCTTGTTACAGGTGTGGCAAGGTGGGCCACATGGTTAAAGATTGCCCTTCCACTGCTCAGGGCAATAGTAAAGCTGCACCAAGCGTAGCAGCATCAACTGTTGCACCGAAACCGAACCCTAAAGCTACCGGGAAAGAGCCTATAAGGCAGGGCCTAGTGTTCGCCCTAGTACCGGGAGACGTGTAAAATACAGAGACCGTAGTGTCAGGTATTCTCTCTATTTGTACTCAAAATGCATATGTACTGATTGATTTGGGGTTTACCCATTCTTATGTATCGCATGTTTTTTCGCGAAAATTGAATAGACCCTTAGAACCCATGAATTACTTGTTAGCTGTATCATCACCCGTCGGGGGATCTATGACTTGTGCATACATGTACCCTGCTTGTGCAAGTATTGTTGGAGATGCACATTTGTTTATTGACTTACTGCCTCTGAACATTGATCATTTTGATGTAATATTGGGGATGGACTGGTTAACGAAATATCATGCCACTATAGACTGTGTAACGAAACAAGTAGTTTTCCGTCCACCGGGTTTACCTGAATTTGTGTTTAATGGGGTTGGAGTAGTACCTCCTCCGTATTTGATTTCATCTGTGAAAGTTGTTAAATTGATTAGAAAGGGGTGTAAAGGGTATCTGTGTTCTGTATTGACTGTATCTACTGATAATAATGCTAATGTGAACAGTATTCCCATAGTCAGAGAGTTCCCAGATGTTTTTCCAGATAATCTACCAGGGGATTTGATTGACAGGGAGATTGAATTCACCGTTGATGTGATTCCGGGTACCCAGCCAGTATCTAAGGCTCTTTACAGAATGGCTCCAACTGAATTGAAAGAATTGAAAGTGCAATTGCAGGAACTGTTAAATAAGAAGTTCATCAGGCCCAGTACTTCACCGTGGGGCGCACCCGTCTTGTTTGTGAAAAAGAAGAACGGCTCACTGAGACTGTGTATTGACTACTGTGAACTGAACAAGGTAACTGTGAAAAATAAATACCCATTGCCTCGTATTGATGACTTATTTGATTAGTTACAGGGTGCTCAAGTATTTTCTGAGATTGATCTCAGATCCGGATATCATCAGTTGAAGTTAAACCAGAGGACATTGATAAAACTGCTTTTCGAACGAGGTATGTGTAGACACCCCATTTTTGACCGACCTTAAGACTCAGACGTCACCGGCTGAGCGCTCGGTGATGTTGCATATTGTGCTCGTTCAGAAGTCTCAGAGTCGCGGCCGTGCGCCCTGCCTCCGGACTTCCGAACTCTCTTCTGTGCCTTGCCTCGGTTTGCGAACCGGACTCGATTTTCTCTGTTTTCTTTCCTGAGGGGAGGGAGAGGTCTAGTAGACCATCTCTCAGTGGCCGTGGGCTACATTTCGTGGCCGTAGGCCATTTTGCCCATTTCGGAGCCCGGTTCCCGGTTTTCGGAGCCGTCAGGCCGTGTGCCTCGGTTCGGGACCACCCAACCATCTCCGATTCCTCCGGTTTTTGGCATGCATCTCATTTACTCCCTTTCGAGGGACACTGGGGTCTTAGATACCCACTTCGTGGCCGAATGCCACTTTCGGTGCTTAACGGCCTATTTTCGGGACCCCGAACTGCGTGTTTTGGTCCCCGAGCATTCGTTTTGCATCGGTTTTCGTTTATTTTTGGCAGGTACCTCTGTTTTATCATCAGGAAGATCACTGGAGGGTGGGAGGCTAGTAATTGTCTCAGCAAGCAGTTATGCTCTTCCGGCGCCCCCCGGCGCCCGTTTTTCTCACTTCCGGGCTAATGTTGAACACCCTAGGGCCATTTTCTTCGAGCCAAAACCACATATTTGTGTTGTACACACATGGGAGGACCTAAAAACATATGGCCGGCCAGTAACTCTCATTGAACCTTTTGAACCCCTCTTTAAATTGGCCTATTCTCTCTCCTGTTTTAGAGTTGTCAAATTTGAACCACAAGGTCTTGTTCAGCACACCTGGGAGGACACCAATCTTTGGTGGCCGGCCACTAAATCAAGTTGGTCTTTTTGACCCTTGGCTGGCCGGCCATGGGGGGTGGCCAGCCGGCCACCTGCAGCAAAAGTGCCTAGCCGGCCATGTTTCTCTCAGTGCATACTTTACAGCTGTATGGCTATTTTCCCCAGAAAATATTTGTATCCGGGGGATATTTTGGAGGGGAACACTTGGGTGCATTTCCCTCCACCTTTACACCCCTCCTTTTGTCCATAAAAGGAGCCTCCCAGCTCTGTCCCTAGGGTTAGAAAATTGCTCTCAAGCATGCACACCCATATCCATCTATATCTCTCTCATTTCTCTCAAGTTTGCTTCCATTTTCTTCATCATCATCAAGCACCACCACCACCACTCCATTTCCAGCAGCTAGAAGAGCTTTCCAGCAGCTAGAAGGCACTCATTCTTCAAGCAAGAGGCAGCCAAGACTTGTCTACAAGGGTAAGCTTCCATTTCCCTCTTTTGTACCCTTTTCTTGCCTCATTTCTTAAGCCTATTTTCTCACTGTTTTAGGCTCTGAGCTTAACTGAAACTAGGACTATTTTGAGCTATTCTTCATGTTTGTTCAAGGGCTCAACTCTGTTTGAGCCCTCTATGACACACTTGCTTCAATATCATCTTATATGCCAATATTTTGCATGAAATTTCTAGCCTATAAGTGATCTGTTTTCGAGCATAATGTAAACTGTGAGTGGGCCTATTTTGAGCCCCTATTCAACATTGAAGAAGGGCTCAACCATGTTTGGCCTCTCTATCATGCACTTGCTTCATAATCTCTCATATTTACCGTAAATTTGCATGATTTGTTTGACCTACATGTAGTCTTTTTTGGAGCATGTCATGAACTGTGAGTAGGCTTATTTTGTGTCCCTCTACAACATTGTAGAAGGGATCAACCTTGTTGGGGGTCTCCATGTTATACTTGTCTTTATATCCCTCTTTGGCCCCCATTTTTGCATGCTTTTTTTAGGCTTATCTAGCTTCTGTTTTCGGCCATCATCAGAACTGGAAAGAGTCATATTTTGATCTTCTTGACATATTTCATTAAGGGTCTTTGTTGGTTTGATGAATATTTGGGGTACCTCATGTTATAGCCTTATGTATCCTAGTTCTTGCATGGCATTTTTAGCATGTTTGCATACTGAGTTGGGGGATGTCATCTACTGTAAATGTTCATATTTTTAGTCCCTCATCAGTGTTGTAGAAGGGTACTTTTCCATTTGGGCATTTCATGTATCACTTGCTTCAATACCCCTCTCTTGGCCCGTATTTTTGCATGCTATTGTTGCCCTATCTATGCTTGCACTTTGGCCTTGTTCTAGACTGAAAAATGCTATTTTGGGGCTGCCTTGCTACTTTTTTGCATGTCATGTACCAATTATACATGTTTAGTATGGCTGTAGGCCATTTCGGGTGCTTAATATTGCATTTCGGGATCATTCCATGTTTCGGATGCACTTTGGCCATGTTTTGGGGTTGTTTTCCCCCACATTTCAGTGCTAGAATTCCATTTGCATGTTTGCATATCATTTCCATGTCATTTCATGCCTTACGGCTATTGCCTCGGTTTGCGTGCCCGTGTGCACGCATTTCGAGGCATCTCATTTTCATCCGTCGGCCTCTTATGTGAGTGTGGCTGAGGTCCACTCATGTTAGTGTAAGTCCAATTTGCATTGCGTATGCCATTTCATGCCTTAGGGCCATCGCCTCGGTTTGCGCGTCCGTGTGCACGCATTTCGAGGCATCTCATTTTCATAGCATTGTGCATGCTAGGATTGTATTTTAGTTACATTCATGCATATCATGCATATTGCATCGTGTTCGGGATAGGAGTTAGCCCGGGCAAGGGAAACGAGGCGCGTTTCGTACTCCGAGTGACGGAACGGGTCTTAATTCCCAAGTCACCGACGCTCCGGATTACCCATGATGGAGTTAGGTTTTGTTGTAGCATTCATATGCATTCATCCTATATTGAGTTGTGCAATCCGACTCCTCGGCCATCATGCATCGAGATGCGTGATTGGTGGTACGAGGATCGAGGCATGCATATATCTGTGAAATACATTGATATGCCCCTTTCCTGCTCTCTGTTACAGCAAAATGAAGAATCGGCAACTTTTCGAAGCTTGGCACGCATTTCGAGAAACATTGCAAGACAGAGGCTAATTGGGGCATCCCAGTGGATTTCCGCGCAAGGCAGCCCAAACTTGCAGCACTCATCAGAATCAAGGCAGCCCCTGGCTTGCATGCCAGTTTACAGTTTTTCTTAGTTAAATTGTTAATTAATTAGGAATTTCTGTATTATTTGGGACTGTACTATTCTTTTATTCGGACTGTATTATTTATTCGGACCCTCTGCGCAAGGGCATAATTGTAATAAGTGTGGGTGAGTGTGATGTATGTCTTCCAACCCCACGTCTTTCTTCCCTTTTATTTACCCGCTTATGATGGTTAGATATAGGGCATATTTCGATTAGCATACAATATGACAGCATGTTTGCATCATTCATCTGTTTTGCACGCACCGGGCTCGGCGCATCATACAAACTGCATTTGTATTTCAATTCCAAATTGAATACGTGTTAGCTGTAGCATTCCATATGCCATGTTTAGAATAGCCGAGCCTGCTATAGTTGCATTATTGCATGCGTTGCATTAGGCATTTCTATATACTTAGGATCATGCATGATTTCTAATGTAGCTTCTGTTTTTGGCTTGGAGTACTCGGTGAGTGTTATGGTTTAGCATCCTTGCATGCGTGTGAGTGCTGCCATGAATAGCATGCTTACCATGAGGCTAACTGCTTATGTGATATAACTGCCTTGAATGCCTGTGGGTGGAGGTTGAGTTACTTGGAGTGGGACAATTCATCAAATGTTTGTTTTAAGCCCACTAGATAGTGGCAAAATCATGTTTTCTAAGCCCACCTGAGGATGGCAAATCCGCGTCTTAGCCTACCTGCGGGTAGCACCATCAAACCATTTTCAAACATACAAACATGAAATGTTTTGTTCCAATTAAGGTGACTCAGTCTATACTTGTTTGCTGCGAGCATCACATAGTAACCTAGGCTAATAACCGGAATAAGAACTCACAATATTTTCAAAATAAGATATCATGGTTAGTAGAGGCCGGTCTTTGACCGGGCGAGCGGGGGTGCTCACGAAGTGACCTTCCCCAATCGTACCCAAGTTCCCGAGCCGAGGCAACTTTGGTGATGACGGACACGTGGCCTTTGGCACCGAGTCAGGGTTTCCTAAATTTCCCATTTATAAAACATTTAGGTGGCGACTCTGTATCTGGCAAAGCAGTCCATGTTTGGCACTTCTTTCAAAAAAATCTGTTTTCAAAACGATTTGCCGGATTTGGACTCTTTGGTTCAAGATTAAGAACCGTGACACGAAATCGAGTCCGAGCTGTAGCGAGGTCCCCCGCGGGCTTGTTACAGTATGGACACTACGAATTTTTAGCTATGCCTTTCGGAGTTACCAATGCACTTGCTGCATTTATGGACCTCATGAACAGAATCTTTAAACCATACCTTGATGACTTTATTGTTGTATTCATTGATGACATTCTGATTTATTCCAAAAGTATAGCAGAACATGAACATCATCTGAGACTTGCCCTACAGACTCTAAGAGAACAGAAACTTTTTGCTAAACTGTCTAAATGTGAATTTTGGCTTGACCATGTTATGTTTTTGGGACATGTTATTAGTAAGGATGGAATTTCAGTTGATCCACAGAAAGTTGAAGTAGTAGTGAATTGGCCTAGACCAACAAATGTGACAGAAGTCCGAAGCATTTTGGGTTTGGCTGGATATTACAGAAGATTTGTCAAAGATTTCTCCAAAATTGCCTTACCGTTGACTCAATTAACTCAGAAGGGGATATCATTTGGCTGGACTGACCAAAGGGAATCAGCATTCCAAGAGTTGAAAACTCGACTCGTGACTGCACCAGTTCTTACCTTACCTTCAGGTACGGATGGTTTTACCATTTTTAGTGATGCTTCTTATAAGGGTTTGGGGTGTATTTTAATGCAGAATGGGAGAGTAATCGCCTATGCTTCCCGACAGTTGAGACCGCATGAAAAGAACTACCCGACCCATGACTTGGAACTTGCTGCAGTGGTATTTGCCTTAAAAATCTGGCGTCACTACCTTTATGGGGCAACATGTGAAGTGTATACCGACCACAAGAGTCTGAAATATTTCTTCACACAGAAAGAACTGAATATGAGACAGCGGAGATGGCTAGAACTGATTAAAGATTATGACCTACGGATTTTGTATCATCCGGGAAAAGCCAACACCGTTGCCGATGCATTGAGTCGGAAATCGATTGGGAACTTAGCCTGTTTGCTCATCGGACAAAAAGAGTTGCTTTATGACCTTGAAAAATCTGAAATTGAAATTGTTTTACGAGAACAAGGTGGAACAATAGCTGCTATTTCTGCTCAACCGACACTGATTGAAGAAATTAAAGAGAAACAGCAACTGGATGACTTCGTGAAGAAGATCCTCGAAGAAAGGGAATCTAAACCAAGACCGGGTTTCAAATTTGAAAATAATGTACTGAAATTTCAGGGAAGACTGTGTGTACCGAATGATTCTAAGTTGAAAAGAAGAGTTCTGCAAGAGGGCCACAACTCAAAATTTTCTATTCATCCGGGGAATACGAAAATGTACCAAGACCTGAAACTGAATTTCTGGTGGCCGGGAATGAAGAAAGAAATTGCTGACTTTGTATCGAAATGCCTTCATTGCCAACAAGTCAAAGCGGAACATCAACGACCCGCGGGCTTATTGCAGCCCTTACCAATACCGGAGTGGAAATGGGAACATATTACTATGGATTTTATTGTGGGATTGCCTCGCTCCAGTAAAGGTATGGACTCAATTTGGGTTATTGTTGACCGACTGACTAAATCTGCTCACTTCTTACCTGTCAAAACAATTTATAATGCGGACAAATTGGCTGTGATTTATATTGACGAGATTGTTAGATTGTATAGAGTGCTTGTGTCCATTGTTTCTGACAGAGATTCGAAGTTTACATCGAGATTTTGGCAAAGCTTACAAATTGCATTGGGTACTGAACTGAGACTGAGTAGTGCCTATCATCCTCAGACAGATGGCCAATCAGAGAGAACCATCCAGACTTTGGAGGATTTATTGAGAATGTGTGTCCTTGATTTTCAGGGAAACTGGGAAAGCCATTTGCCTTTAGCTGAATTTGCCTACAACAACAGTTATCATTCAAGTATTGGTATGGCGCCTTTCGAGGCATTGTATGGCAGAAAATGTAGATCTCCGATTTACTGGGCAGAAGTTGGAGATGGGCCTTTGCTTGGGCCCGAGATTGTTTATGAAATGACTGAGAAAGTGAAACTGATACAACAGAGACTGAAAACTGCACAGAGCCGACAGAAAAGTTATGCTGATGTCAGAATACGAGACAGAGAGTATGAAGTGGGTGATCACGTTTTTGTGAAAGTGACACCGATGAAAGGCCAGACTCGTTTTGGAGTCAAAGGCAAGTTAGCGCCAAGATACGTCGGACCGTACGAGATTATTGAGAAAATCAATCTGGTGGCGTATCAAGTTGCGCTTCCTCTTGAAATGGAGCATATGCATAACGTCTTCCACATTTCTATGTTGAGGAACTACCTCCGGGATCCTTTCCATGTGATAGAGCCTACTCGTGTAGTGCTGAGTAATGACTACACTTACGAGGAACGACCTATACAGATTGTAAACAGACGGATCAAGAAGTTGAGAAACAAAGAGATCCTGTTAGTGAAAGTTGACTAGCAAAACCACGGTGGCGTGTACGCCACTTGGGAAAGAGAAGATGACATGGCTAAAAGATATCCGGAACTGTTTCCACTGAATCCTGTTTTCTTCTAGAATGAAGGTAACTCGAGTTTAGAGGACTAAACTCTTTATAAGGAGGGGAGACTGTAACAACCCTCGTCACTGTTTACCGATTAACTACCGAATACTGCTAAACTGAGACTGATTATGATTAGTAATGGAACTGATTGAAATACTGAACTGACTGACTGAATGAAATCTGGAACTGAATTGATTGAGTGCATTTGTTTAATTGTATGTCTATCTGTTACCTGTTTGATTATCTATTTGCGTGTTTATGTTTAAACTGTAAATGGAAGGCCTTATCGACGGCCGAACCAGAAATTGATTGATGTTTTGAGATCATTGGAATTTATATGATTTTATGGGATATTTAATTGGAAACTGGTTTGGTATGATTAAATTAGATTAAAATAAGCTAAATCACATAGTTTGGCATATTTACCATATTGCCATCCTAGTGGCCCACTATCTCAACACTTTGATCTTCACATTACACTTAGATACAACATTTGATCAACTATATTCCTTGTCTCAACCGACTTTAGAGAGAAAGAGTGAGCTAGAAGAGTGATTCATCTTGAGTCTTGCTTGGTAGTTGATGGAATTGAAGAGTAATTTGCAAACTTGAGCTTATATTCTCATAATTGAAGACTTAGGTAAGGAAATTCAACCTCTCATTGTTGTGTTTAAGTTGATTCTTGCATGGTTAATTGATGAGCTAAGTCATGATTTAGTTCTAACATGTTGAATTATAGCTTAATTCATGCATGCATGTTTGTATTGTTGACTTTTTAGTTGATTTCATGGAAAATTGTTACATGCATGTCCAAGTTCTAGCTAAGGTCCATGAAACCATCTTGTTTTCGAAAGAATTAGCTCATTTGAGCTTGTATTTAAAGTTTTGAAATGATTTGAGTTCATGCATGTTGCATGTTCATCTTGTTCATGAAAATTGGTTTGAAATTGGATTTAATTGAAATACCCTTGGGCTTTGATTTCTCAAATTGATCTTTGAAACATGTAATATTATGGGTTTTGAAGTGTTTTCCAGAAAATTAGCCCAAGAGGATTGAAATTTGTGCATTTGAACTTGATTTGGGCTTGGAAGTTCAAATCTGGAAATTCCAAATTTTGAACTCCCGCTCGGGCGGGGAAAGTGGCGCTCAAGCGGGAAATTCGTGCTCCCAGTACTTTGCACTGTTTTGATGTCCGCTCGAGCGGAAGAATTGACGCTCGAGCGGGACCTTGTGTCTTACGCTCGAGCGGGTGTCGAGCGCCCGATCGAGTGTGATTTTCACCTATCCAGTACTTTTGCCCTGTTTTGCAGAACGCTCGAGCGGGAAAGTCTACGCTCGAGTGGGTACCTTTGTTGCATGTCCGCTCGAGCGGGGATTTGTTTTTCTGAAATTCTGAAAAATGCTTTTAAGTGCATCTTTGCATCCTCATTCCATCCTAGGCATTCTTAGGCCTAGTTTAGGGCATCTTAATGAGAATATAGATGTAGAACACACCGAGGCAATTAGGGATTAAATTATTATATCTCCCAACTGTGTAGCTTAGTGTGTGTTCGTTCTGTCAACTGTGTAGGGTTGGCGACCGGAGACACGCTCTAGCCTAACTGTAACCTAGAACTCTGTGAGTAACGATTGTGTAAAGATATGTTCAACTGCGAATATTTCTGACTGCTCAACTGAACTATTTTCTGAACTGATATTGTTAATTGAATGAATGTATGTCCTATATTATGAACTGTATTGTGGCATCCTTAGCAACTACTGTTTACTGTTACTGTTACAGAGATCTCTGTCGGTTCCCTTGTTAGAACCACTACTGTTTACTGATTGATGGCCATCATTGACTGTTCGGTCTTTTTAGACCTACTGTTTACTGTACTGTTATGCTAATGGATGTACCACATATGACTGTTTACTGTACTGAACAACTGATATACTGATTGAGATGAACTGTTTTCATTACTGTAAGGACATTCATTCTAAACCCCTTTACGCATTATGTTATTCACTGGGCTTTAGCTCACCGTTTATATATATATATGTAGGTGTTCAGGCACCCGACCGGAGCTAGGAGCGTGGATTAGACTCCCATTTTTGTCAAGCCAACCACTGTGCCTCAATGCGAGGTTCCGAGCCTGCCAATCTATGGCTTAGGGGTGTTTTAGTCCCCTGTCTGTCTCTGTATCTGTTTTGTTTACTGTATAGACTGTTACTACTGTTTAATAGGGATTAGGTCCCCGAACTGAATGATTGTATATATGTACATACTATTTTGTCACTGACTGTATATGTGTATATATATACGAAAAGTCTTTTTGCATACAGACTGTCACAGCTCATTAGACATCGTTTATTTACTGTTTTGGCTTCCGCCATGCCCCTGTACTCTGTTTTACTGTATTACTGTTAAACAGGCCTTTGGTAATCTCGGATTACTGGCCGGTTACGGTGCTAAACCCATAGGGGCGGGTTTGGGTCGTGACATTTCCAATCCAAAACCGAATCATGAATTCAGAAGACCAGTCCAAACCAACCAGATTGGATTGGACTGGTTTGGATTGCAGATTTTTCGGATTCCTTGCTCAGCCCTAATTTCAACGTAGATCATAAATTGAAATCAACTATTGCGGTTTGGAAAAAGCCTACAACTATACTATCCCAAACAACGAAAAATGTAATCAATCAAAAAACATGTGAAATTAACTTACTTATGGGGGATGAAACAATGTCCTTCTTCTTCAATATTTACCAATGATGAGAGTGAGTGAGTACCATGGCTGAGAAGAAATGAAGAGATGAAGGGAATCTTTTTTGAATTGATTTGTTTATTATTTGGGTATACCACAAATTATGATTTTATCTTGAAAAGTAATTTGTGAAAAAACATAAAATGTATTGAGAGTAAATTATAATCCTAAATAATTTAATAAAAATTGCTAAAAAATTGGTCGTGTTGAATGATTTTTTGGGTGCAAATAGAATCCCCTGTTTGCAATCACAAGACCTGGAAACAGATTTTTATTTTTATTTTTACCAAAGGCCCATAACAAATCTCCTTGTCCAATAGTCCACAAAAAATTTTGTTTGAAGGCCCTAATGTGAAGACAGAGTGCAACTTAGGTAGACTCAATCTAAGCAATTCGAGTCCAGTCAAATTTTTTTAAGATTTGGATAAGATATTTTTAAGTTCAGTACGAGCTTAGGTAAAAATTCAGAAGTCCAAATTAAATCTGAGCGGGCTTGGGCAAAGATATCAAATAACCCGAGTAACACAAAACCCGAATTACACATATATAGATATATAAAAATATTAATTATGTAAATATATATATATATATATATATATATATATATATATAAATTATTAACTATTACATGATATTAATGTAATTTGAATTATTAAATCATATTGAATATATATTATATATACAAGTAATACAAAATCTTACCTTTGTTATTATCACTCATCAATTGCATAGACTACTATAGCGACATCTTTTTTACATTATATAAATTATTTGTTTTGATTTATTAATGATTTTTTTTTTAAAAAAAATATAAATAAAGTCTAGTTTTAATAATTTAATAATTTCGTTGTAAAAAAAATTTGAAATTCATTTATAATTCGGGAAATTTGGGCAACTAGGACAATTTGGATTTAACTCAGGTCGGGCTTGAGTAGACAACCTTGTGTTACAATTTGGGCTTGGGCGGGCCTGAGCAGGTCTTAGCACAACTTGAGGTGGGCTGTGCTTAGACAACCTCCTAACCTGATCGAACCCGCCCAAGTTGCACCCCTAGTAAAAGTTAATAAAGAGACAGCTGATTTTCTTATCTAAAAATTAAGTCCTTCTGAGTTAATTACATTTTTGGTGAAGCATTAACTTTGTGTCATTTTGGTTCTTAATATTTAAATTATGTTAATTTAGTTTAATGTATAAAACAGTTATTTTAATTTGGTGTCCAATGTTTAAAATGTGTCAATTTAATTTATAATGTATGAAAAGTATTTCAATTTACTCCCCCAATTTAACTCCATTAGGCTCCGTTAAATTCATGGATAAATGTGGAAGCTCACTTAAAAAAATTACATTTTTAGTCCCAAAAATATGTAATATGTAAGTGGAAGCTCACTTATAAATTACGCCTTTAATTTCCAAAATACATTGTTTATATCATTTTGATATCTAAACTTATATATTTACTCTTGAGTTTAACAATATCTATTGACAAAATTTGATTGGGAGACGTAGTTGAAACACTTTTTATATATTAGGCACCAAATCTACACATTTTAAACATCGAGCATCAAATTAAAGCACTTTTTATATATTAAGAGCTAAATTGACACAATTTAAATATTAGGGATTAAATTAAAATAAATTTAAGCTAATATTTTAAAGATAAAAAAATATGATTAATCCGTAATTTTTATCAATTATACTTATCCTTCTGGTGCATGTTGATGTGGCTGACTTTCAATTTGAAGAAAGGTTCAGCTCTATGGGAAATTGTTGAACAAAATTAAGGTTGTAAATATCAATATTACATGTATAGAAAAATTATTTAAAAACTTATTCAAAAAAATAAGTTAGTCGACTATTTTTATTTTAGGTATGATGTGTATCTCATTAATTTTAAATTTACATCATATATTTTATTTTAAAATTAATTTCAAGATAAAAAATCATTATACAAAACATTTTTTTTTTTTGAAAAAAAAAGATTCATAAATGATTTTCTGTCAGAATAATGAGAGTGACATATTGTAACTAATGCAAGATGGAAATCCTATTGTATGCACCTTTTTAAGGGTATATATCATTATAAAAATGTGTAATTTTAATATAAGATTTTGTAAAATCAATCAAAAAATGAGTAATTTTATCATAAATTGACGTGATAAAATGTTTAAAATTTTGTGGTTGATATTGTAAAAGTTTGTGACTGTGTTATGATATTCTTGTTACGCTAATTTGTAGCGAGATTATACATTTTGTTATTGATATTACAAAATTTTATGATAAAGTTACACATAGCCAACAAAGACAAAAAAGTCTGAAATTATTAATAAGACAAAATGCCATATCCTACACATCAATCAGTCACTTTTAATCTCACAACCATCTATTTAACTACAAATAAATTCACAAATCATGCAAAACATAACTTTTTTCATCCCAAAAAATTACTAAGAAACTAAAAAACTAACTAAAATAGTTAAGTTCACAAACGAGGCCATATTGTAATGTCACTAAATCCTCCTTATTCACGGCAGACAAGTTATATGCATTGTTTTCAGACGAGAATGATCAAGAAACTTAGGCCACATTTGGGAACATGCTATTTTAATAATTTTTTTGACTTTTTACGAAAATATTTGCAAAAAAAATAAATAGAGTGATATGATTACTCTAATGTTTGGTTGGGTGTTTTTGATTGTTGCAGTGATTTTTTTATTTTTGAATTTTTCTTTTCTAGATGTCACTAAAGTTTTGGGTGGTTATGTTTTAGAGGTTAGTTGATGTGGTTTGGCGAGAGTGGAGGGTTCTTAAGTGTCATTAATTAATCTAAAGGCTTGCGATTTAAATCAAGTTAGTAGCTTAGGCGAGTTAAGCCATGTCTAATAAGGTTGGAATTAGACCTAGGGTTTGATGTCTGGCCTATTAGCCCGTCCACTGACCTAGCCCATCTGGACTTCCTAGAGATCCCTTGGGCTTCAGGTTTTGGCTCATGGCCAGGTTAGCCTTAGCGGCTCGATGTTTACCTTCATGTTTTTTTTTTTTTGGTTTTGCACCTTCATGTTTTTATTCTCTATAAAATATATTATTATTATTATTATTTTGATCAGCGGAAGTCAGTTGTTAGTTATTAAATTAGCATCTATAAGAGTTAGTTTCTCTATCCTTGCAAAGCACCAAGTGTTTTGATCCCATGACCATTTTTTATTTATTTATATTTTTTATATTTTTTTCCAACAAAATAACTTATAAATGATAGTAGGCTTTGAGCGGGCTAGGCCTCGAGCAGAGCCTTAGAGTGGGCCTTGAGTAAATCGGTAAGCTAGGCTCCGAGTTGGGCTAATCTGGTTGGGCTCGCAGACTGGGTCGGACTACAAAACATATGGCCCAGGCCTAGCTAGGCCTAGCCAGGCCAGGCCATAGACGGCCTTCAGGTGGGCCATAGGTCGGTGAGCCAAATTTACACCCCTACCAATGACCTCCTCATTGGGACTAAACTCTTAAGAGAATTATAGTGTTATTTACCCAAAACAAAATGTTCAAAGAAGAAGTAATTGTTGGCCCATTGAGCATGGCTAGGCGAGTTCGCGAATCGGGTCATGTCAGGTGGCCTCTCATTTGACATTCGTCCAAACTTAGGTGGACTGGAACATATCAATTCGTGTCTGTCCATTTAGTTAGCGGATGCGGATTGAGCGAGTCGTGTAGATTGACGAATGAATGTGAATTGGTTTGGCGGTTTAGGCTTTACTGTTTTGAGCATTTTTTCAAACTTTTTTTAGTAATTTTTTATTATTTTGCACTCAAAAGTTTTTATTGTTCATTTTTTATAATAAAAATAAAGGCAACTTTCATATTTCATAAATAGCAAATATAATTATTAAATAAAATGTCAATTTTTTAACACATAAAACATAAAAATATAATTTTATTATCTTAAAAGTGTGGGTGGATTGGGTTGGGTCGGGTGACTTCTCGTCCACCATTAGGCAGATTGAAAAAAATACATTTACATTCGTCTACTTGGAGCATTGAAACCGTCCATTTTGTGATGAATTGTTTCAGGCCATTTAATTTTGATAAATCAGTGAATACTTACCCGTCCCTAACTAAGTGGTGTTCCATATAAATTGTGATTGATGGAGATGGTAAGTCTACTACATCATCATAATAGGTAGAGAGACGACAAATTTATAAGGGGAAATGTCATAATAGTGGGATGTTAAAAAAATAATTACAAATTAATGAGAAATTTTATAAATATTAATAATTAAATTTGTCAAATTTTCAATAAATTATATTTTTTTCCTGACATCACTGACATGTGATAACCCCTATTTATATTACGAGTCATGTCCTTCGAGAGTCAAGAGTCTCTCCTTGCAGGCTCCTACTTGCGTCCGTCCTTGCAGGGCCTTCGGGCCTATTTTTAGGCCTAATAATCTGAACCGTTCATATTTTATGATTTATTCAGTATATCATACCTGTAAAAAATCAAGTTGATCGGATATCAGAAAGTATGTGTTTGAAAAATTGAACTAAAAACTATTTTTTTAAAGAATTTAATAAACAGTTTCCGAACATATGCTTTCTGATATCCGATCAACTTGATTTTTTACAGGTATGATATACTGAATAAATTATAAAACATGAACGGTTCGGATTATCAAAATTGGGCCTAAAAGTAGGCCCGAAGGCCCTGCAAGGACGGGTGCAAGTAGGAACTTGCAAGGAGAGGATCCTCATACGTCCTTCGAGGGCACCAAATAATTTTACAATGATCAAGAAGTCAATGTCAGCATATCACGCAGTTTTTATGATTGAACACCTAAGTTAAAATGAAAATTTGTAGTAAAAGTTATAAATATTTGTGGTGTGTTATGTCATTTTAAGATGAGATTTTTTTTTAAAAAAAATTCTTGATATTAAGATTTTATGAGATAAAGGACATACAATATTTTTATAGTAGGTAAGGTCCCTTAACATTTTTACAGAGAAAATTTGACTCAAGAAAATTTTGCCCGACTTAGAAAAATTTCGCCCCTACTTAGAGAAATTTCAATTTTTACAGAAATTTCAAAATTTCTCTGTAAAATTAGAGAACTTTCTCTGTGAAAATTGAAATTTCTCTGAGTCGGGACTGAAATTTCTCTAAGTTGAGTAAAATTTTTCTGAGTCTAATTTTCTCTGTAAAAATGTTGAGAGACCTTAGATAATAGAAAAAATATCTTGGACCTTTCCTACTATACAAAGTTGGAGAATGATGTTTTACTAATTTTCCCCTTCATGATTTATAAATAGTAAATTTATGGTGTACACTCTAAAGTTATGAATAATAAAATTAAAGTACTTTATGATTTTTATTATGACATTTTGCATGCGATGAAAAAAATTATGATATTTTATAATTTTTATTATAAAATTTTTGGTATTTTATAGAATTTTTGGTATTTTTTTAGGTCTCAAGATTATTTTCTTGACTTAGGATAATCCTAAACTTAACTAATTCTTTTTACTTATTCTTAAACTAACCTTTTTTAAGATTTAAAAAAATAAAATAAATTCCACAAATTTAGCATAATTACATTGAGCGTCCCTAGGGTTTCATAACACTTAACTCCATTTTTATCAATAATTCGTTAATCACATAAATAAAAAATTTACGTTGTCATTACTTTTACACTACAAATAAAATGTATATTTTACCTTGCTCATATTTGTGACTTCACACTATCTATATTAGTTTTAATCCATCTTACGCTTACTCAAAGAGAAATTAGTGTAATTATACTAAATATGTAGAATTTATTGTATTTTTTTTTCTTCTAAATTTCAAGTGAGATCACTATGATGTATTTTTACTCTATTCTATTTATTTCTTATACGTTTCCCAACTTTTAGCAAAAAGGTGAAAAAGTGGATAAAATACATAACAATCCTATGCAAGGAATAATAGTACCTAGACCTTGTTTGTTTTTAGAGATAGAGGTTAGGATTGAACTAATAGTGAGGTGGGTCTCCACAACTATCAAGCTTGTTTTGAAAATTGACATAGGATTAACAATTTCATGGGACTATAAAACCCCTTCAAGGAATGACTATTCAGTTTGGGTGAAGTATTCCTTCAATATGATTGACTATTCAGTTCATAATTTTGTGCACTGTTTGGATGGGATTAAAGTTATAAAGCTGGGATCAAGCGCTGATACGGTTGTATTATGCTTGTATTCTTTGTTGTAACTCTTTGGTTGAGTTCTCATCATCTCCCCTCTTTTGGCTTTGGTGATGTATTTTGCCAAGTATAACAATCCTCATTTTGACTTAGTCATACTCATGAGAATTTATGTGATTTTGGTTTGTGAAGCTTGCATCTTGTAAACTTTGATATTTTGTCTAAGTGTAGGATCCTGTCTTGTTTTGATGCTATTGTGTTTTTTCCTAAGTGTAATATCCTTGTTTTGTTCCATGCTTTGTGTATTGAACCTAGGTTATTTACCTTTGCTACCGAACACCTAGGTCGAACCTTTGAACCTCTCGTACCCAGGTCGTTGAGCGACAACACATAGGGCCATCTTGGAACTATCTTGGCTAACCTCCACCTCCACGCTCACAGCTTGGCTGAGGTGTGCATCATCTAGGCATCTAAGATCTTTGATCCTTGAACCTTGCAACCGTGTTAGGCACCTTCTTGCCGAGTTATGGACCTAGCAACCTTTGTTTCTTGTATTGCACAACTTTGGCCGAGGTATGTCACACCTAGGCCAAGTGTTACTCCTCCTAGCCGAGATCACGGATACTTCACATATTCTTCACTTGTCCAAAGCCTATGTTTTGATCTAAGATCATTGCCTCGTTAGAATTGTCCATGCCACCTTAATTGCTGTATACATTTTGAAATACTCTTATTCTTTTATTCTGACAAATTTTTGAGGAGACTTGACTAGATGATGCCACGTGTCCCAGTAATGAGTTTAAGTCAGTTGGTAGGGGAGAAGCCCATATCTTTTGCCATATCTTTGTCTTGAAGAGAGAGAAGCTTTAGAAGAAGAAGAAGAAGTTCATGGAAGAAGTTAAAATTTTCAAACTTGATTATTAGACTTTGAACCATTTGATTTGTGTTTTGAGGTTAGATTCATAATCTAATTTTGTTGTTCTTTATGTTAATCTAATCACATTGCATGA
Organism: Camellia japonica; assembly: GCA_030407325.1. NCBI lineage: Eukaryota > Viridiplantae > Streptophyta > Magnoliopsida > Ericales > Theaceae > Camellia > Camellia japonica. Next base: position 58,862,178 of record JAPPVO010000007.1, read on the forward strand.
TGTAGCATGATTCATGAGCCATGCATCAATTTAAAGATTTATTTTTGGGAGAGAAAGTGATGTTCTTGAAGAAAAACCTTGCTTCAATCTAAAAGTTTGTATCAAGTTCCATATTTTTGTGTTTGTTTTCATGAAATCTTCAAGTATAAGTACCAAATCTATGTTTCTGAACTCAAATCATGAAAACTTAGATTTTGAATAAGGAGTTATGATTTTAGCATTCATGTTCTTCATATTCTTCAAAGGGAAATTTAGATTTCCAGATTTCATTATTCCCTAAGTGTGGTCACCAAGACCCACTCTTGTCCAACCTTCGTACCTAGGCCAAGCATCTGTCTCACCTTGGCCTATCTTGCATGATCACTTGCACCTTGATCTACCTTGCATACACACCTAGGTTGACCACTGCACACTTGGGTTGACCACAGCACATCTTTGTCGACCACCTTGTCACATCTTGGGTGGGCAGCCCGCATCTTGGCCAAGGAGACCACACCTCGGCCAAGACCTCCCGAGTTCACTTAGCTAGGCCATTTCGGCCCAGCTCATCTCTGTGCATCCATCCCTAGACCTGGTTTGTACCTAACAAACTTTTCCAAGAAGAAAAAGATTGATTTAACTCACAGTACATGTTTTGCTCTGTTTTGACTTGGTTTTCAGAAGAAATGCAGAGATCTATTTTACTCATTTGAAACTTGTTTTGGAGTGCATTGCACCATCTTTGAGCATCTCATCTTGAAGTACATTCAATGGGATTTACCATGTATTTGTAGGTCTTGGATCTTTGTCTTATCCCCCTCGACCGAAGAGCTATTGTGAGTGGTATTTTTAATAAAGTTATGTCATAATGTTTTGATAAAAGCTTTAAGTTGTTTTGGAAAATATTTGATAAAACATAAATGATTATCCCTTAGTTTTTGTATGAAGCATTATGTTGATTTTTATGACATTCTTGAGAAGTTTTTTTGTGTTATAGGATTTTAAAATAACTAGTACATTTGTTTGAGATATCTCATTTGTCACCGACGGGTGGGCTAGTCTAATCAATTTCGGGTCTGTTATTCCTTAGTTTTGTCAATGAATGTTCATCCTTTGTATTATGTAGATGTTAGTAAACATTCTTTGAAGTTTTGAAAGCCTTTGATTGATGAACTTGGTTCATCCTTTGATTTTGTTTCAAGTTATGATATGTATTATTTTGATAAAATCTCAGCTATCATTCATTCAAACATTTATTACTTATATTATTCACAGAGTTTTCAGCTCACGCATCTCCCTTTTATATATAGGTGATGATCAAGAAGGCGATGTCGCCTAAGCTTTGTTGGAAGATGTGTTTTGTTTCATATTTTTGTATAGTCTTAAAGATTATGCTTCTTAACTTTGTAGATCATTTACTTTTGTATGTTTTGGCTTGAGAAGTCTTTTGATCAAGATATAATATCAAGTTTACTTTATTTTTCTATCCAAGTTGTAAAACCATGTTAATATGTCACAGCTCTTATGGACTAATTAAATTTAAATTGATTGCTTCCGCACATGTATGCCCCATATTTATACTTTGTATGTGTGAATCTTTGTTAAGTTGGCCTTTGGTAATCTGAGACTACTAGCCATCACGGCATCATTCTATTAGGGCGGAATGAGGTCGTGACAAGTTGGTATCAAAGCACGCGTTTCTTGCTTTATGCATGTTCACACACTCTTGATCCTAAAGAGCATAGGATTTCCTTAGAATGATTTTAGGATTCCATCATATTGCTTGCTATTTGACTAGGTGTATATGATTTCGGCATGTTTATTTGCTACTTGTCAACTTACCCATGTGTTCATCTTGTTTTAAAGTCACATTTTACATAAATTTAACATCATGAGAAAGGGAAAACCTCCAATTAGGTGAGATCATTCCGAGGAAAGGTTGGACAAATTAGAAAGGACAAACGACTGAAATGTAGCTCCATATCCGCCTCTACCTCCACCTCTTCCAGTACCACATGCGCCTCTACAACCAGCATTATATGGGGATGCCACATTAGCTTTGATAAGGGAATTTAAGAAAATGAAGCCATCGAGGTTTGAGGGAGGTGTAGAGCTATTGAAGGCAGAAGCATAGGTTCTTGAAATGGAGTAGTTATTTGAAATCTTTCCTAGTACTAACACCTAGAAGGTGTCATTGGCAACATTCACACTGGACGATGATGCTCGTAGATGGTGGATGATGATCCGAGAATGTAATCTAGGTTTGACATGGGCTAGATTTTTGGAGCTATTCTATGACAAGCACTTTCCACTTAGTGTCCTAGATCGCAAGACCATAGAATTTCAGACTTTAACATAGGGTAACAGGACAATAGCTGAATATGACCATCTTTTCACCAAGTTAGCTAGGTATGCACCTCATGCTGTTAATATCGACTACAAAAAACCTAGAAAGTTTGAGAGTGGGCTTTGTGGACCGATACAAGATCGGGTTCATATGCTCAAAATGTCGACTTATGCCAAGGTGTTGGATAGAGCCACCATGGCAAAAGCTAACTTGAATAGATATCAGTGTTCAGGAGAGAGTTAGAGGAAGAGGCAGAATTATGACAATCGTCGAGCACCATTTAATGCAAAGAAAAAGGTTACTGGGGGTAGTTCAAGCAACTTGAATAAAAAAAGTAGTACTAGGCCAACATACACAAGTTACGGGAAGCAACATTGGGGAGTTTGTCATTGGACATCTGGAGCATGTTTTGAATGCAGTAAAATAGGTCATCGTGTTAGACTGTCCCAAGGCAAAGGCCAAGAATGGTAAGAAAAATTAGAGCACCTTGGGTTTTGCACAAAAAGCCAATGCCGAGAAAAGACAAATGAGACAGGGTAAAGTCTTTACATTAGTGCCAGCAGACACTCAGAGCGCCGAGACTGTAGTGTCAAGTATACTTCATATTTGTGCTCAAGACACACATATATTGATTGATTTGGGTTCTACACATTTATTCGTATCTACTAATTTTGCCGAGAAGTTAAACAGAGAACTAGAACCCATTGGTTATTTGTTATCTATCTTTACCCCATCTGGAAGAACTATGATTGTTGCATCCATTTATAAAGCATGTGTTGCTATGATTGAGAATGTTGAATTATTAGTTGGTCTGATGTCATTAAACATGACTCGTTTCGATATTATATTGGAAATGGATTGATTAGTAGCAAATCATGCATCCATTAATTGTGTTTCAAAAAGTGTCACTTTTAAACCCCCAAACCAAGCTGAGGTTACATTTCAGGGTAAAAGAGTAGTATCCCCACCTTATTTGATTTCATCTATGAAAGCTTATAAGTTGATCCAAAAAGAATGTCAATGTTATTTGTGTAGTGTACTAAGTAATCTAAATGGAAGTGTCGAATTGCATGATATCCCGGTCGTTAATGAATTTTCTGATGTTTTTTCGAATGATTTGCCTAGCCAATTGGTTGACAGGGACATAGAATTTACTGTTGATGATATACCGAGAACACAATCTATTTCCAAAACACCCTATAGGATAGCCCCAGCCAGCTTAAGAAGTTAAAAGTTCAATTACAGGAGTTGTTGGATAAAGGCTTCATTAGGCCGAGCACTTCACCTTAGGGTGCACCTGTTTTATTTGTTAAGAAAAATGGATGGCACACTTCGTCTTTGTATTGATTACTGAGAACTGAATAAGATAACCATTAAGAATAAATATCCATTGCCAAGGATTGATGATTTGTTTGATCAGTTACAGGGAGCACGAGTCTTTTCTAAAATTGATCTCAAGTTGGGCTACCATTAATTCAAGGTTGAGGCCGAGGATGTGGAGAATACTGTTTTTCGAACAAGGTATGGCCATTATGAATTTTTGGTAATGCCTTTTGGAGTAACTAATGCCCCTGCTGTATTTCTGGATTTAATGAACAGAATCTTTAAGTCATACTTAGATGAGTTTATGGTTGTTTTCATTGATGATATCTTGATCTATTCCAAGAGTAGAGATGAACATGAGAATCATTTGAGACTTGCCTTACAAATTTCAGAGACAAGAAATTTATGCTAAGCTTAGCAAATGTGAGTTTTGGTTTTCGATTATTTCATTTTCGAGTCATGTGATTAATGAAGAAGGTATTTCGGTTGATCCTAGCAAAATTAAAGCAATTGTGAATTGGTTGAGACCTACTAATATGTCTGAGGTCCATAGTTTTCTAGGTTTGGCAGGTTACTACAGGAAGTTTGTGAAGGACTTTTCAAGGGTTACAATACCATTGACACAGTTGACTCATAAGTGAGTGGTATATGAATGGATTGAGGATAGAGAATTAGTTTTCCAGGAGCTAAAGACGAGGTTAGCCTTAGCGACAATTCTTGTACTAGCATTAAGTAAGGAGGAACTTCAGATTTATAGTTATACGTTACATAAGGGTTTAGGTTGTGTATTGATGCAAGGGGTTAGGGTCATAGCATATGCATCTCGTTAGTTGAAACCTCGAAAAGAATTATTCCACCCATGATTTAGAATTAGTAACCATGGTATTTGCTTTGAAAATTTGGCGACATTACTTGGATGGAGCTTCTTGTCAGGTTTTCACAAATCACAAGAGTCCAAAATATTTGTTCACTCAGAAAGAATTGAATATGAAACATAGGAAATGGCTTGAGTTGTTGAAAGACTATGATATGCAGATTTAGTATCACCTAGGTAAGGCTAACAAAGTGGCCGATGCGTTGAGCAGAAAATCTGTTGGGAGTTTGGCATGTTTATTCACCTAGTAGAAAAGCATACTTTGGGATTTGCAAGACTTAGATATTGATATTGTACTTCGCCGAGATGATGGGATTTTAACAATGATTTCAATAGAGCCAATTATCATTGAGGAAGTAAAAAAAGACATATGGATGATGAATTTTTCAGAAAGATAGTTAATGAGATTATCACAAGGCCGAGATCGGGATAAACCATTGAGAATCAAGTACTAAAGTTTGAGGAAAGATTGTGCGTGGCCGACATCCCAGAGTTAAAAAGAAGAATTTTGCAAGAAACTCATAGTTCTAGATTTGTTGTTCATCTAGGAACTACCAAGATGTACCAAGATATGAAGAAAACGTTTTGGTGGCCGAATATGAAGAGAGAAATAGCTGCGTTTGAATTACAATGTTTTTATTTTCAAAAAGTGAAAGAAAAACATCAGAGGCTAGCCGGACTTCTTCAACCTTTGTCAATTCTTGAGTGGAAATGTAAGCACATCTCCATAGATTTTTGTGTGGGTTTGCCGAGGACGCAAAAAGGTATGGATTCGATTTGGGTTATAGTTGATAGACTAACTAAGTCAGCACACTTTTTGCCCGTTAACACTATATTTAATGCCGACTGATTTGCTTCGTTGTATATAAATGAGATTGTTAGACTTCATGGGATATCGATGTTTATTGTTTCATACTAAGATCCGAAATTTGTTTTTAGATTTTGGCAAACTTTTCAAAGAGCTTTGGGAACCGAGTTAAGATTTAGTACGGCTTTTCATCCTCAAACCAATGGGCAAACAGAGAGAACGATTCAGACACTTGAAGACATGCTAAGGTTATGTGTATTGGACTTCAAGGGAAGTTAGGAGTCACATTTGCCGTTAGTAGAATTTGCTTATAACAATAGTGTAACAAGCCCGCGGGGGACCTCGCTACAGCTCGGACTCGATTTGTGTCACGGTTCTTAATCTTGAACCAAAGAGTCCAAATCCGGCAAATCGTTTTGAGAAAACAGATTTTTGAAAGAAGTGTCAAACATGGACTGCTTTGCCAGATACAGAGTCGCCACCTAAATATTTTATTTTGAGAAATTTAGAAAACCCTGACTCGTTGCCTATGGCCACGTGTCCGTCATCACCAAAGTTGCCTCGGCTCGGGAACTTGGGTACGATTGGGGAAGGTCACTTTGTGAGCACCCCCGCTCGCCCGATCAAAGATCGGCCTCTACTAACCATGATATCTAGTTTTGAAGACATTGTGTGCTCTTATTCCGGTTATTAGCCTAGATTTACTAAGTGATGCGCACAGCATACAAGTATAGACTGGGTCGCCTGAATTGGAACAAAACATTTCATGTTTGTTTGTCTGAAAATGGTTTGATGGTGCTACCCGCAGGTAGGCTAAGACGTGGATTTGCCACCCTCGGGTGGGCTTAGAAAACGTGGTTTTGCCACTATCTAGTGGGCTTAAAATAAACATTTGATGAATTGTTCCAATCCAAATAACCCGACCTTCACCCACAGGCATTCAAGCAGTTATATCACATAAGGACATAGCCTCATGGTAAGCATGCTATTCATGGCAACACTCACACGCATGCAAGGATGCTAAAGCATAAAAACTCACCGAGTACTCCAAGCCAAAACAGAAACCGATTAGAAATCATGCATGATCCTAACTATACAGAGATGCCTAATGCAACACATGCAAAAATACAACTATAGCAGGCTCGGCTATTCTAAACATGGCGTATGAGATGCAACAGCTATCAAGTATTCAATTTGGAATTGAAATACAAATGCAGTTAGTATGATGCGCCAAGCCCGGTGCATGCAAAACAGATGAATGAATGCAAACATGCTATCATACTGTATGCTAATTGAAACATGCCCTAATCTAACCATCATAAGCGGGTAAATAAAAGGGAAAGAAAGAAGTGGGATTGGAAGACATACATCACACTCACGCACACTTATTACAACATTGCCCCCGCACAGAGGGTCCAAATAAATATACAGTCCCAAATGAATAAATAATACAGTCCAAATAAATTAACGAATTAACTAAGAAAACAATAAACTGGCATACAAGCCAGGGACTGCCTTGATTCTTCTTCAGATGATGAATGATGCATGTTCGGGTTGACTTTGCGCGGAAATCCACTGTGATGCCCCAATTAGCCTCTGTTTTGCAATGGTTTTTGGAAAGCGCGCCAAGCCCTGGAAGACTGCTGACTCTTGATTTGCTGCAACAGAGAGCAGGAAAGGGGCATGGCAATATATTTTCACAAATGTATGCATGCCTCGATCCTCGTGCCACCAATCACGCATATCGATGCATGATGGCCGAGGAGTCGAATTGCACAATTCAATATGGAATGAATGCACATGAAAACTTAACTAAAACCTAACTCCATCATGGATAATCCGGAGTGTCGGTGACTGGGGAATTGAGATACGTTCCGTCACTCGGAGTACGAAACGTACCTCGTTTCCTGTGCCCGGGCTAACTCCTATCCCGAACACAATGCAATATGCATGATATGTATGAAATGCAATTAAGATACAACCTAACATGCAACATGCTATGAAATGGCATACACGATGCACGAGGTAACATGGCATACGCAATGCGCTAACATACAACCTAGCATACACAATGCTATGGAATGAAATGGCATACACAATGCAATATGGACTTACACTAACACAAGTGGACCTCAGCCACACTCACATAAGAGGCCATTAGATGAAAATGAGACAACTCGAGATGCGTGCACGCGTGCACGCAAACCGAGGACCGAACCTACGGCACGGAATGCCACTCTAACAAGACATAGCAAAACATGGAATATGGCATACTATCATGCAAATTTCAGAGGCAAAATGAGATGCAAAACAGCCCCGAAACATGGTAAAATGGTACCCGATGCATGGAACAAGTCCCGAAACATGAATTTTGGCGCATGAAATGGCCTACAGCTATGCAATGCATGCAATATTAGAAAATGAAGTGTAAAGACAGAAGTAAGGCAGCCCCTAAACAAGCATGTTTACAGTTATGAGCGAGGCCAAACAGCGGATACAAGTGGGGCTAAACTAGCATACAAAAACAGCCCCGAAAGCAAGGTATTGAAGCAACTCACAGATGCTGGCCCTGAACAGAGAAGGGGCCTTCTACAATATTGAATAGGGGCCAAAAATATGATGTTTTACAGTTTATGACAAACCCCTAAAACAGATGCAAGTGTACTCAAAATGCTATGCAAAATAAGGACCAAAAATGGAGATGAAGAAGCAACTGATATATTCTGGTCCCAAACAGGTAAGGGCCCTTCAACAATGTTGAAGAGGGGCCCAAAATATGACTTTTTACAGTTTATGACCAGAGCCAAAACAGTGTACAACTATGCTCAAAATGCTATGCAAAATAAGGACCAAAATGGAGGCTACAACACAAAGTATACAAATGATGCTCCAAATAGCAATAGACCCTTAATGAAATATGGAGAGGGGGTCAAAAAGAGGCCATTTTCAGTTCGAACCAAGGTCCAAAAACAGAAGCTCAATAGGCTAATAAACTATGCAAAAATGGGGCTAAAACATGGATACAATGGAAAGTGATATATGGAGACCCCAAACAGTGATGAGCCCTTCAACAATGTTGAAGAAAGGCTCAAAATAGGCCACTTTACAGTTTACAACAGAGCTCAAAACAATTTACAAATAGGCCAAAAATGCTATGCAAGAAAGGGGGATACAAGAGGGGTAATGAAGCAAGTGCAAGAAGGAAGCCTCAAACAATGAGAGGCCCTTAATAAAACATGAAGAATGGCTCAAAATAAGCCTAGTTCCAGTTAGGGTCGGAGCCCAACTATGCAAGCATAAGGAGCTAAAATATAGACCAAGAAAAGAGCAAAAAGAGGGAAAATGAGACTCACCCTTGAAGACTAGTCTTTTATCAACTCTTGGCTTGAGAAAAGATGCTCCTTGCCTCTGGAAATGGCCTCCGAACTGCTGGTATGGAGTATGGGTTGGTTGGCTTGGAGATGGAGTAGAAAATGGGTCCAAGAATAAAAGGGTTTTGGTGCTTGGAATATAGAGAGAGAGAGAGATTGAATGTAGGAGGCTCCAAAAAAATTTTTCTAACCCTTTTTTCAGAGCTGGAGGGTCTGTTATATAGACACAAGAGGGTGGAAAAGAGGGGGGAAATGAAATTCAAATTTCCCCTCAAAATTGGCCTAAAGGGAGATAAAGAGGGAAGTGATAGTGGGAGATCTCAAACCGAAGAGAGCCCTTCAACAAAGTTGAATAGGGGCTCAAAATAAGACACTTTATAGTTTATGACAAGCCACGAAAATAAATACAAGTAGGCCTAAACTATCATGCAAGAAAAGGCCTAAAAGAGGGGTAAAGAAGCAAGTGGCAATGGGAGATCTCAAACAGCAAAAGGTCCTTAATCAAACATGAAAATGACCTCAAAATATGACTATATCAAGTTTGGGTCGGAGCCCAAAAATGCAGAATGAAGGTTCGGGAGCCAAAACACGCAGTTCGGGGCCCCGAAAGTGGGCTGTTAGGCACCCGAAGTGGTGTCCGACCACAAAGTTGGTCTCTCGGACCACAGTGTCCCTCAAAAGGGAGGAAATAAGGTGTGCGCCAAAAACCGGAGCAAACGGAGGTGGTTAAGCGGTCCCGAACCGAGGCACACGGCCGTCGGCTCCAAAAAAAAAATCGGAAACCGGGCTCCAAATGGGAAAAATGGCCTATGACCACGAAAAGTAGTCCACGGCCACTGAGAGATGATCTACGAGACCTCTCCCCTCCTTCGGGAAGAGAAAACAGAGAAAATGGAGCCTGGTTCTCAAACCGAGGCAAAGCACAAAAGAGTCCGGAAGTCCGGAGGCAAAGCTCGTAGCCGGGACTCCGCAACCTCAGAACGAGCACAATATACAACATCACCAAGCGCTCAATCGGTGACGTCTGAGTCTTAAAGTCGGTCAAAAATGGGGTGTCTACAAATAGTTTCCAAGCTAGCATTGGCATGGCGTCGTATGAAGCTTTGTATAAGAGGAAGTGTCGACCACCAATTTGTTTGACTGAAGTAGGAGATAAATCGTTGATTGGTCTGGAGTTAGTTCAAGTGACAACCGAGAAGATTAAACTCATTCAACAAAGGATCAAAACCGCCCAAAGTCGACAACAGAGTTATGCAAACCAAAGAAGAAGAGAGTTAGAGGTTAAAGTTGGAGATCATGTATTCTTGAAAGTTTCACCAATGAAAGGAGTCTCAAGGTTTGGAAGGAAAGGTAAGTTAGCGTCTCGTCACGTTGGGCCATTTGAAATTCTAAAGTTAACTCTGTTGCCTACTGACTTGCTTTGCCATCGGAATTAAGCTAAGTCCACAATGTGTTTCATGTTTCGATGTTAAGAAAGTATATTCAGGATGTAATGCACGTAATTGATAATTTCAGGATTGTGGTTAATGAAGATTTGGGTTACGAGGAGAAACCGATACGAATTATTGATAGACAAGTGAAACAATTGAGGAATAGGTCAATACAGATGGTAAAAGTTGAATGGAATGAGCATTACGACAAAGATGCTACATTGGAAATGGAAGAGGAGATAAAAATTCGATATCCAGAGTTATTTTTTGGGCAAGATAACTCAAGTTTGGAGACCAAACTTATTTAAGGGGGGTAAACTACGGAGGTGTTTGGGAAGTTAGTTTTTAGATTTTTTTTTTTTCACTAAAAGACAAATTAGTTATAAAACCCAAAAAAACAAATCCAAACAAAATATCACATCAAACCCCATAATTATTTCACTTTTTCTCTCACAAATATCACATCCAACTACAAAAAAACCCAACTATCTTCCCAAACACAAAAAAAAATTTCTCCAACAATATCCTACAACTAAAAAAACCTACAAAAAAACCCACTTTCCAAACACCCACTATAACAACCATCATTTTGCCTTAGTCATATTCATGAGAATTTATGTGATTTTGGTTTGTGAAGCTTGCATCTTGTAAATTTTGATATTTTATCTAATTGTGGGATCTTGTCTTGTTTTAATATTATTGTGTTTTTGCCTAAGTGTAATATCCATGTTTTGTTCCATGCTTTGTGTATTGAATTTAGGCCATCTACCTTTGCTACCTTGCACCTAGATCGCACCTTTGAACCTCTCGCACCTAGGCTGTTGAGCGACAATACCTAGGGCCATCTTGGAACCATCTTGGCTGACCTCCACCTCCATCATCGTACCTTGGTCAATGTGTGCATCATCTAGGCCGAGGTGTGCATCACCTAGGCATTTGAGATCTTTGATCCTTGAACCTTGCAACCATGTTATGCACCTTCTTGCTGAGTTGTACACCTTAGGCAGCACCTAGTAACCTCTGTTTTTGTATTGCACAACCTAGGCCGAGGTGTGTCACACTTAGGTCAAGTGTTACCCCTCCTAATTGAGATCAAGGAGACCTTACTTATCCTTCACTTGTCCAAAGCCTGTGTTTCCTTGCCTTGTCAGAAGTGCCCATGTCACTTTACTTGTTGTATACGTTTTGACCTACTCATGTCCTTTCATTCTAACACCTTTTTTAGGAGACTTGACTAGATGGTGCCACATGTCCCAGTAGTGGGTTTAAGTCAATTATAGTGGAGCAGCCTATATCTTTTGCTATGTCTTTGTCTTAAAAAGAGAGAACTCTATGAAGAAGAAGAAGAAGAAGTTCTTAGTGAAGCTGGATTTTTCAAACTTGATTATGAGACTTTGAACCATTTGATTTGTGTTTTGAGGTTATATTCTTAATCTAATTTTGTTGTTCTTTATGTTAATCTGATCACATTGCATGATCTAGCATGATTCATGAGCCATCGATTTAAAGTTTGTTTTAGGGGGAGAAAGTGATGTTCTTGAAGAAAAACCTTGTTTTGATCTAAAAGTTTGTATCAAGTTCTATATTTTTGTATTTGTTTTCATAAAATCTTCAAGTATGGGTACCCAAGTCCATGTTTTTGAACTCAAATCATGAAAATTCAGATTTTGAATAAGGAGTTATGATTTTAGCATACATGTTCTTCATGTTCTTCAAGGGGAAATATAGATTTTCAGATTTCATTATTCCTTAAGTATGATCATCGAGACCTACTCTTGTCCAACCTTCGCACCTAGGCCAAGCATATGTCTCACGTTGGCTTACCTTGCATGATCACTTGCACCTTGGTCTACCTTGCATGCACACCTAGGCTGACCACTACACACTTGGGCCGACCATAACACATCTTTGCTGACCACCTTGTAACATCTTGGGTGAGCAACCCGCATGGCCAAGAGGTGTGCAACCTTGGCCAAAACCTCCTGAGTTCATCTAACTAGGCCATTTCGGCCCAGTTCATCTCTGTGCATCCATTCCTAGACCTAGTTTGTACCCAACATACTTTTCCAAAAAGAAAAAGATTGATTTAACTCCCAACACATGTTTTGCTATATTTTGACTTGGTTTTGAGAAGAAATATCGAGATCTATCTTACTCATTTGAAGCTTGTTTTAAGAGTGCATTGCACAATCTTTGAGCATCTTTTTTTGTCTTCTTGAAGTGCATTAAATGGGATTTATCATATATTTGTAGATCTTGGATCTTTGTCTTAATTCCCTTGATCGAAGAGCTATTGTAAGTGGTGTTTTTAATAAAGTTATGTTATAATGTTTTAATAAAAGCTTTACGTTGTTTTGGAAAGTATTTGATAAAGTATAAATGAGTATCCCTTAGTTTTTGTATCAAGTATTATGTCGGTTTTGATGACATTCTTGAAAAGTTATTGTGTGCTAGGAGACTTTAAAATAACTAACACCTTTGTTTGAGATATCTCTTTTGCCACCAACAGGTGGACTTGTCTAATCAATTCTAGATCAATTATTTCTTTGTTTTGTCAATGAATGTTCATCATTTATGTTATGTAGATGTTAGTAAACATCATTTGAAGTATTGAAAGTCTTTGATTAATGAACTTGGTTCATCCTTTGATTTTGTTACAAGTTATGATATGTATTGTTTTGATAAAATCTCGGATATTATTCATTCAAATCTTTATTACTTATTTACTGAGTTTTTAGCTCACCCCTCTTCGTTATATATATGTAGGTGTTGATCAAGAAAGCGATGTCACCTAAGCTTTGTTAGAAGATGTGTTTTGTTTCATATTTTTGTATCATATTGAAGATTATGCTTCTCAACTTTGTAGATCATTTACTTTTGTATGTTTTGGCTTGAGAAGCCTTTTGATCAAGATGTAATATCAGGTTTATTTTATTTTTATATCCAAATTATAAAACCATGTTAATATGTATGCTATTTCGTTTAATCTATGCACAGTTCTTACGGATTAATTAGATTTAAATTTATTACTTTCGCATATGTATGCCTCATATTGTATGTGTGAATCTTTGTTAAGTTGGCCTTCAGTAATCTGAGATTACTGGCCATCACAGTATCATTCTATTAGGGGTGGAGTGGGGTCGTGTTACCAAACCATCACCTTGTACTGTTTTGCAGATAAAAAAATAAAATCCTCCAAGGAGGAGACTAGCAATCACATGGGAGAGGTAGTATTAAATTTTAATCCCATGAAATTGGAAGTAAAAGAACTATTTTGTTCCTCACTTTATAAAAATAATAAAGTCATATTTTATATAATAACGACTTTTATGTAATTTGATATATTTAAATTACATATATTTAATTTCAACCAACTAAATAGAACTATATAGTGCACAAATAAATATAATTTATTTAATATTTCTAACATAATATTATTATACTAACAATTTTTTCACTCAACCTTACTATACTAATAATCTCATGACTCGAACAAACAGGCCAAAGGTATGTTGGTATGGCATGAAAATACACAAATCAAAGTAAAAGATGGTGGTCGCGCGTATAGGGGACGTCAATACCTCACATATAAAGCACGATTGTTCCCTCCATGTTACATTCGAAGCCACCTCCACTTTCTCTCACTCTCTCAAGTTACAAATATTAAATTTTTTATTTTTTATTTTTTTGAAACTGAAAAAAAATAATTTTATTGATGATAATCAGGTAACAATACAACGACTTCAAACAGTAAAAGCAAGGATATAGAGAGCATCATAGCAAAGATACAACGATCTCAATTAAGTTGAAATCGGAGAGTTTCCACAATCATCTGCTATATTAAATTAAATCTTCTTGTTATGAATTTTTTTAATTTAATTATATAATTAAGTGTATTTTTAATTTGAAAACGTGTTTCAACATGCTTTCAATTTAAAATGTGTTTAAACATGCTTTTTACATTTTTTTTTATCAGCAAAAAAGCTTTATTGATAAAAAGAACACAATACATGCATAATTTACATCAATAAAACGGGAAAGTGCACTAAGCATCAAAGCTAACCGTAACAATCCCAACTAGGTTGGCCCCGCAAAGGAAGCACAATCATATGCTAGTACTAGCCCCAAGATTGGTGAGAAACCAATCAGATAAACATGCTTTTTACATGTTTAGCAATTTTAGGAAAACAGTTTAAAAGCATGTTTACCAAACCCTGTTTTTTGAAGATACAGTTAGCTTTGTAAGTTTAAGAAAATACCTTTTTTTTTTTTTTTTATCGGCAAAAACAAAATCTTTATTGATGAAACATACAAAGTATGAAAAAATACATCAATAAAGAGGAGTTTGGAGCTAAGAAAAAGCTCCAAGCGTTAGTTGGTGAGGCACCAACAAAAGAAAGCAGCAGAAAAACAAACAGATAGATAAACTATTCTAAGCCTTGTAACTAGGCATCAAAACTGGAAGATATTCTGATAGGAGACAATCTGGAAGATAATCTGGAAGAAAATACCTTAATTAGGGAAATAAGTCCAAATTTTATGTAAAAATATATAATCTTACATAGTATCAGAGATCAATAAAAATTAGGAGAAATTATAAATATATATATATATATATATATATATTCTCAGATTTTGACCTTTTAAACAAGATAAATCATGAATTTTTTATTTTATTAATTTAAACTCTAAACTTTTGATTTATTTTCAATTTAAACTAACTACTTATTTCATTACGTAAAACCGACAAAAAAAAAAAAGAAAAGAAAGAAGTATTTTTAACATTTTATATACATTTACATTGAGTTTAATGATTAAAATAAAAATTTTCATCGATTTTACTTAACGAAAATATGCTGATAATTTAGATTGAAAATCAAAATATTAGAGATTTAAATTGATAAAATTAATTATTTTGAGTTTATTTTTTTATAAAGATCAAATTCTAAAATTTCTTTTTATAATTTCTGTTAAAAATTATAAATAAAATTAGTTGAACAATCATTAATATCGTCACACTCAATATTTACCCTAAGGCCATGTTTGTTTGGGTGGACATGAGCTTGGGATTGAACTAATAGTCCAATAAAATTATTAATCCGATATTTGATTAAACAATTAAAGTACGGACTAATTATTTTAAACTTGACTATTAGTTAAGATAGGATACATAATCCAACGAATTCATAGTCCTAGGACTATTAGTCATGAAAATACTAATCCAGTCCGCCCAAACAAACATGGTCTAAGAGTAGAGGCTCAAGAAAGTGTTAACAGAATCCCTCAAAACTACTTACCAAAAAAGAATCCCTCAAACCTATAAAGAAAACCTACCCCCGTAACTCATGAAGTGAAAAAAACTTGCCTAGAGAATTCTTATATTAGAGGCCCACTCTCTCTCCTCTTCATTTATTCTCTTCTTTCCTACCTCACTCCTCCTCCTCCTCCCTTGTAGACCCATATGCTGCACAACCATCATCCAACAATCATGAGCTTCCTATGATTTTTTTCTTCACCTATTAAATTCTACAAGTACACTGCATATTTTCTTCTCAAAAATAAAATATAGGAGAGATATGGGTTGTGGTGGCATGGTTTCTAAGGCCCTGTTTGGGGCACTCGCTTTGGCAGGATTTTTTTGGTTGTTGTTGGTAGGTATTTTGGAAACAGGAGGAACAGACGCGACAACGAGGCTAAACCTGCAGCAAGCAGGAAGCTTGAAGCATATGGAGATGCTAGAAGGAAGAGAGAAGGAGAAGCCTGTTGATCTCAACTACATGAGCAAAAGAAGAATTCCAAATGGACCTGATCCTATACACAACAGGTATTAATTGTATGTCTTTGTATTTGCATCACATATATATGATTTCATGTTTTAGCATTAAGATAGGAAACATCCTAGATATTTACACCAGAAATAATATGTATCGAAAAAATATTCAAAATTTGAATTTATTGTTTAGATTTAAATTGAGTGTGATGATGTTGCACCACTGAGAGTGAATATGATTCACACATTTCAAATTTTAAATACTTTTTAAGTAATTTTCTAAGTACATATATGTATCAAAAATTATGTAGTTGTCCCAACTTTTATGCATGTGGTTGTAAAAGCTTAAAGTAGTTTTATTATCAGGAAACTCCTACTCAGTAATGTATATTTTTCAGGAACTCGATCTACACTTTTAAGAAAGAAATTCACTCTCAACTGAGATAAAACCTCTTAAATATATAAATTTTAAAGGATAAAAAAAAAAAAAAAAAAAAAAAAAAAACTCAAATTTATTCTAGTACTTTAGATTTATATAATATTTATTTATTTTTAATAAAGACAACTTGTAATTGACATCAATATCTAATATTTATTTGTATTTTAAAACACATATTATAACTAAGTACAAGAAAAAAATTGTTAAAATATATTTATATTTTTAATATTTAAAATATAAATGTACTCTCTCAGCTCTCCCACCCTTAAAAACTTTTATATACCTTCACTTGCTATCCTGTTTCACATAATTAAGGTTTAATTACTGTAAGAGATTATTACCGAATGGACCAAATATTGTTTAAGCCAAATAGCCCCTCTCTCTCTCTCTCTCTCTCTCTCTCTCTCTCTCTCTCTCTGTGTTTATTTTACCTCATTTTTCTTCGAAATTTTCAAGGACCACAACTTATTTCTGGCCAACATCTTGATCCCACTTAGAAATTAGTAAAAATCATCTTATATGTGCATATGTACCTTTTTGTATAAATAAGTGTGGATTTATCAGTATGTGAATGAAATTTTGGTTGTTGTCTCGCTCAAAATCAAAATCAACATTTTCGGAAAACCCTAGATGGCTTGTTATAAAACTAATTAAGCTTTATGGAATTATTATGTATACTCCTATTCGACACTCAATCGTTTTCAAAGCATAAAAATATAATTGCTTACAATATTCGCTTTTGCTTTTGCTTATGCTTATGCTTATATCTTATGACACATATGAGGGTGGTTTTATTGCCAACTGTTACATCAATTTTCTTGTTTCAAGTTCTCAAAGTTCCATTAATATCAAAGGTTACTGTGTTACAACTTGTGTTTTCACCCCCATTAAACCATACAAAGAAAAGAAGAAAAATAAAGTATGTCGCTTAACTTTATTCTTAATCATGTTACTAAAGCCAGTTAACATTTCATTATGTTCTCTACATTTTCTAGGCCTTTAACCTTTTCATGCTTACTTTCTTTCCTTTTCTTCTTTACCATTAGAACTTATAAGCACTTTAGTTAGAAAACTAAGAATATATGCTTTAATAGTACATCTATAGTAAAGGAGGCATCAATATTAGCTAGGCAGCCTTTTTTCTAAAGAACTATATGTATATTCAAAATGTTAACTAAAAAGAACCTACAACATAATTTTTTTAGCAATTTCAAAATATTGTTGTTGTTATTATAAGCTATATCTTTGATTTTCAATCCTCAAAAGCAAGAAAAGTACTTTGTTCTTTTTAAATCAAACAATTCCAAGATGAAATTAAAATTTCATAGTAGTTAATAAATCGTATCAACCTTGTTTTTTTTTTTTTTTTTTTTTTTTTTTCCTACAGGAGAGCTGGAAACTCTGGACGGCCACCTGGTCAAGCTTAGGCAACAGAATTTGAGCAACTTCAGCAAAAAGGGCAGAAGATTGCTAGAGATGTCTGCCATTTTGTATGTATTTTTGAAAAGTACGTGACTTTTCTCTAGTTTAATTGTAGTTCAACGAGAATTATGACTCCTCTCATAACTGGACTCCAACTAACTGGGGAGAAGCTGGACCCTGTTTAAAAAATGGGATTGTAATTGCTCATGAAAACATTTGAAGAATCCCACTTTGTGAGGTGGTGGTTTTTTTTTTTTTTTAACTTACACATATTGTTGTAGTAAGGTATTGGGGCAGTAAAGAAAAGCAAGCTTCTCTCACACAAAATACACTCAAAAAGAATCCTGGGAAAGATTAAACTGCCTTTGCAGAACCCCACTTCAGTGTTTTTTATGTGCATGTATTTATTTATTTATTTTAGAGAGAAAGAGAATAATTTGAAGGATAGAGATCTACATATATAAATAGTTGCATGTAAAAGACTAAATAAGAAAATATTATATGAAGAAAAGTAGAGATGGAACACAGATCAAGAAATGTTCTAGCAGCCATGCATGCGTGCATGTGAATAATACATATATGTTCCAATCTCTATCAATCTATATCAATCTATCAATCATCATTGACGTTGTATATATATATATATATATATTCTATTATATAAAATAAGGAAGATGTTACAATGTCCTCAAAAACGTACATTTGGTATGCTTTTCATAATTTTTTCACAAAATTTTATAACTTAAACTTAAAATGCCATAATTTTTTCTTTACAAAAGTCATAATTTTTTTTCACTGAAAAACATCATAACAAAATTTCAAAGTATCATAACAAAAATCACGTCATAATACACATCACAAATAATTATAACATTCATTATAAAAAATCATAACTTTTTTATAATGCACACCATTAAAAAGGGCGCACATTGTAAATTTCTTCATAAATTATGTCATTTTCTTTTCTCTTCAAGAATTGCTCGTAAAATTGTTAGTTGCTCCCTCTTTTTCTATAACGACAGTTTGAGTAATTTAAAATGACACTACTAAACGATTTTCAAATTTAATCGATCTTTCTTATTTATTAAACTGTCCAAAATGTAGATGTAATATTATAACACCCTTAATTTATACATATATAGGCATATGGGTCGTATATCCTTCCTCACTGAAATGAAGAACTTTTCCTTTCCTAAGATATATGTAATATTATATTCTAAAAAACAATGTTTGAAGAGGTGCCATGTGTTGTTCCTAACTTAAAGCGAATCCACCAGGTAAAGATATAGAGCGTTGCCCCTGATAAAGAAAAGGTCTTGTGTTAGTCTTTTCACTTGATTCTTTTGGTGGAGTGTTGTGAGACTGTTTTGGTCTTTGGTCCATTCAAACTTGTAAATCTACTTGAGATTCTCAATTTTCGTATCAATCAAGAAAAACAAAAACAAAAAAACAAAAATAAATAAATAAAGCAACAAAAACATATGTAGTCTCTGTTCTCTTCAAAGTGAAAAAAAACAAAGTAATAGGCTCTCTCAACACTTGCAATATGCTTGCTTTTCATCCCATCTTTCTCTTTTCGTCCTTGGTTGGATTGAGAAGCAAAGACTTGGTCTAAAGTTAGTGAGATTCAAATTTGGGACAATTACCCAAAAGGGGGAAAAAGAAAGTGGCGAAATAAGAGATGCATAAGTAGAGCTTTAATTTGTTGCATGTGGGAGGGTGTGTAGGGTTGGCTTTTTTCCCCACCCCGTCACCTCTCTATTTGTTCCGCATCTACTACAAAAGAGAGAATTCACATCAAATAGGCACGCCTTTGCTAGGCCCAGGAGGATTGACAGGGCAAACTGCTAGTTTTCGTTGGTCTTCGTTGTTGTTGTGTTGGTTGATCTCTCACCAATTCTGGACATGCTAGCAAATAATAGGATGAATTTTTAGTGCCAACCTAGTTAGAATAATTTAGTTCATTGTGATACTTTTGTACTCTCCCTTTTTTTATTGGTGTAATTTATTTTGTATTGTGCTCTTGTTTATTCCATCAATAAAATTCTTTTTTTGCTGATAAAAAAAAAATTTGATAGTTTTCGAATACAAGATATTCATCCTAATCACTATAGATGTCGAAACAAGTATTGAGAGTAAGAAAAAAATAGTTATCTCGGTAAACCTTATCAACATATTCCTATGCTCGGTATGATATGACGTAAGGGTAGGTCATTACAAACGCACTCTGTTGTCATCCCTATTTATGAAATAGTCAAAGGCGGATCTTCCAACAATCAAAGTTGGGTTGAGGTTAAAAAGGTAATTCTCTGAGTTTAGAATTTCTAAAAGAAAATGTAAGGGAGTTGCTAAATACACCAATCAATTTTCTCATTACACTCGCTTGTACGATTGTTTCTTCATAAAGTATAAAATTGTTTATAATACATATAGTGTAAGGTAAATTATATTACTTGCATATGAGTATAGGAAAATGATAAACAAACCTAACTTATAGATTTAGTAATGTATGAAAAAGATAATTGACTGATAATTATAAAAGCCATGAGAGAATATTTGTTTTATATAATTTAATAAATTGTCACAACTATAAATTTAAAAAGTAAATCTAATTTTTTAGTTAGTGTAACACTACTCGTGAGTATGAATTTTTTTAGCTTGAGATTAAAAAGTTCGTTTGAATTGATTTTTTTGACTTTTGTAAGAGAAAAAATAAAATGAATATGAATTTGATGTGACATTTTATCTTATTAACCTTTTAACTTATTTGTTTTTTAATTTCTAATTTAATCTCAACCCAACCCAACCCAACCCATATAACCAAATGAAGCCTACATTTGGAAGTGATAAATACTCATTTACCTCGAGTTATTCAAAGAATTTTGATAGGCACCGTCTCAAAATATTAGTCTCTTTTGAAAAATTTAACTTTTTTGATAGTATAATTATTACATTTCAAAAATATTAATTTTCCAAAATTACTTTTGTTAGTACAATTATTGTACTTCAAAAATAATGTTAATGAATTTATAAGAAAAGCAAAATAGGAAATTTGTATTATTTTGGTTCTTGATTTTTTAAAATGAACTAATATTTTAGGATAATGAAAAATGGAATAAGGGACTACTATTTTGAGACAAATAGAGTATTAATTGGGGATATTATGAAATCACTAGGATAGTCAAAAATTATTTGTATTAATATTTTTATGGTGGTGCAACACTACTGTGAGCATGGGGAAAATTATTCATGTGTGTGGTGTAAGTCCTCACTATATGTTAGAATTATCTACTATCTACTACTATTATAAAAGTGTGAAGAATCTGTCATGTTTACTACTTTTTTTAAATCTCAATTTTACTCTTTTAAATCTACTATATTTTCTAAAAGTCACGAAGAGACCTATATAAACCAACTATCTCTTTATTTTTGGAATTGAACACTCAAAAACAATATATCCGCTATCAAAAAAAAAAAAAAATCGTCTATCTATTTTTACATTGATGATGTAATGCCCCGAAATAAATACAATAACCAGTCTACGGTATTAATCAAACAACAACACAAGATGAAATAATTATCTTTCATTAACTTCCAGTTTCTTTTACAAAAGTGCAACATATATGGATATACATTCACAAGTCTAACCTTGAATCTATAGCATATGTGACATAATGAAAAATGCAAAAGGAAAGATAAACAATTAAGAGAATGCCTTAAAGGCTTATAACTTTCCAAGCCAATACTTGCTTACAACAAAATGAATCTAAATTCAGTACATTCAACGGCCCTTGGCTTGTACAAAACAAATACACAATTAAACAAAAATGAAACTCTTGCTCCAAATCGTCCCAAGCTATTGTCTTGGCGGAGGCATATCACTAACACCTGAAAATGTTTTTCCCACATAAGGTGAGCCAAAACCCAGTAGAAATAATTCAACACAACATATGAATTTTAACAAAGGTATAAGGTGAATGTATATGCAATGCTCGTGATAAAATCATATATAACTCTTTTGCAAAATTACATCATGTCAAACTTATATCACAATCCATTTTATCTCCATTCATGAGTCATTTCCACTTTATTCAGACAACCAAACTGAGGGTACAACTCAGTAGATCTCTAACCAATGCAACCATCACACAAACACTTCTATTTTCCATTTTACAGATATTTTGTTCGCGAGAATCGACACTTATGTATTATAGCGATTTCGTTTTTGACTCGATCTTTGTTGTACTTCGGACTCGGGTTTCATAGTTTAGTATTGTGGTTCATCTCTTATTCCCTTTGTTTTCCCTTAAATTTGCCTTTTGAATTGTTATAGTTGTGTTTGGAACAAGTTGGTTTGTTGTTTTCCTAACTCTTGTTGCCTAGAATTTTACTCCTCTGCTAGAGCGACACTTCTTGCGCTCGAGCGGCCACTTCTTGCGCTTGAGCAGTTGGTCAAATGTCTGTAAGACTACTAGATGTGTGTTTTCTATGCTCGAGTGCCACTTCTTGCACTCGAGCAGTGAGCATCTCTTTCATTGTGTCTTAGCGCTCGAGCGACACTTCTTGTGCTAGTGCTGCTCGAGCGGAACAACTTATTGTGTCAGACGCTTAAGTGTCACTTCTTGCACTCGGGCAGACTGTGCGTATATCAGATCGTGAAAATAACTTTTTACATCACTTTTTCAGATCTATTTCTCTCTAAAACATAAAGTTGAGACCCTCTCTATCTCTAAAACCTACATTCTCTCTACTTTTTCATCTAGATCTAGTGATTTCTCCACCCTTGGGCCTTTGTTAAAAAGTTAGAGCACATCAATACCTACATTTTGATCTGAATCAACCTTGGTTTCGGCATCTTTGGAGTTTCTCCACTTCTCCTTTGGTCTTCTAACTTCGAGGTAGGGATTTTTCTACACTTTCATATGATTTTTAGCTTTGTTATTGGTTGTTGTGTAACAATGGTGGGATTTGGAAGTATGTTGGACAAACCTAGGGTTTTGGTTAAAAATCAAAAGAGGGGTTTCATGTGAATATGATAAAAAGGATTATGGAGTTTGAAAATAAGGTTGTATTATGACAAACTAGTTAATTTTGGCATTTTGGTGATATTTGTGAAAGAGGGAAGTTTGCCCTAAAATGCTACAAATATTTATTTTGTATAAATAAATGAAATTGGTATTGTAAAATGTGAAATGAAATGGGTGTGGACATAAATGGTGGAGAAGAATATGTATGACCTCTCACTTGTGAAATTTTGAATAAATTATCTGTCTTGAGATTGACTATCTATGTAAAAATATCTGTATTGGGCTATTAGTGGAGAATAGCTATGAGTGTTGTAGAAATTACTTGAGGATTAGGTGAATTGAAACTAATTTCTTGTTGATTGTCATTGAATATGATTATGTTTTAAATACATTGTATATGTATAATTATTTGGGAGGAGAAAAGAGATGTACTTCATTGTTTGAGAGGAGATACGGAATGGACTCCATTGAAATTAAGTTAGCCTGTGTGTCCAAGGTGAAAGTCCCGAAACCGCGCGTGTACATGGATGTCGATCCCACGGACGAAATTCCCGTAAAATGGTGAATTAAAGTGTTTGTATGATGGTTGTGTTATTTTGGAAACCACTGAGTTGTAGTCTCAGATGGGTTGTCTGAAAGATAATGAAATTGATTCATGAATTGAGATGAAATGAATAAACTTGAATTGACGAGAAAGAAAAAAGATTGAGATATGAACTTTGGTACTTTATGACTCTACAGAGTATGAATGTTTTACTACTGGCATTGTAAATGCACATTATGCTTATATCTTCGTTAAATCTCATATATTGTGTTAGATTGTTCTTACTGGGCTTTGGCTCACCCTATTTAGGAAAAATCATTTTCAAGTGTTGGTGATATGCTTCTGCCAAGGCAATAGCTTGGAGGGACTTTGGAGCAAGAGCTTCATTTTTACTGTATTTCATTTCGTATTGCCAAGGGTTTTATTTGTATTGAGCTTGTCTCACTTTTGTTGTAACTAAGTAACGACTTAGAAAGATGCAAGCCTTTAGGGCATTTGAATATCTATTCAACTTTCATCTTTTGTCTACTCATAACACATGTTGTAGATTCAGGATAGACTATTTATGAATGTATATCGCATGTGTTACCTTTTGTATATTAAACTCTAATGAATGAAAGTAAGTTAATTTAATTACATTTTCTCTTATGAGATAAGTTTGTTGTATTTATTTTTGGGGCATTACAACTTGGTATCAGAGTGTACCGGGTTTAAATACTTTGAGTACGTAGGAAGTGATTATTACCATAATGGGTTTGTCTCGCTTAGTTTAGACATTAGTATGTGTTATATGCTTATGTGATAACATGCTTATGTGATTATATGAGTATAGGATTTAGTTCTTAAGATATTGATTGGGTCTACAGTTTCTAGAAGTCTTGTTAGAAAAGCGCTTAATCACTCCTGTTTCTAATTGGAACTCTGGCAACACCGCGGGACAGTCATTATCTAGGAAGGAAATTCATATATGTTTATGTGACTACGTGCTTATATGGAGTGAATTATTGTTGTCCACCGTATTAGAAGGCGAGTGAGTTAGCTTCGGCACATTTGTGAATGTACCAATCTCTTGTGTTACCTCCATTAGCATGTCAAGGCGTGGTGGTAGTAGGCGTGGGAGGCCTAGAAGGCATGAGATGCCTCTACCAGACGATGTTCTGGCACAGGTGTGGACTCACTTTTTTCCATGCCCCGCCTTTCAGAAAGGGTTTGAAAAGAAGGCCTCATAGTTCGGACTCCCGCGGTTCTGAATCTAATCTCACAAAGTGCAATGTGAAGCTGATAATCACCAAAGAGTCTAAATCTGGAAAATCTTTTTGGAAAATCGATTTTAAATCAAATAATGCCAAATTGGACTGCTTTGCCAGATACAGAGTCGCCACCTAAATATTTTATTTTTGGAAAATTTAGGAAACCCTAACTCGTGCCAAAGGCCACGTGTCCGTCATCACCAAAGTTGCCTTAGCTCGGGAACTTGGGTACGAGAGGGGAAGGTCCTGAAATGAGCATCCCCGCTCGCCCGATCAAAGAATCGGCCTCTACTAACCATGATATGTTCTTTTATAAACATGATGTGTTCTCATTCCGGTTATTAGGCTAATTTTACTATGTGACGCACACAAGCAAGTATAGACTAGTCACAAGAATTTGAACATTTCAAGTCATGTTTATTCTCGAAAATGGTTTGAATTTGCCACCCTCAAGTGGGCTTAAAAATGCGGATTTGCCACCAAACATAGTGGGCTTAAAACATGATTTGCAACTTAACAAAGTAGGCTTAAAACGTACATTCATTGAACTGTTCCAATTCAAACAATCAAGCCTCCATCCACAGGCATTCATGCAGTTTAGCAAGTAAGCACATAGCCTAATGGCAAGCATGCGAAACATGGCAATATGACAATCACACTCATACAAGTATGCTAAAGCATAAAGACTTACTGAGTACTCCAAGCCAAAACAAAAACTAGTTAGAAAAATGCATGATCCTAACTATACAAGATGCCTAGTGCAACACATGCAATGATGCGACTAAATAGGCTTAGCTACTAATCATGATATTTGCAACACTTTGATAGCATGCTTTGAAACACGTATTCAAATAAGTATTGAATTGATAATGCAGTTTGAATGATGCGCCGAGCCTCGGGGCATGCAAGACAAATGAATGGATGCAAGCATACGAGCATAAGGTATGCTAATCGAAACGTGTCCCTAATTTAACCATCAAAAGTGATTAAAAAGGGAGAAAGTCGTGGGATTGGAAGACATACACACGCACGTACACTTATTACAACATTATACCCTTGCGAATGAGGGTTTGAATGAATAAGCTAACTAACTAGCTGCGCTAATTAAGCTAAGCTATTACAATACGAAACTAATTAACTAACTTAGTTGACTAATTATTACAAACCAAAATTGAGTAACTAGCTATGCTAAGCCAATTAAAGCAATTTAACTAATTAACTATCTAAGCTAATTAAATAATACAAAATTTGCATTAACTAGCTATTCTAAGCTAACTAAAGCAATTAAATGGTCTCGAGGGTGAAGGACACATGCATGCTTGGTTTGTTTCCTCATGAGGATCCACCACATTGCCATTGCAGCCTCTGTTTGTACATGCATGAACACCAACAATGCTGCCGACTTCTAGAATGCCTCTGCTCCAACTCAGGAACACACTTGTGCAAAATTTCATTTATGGCCGGTCGGCTACCAATGGTAGCTGTCGGCTACCATTGGTGGCCAGTCGGCCACCCCTTTCTGAACTTCGTTTTTTTGCTGTAACAGAGAGCAAACAGAGGCAAAGCAGTGTATTCTCATGGAGTGTATGAACTGTTACTCTCTTTATCATTACACAAGCTCAAAGGAGTGTAACTTTTGGTCCTCAAACATCAACCAAGCATTTTCAATGCATGATGGCTAAGGAACCAAACTTGTACAAGCTTAATGAGTGCAAAATAAAACTCAACAAAACCATAGCCCTATCATGTATGATCATGGGTGATGGCGACCAAGGAAAGTGGCACATTTCATCACTTTGAGTATGAAACGTCCCATTTTCCTCGTGTTTGAATTAACGTCCGATCCGAACACATGCAATGCAACACGTAAGATGTTTATCTTGCCTCTTTTACTTGTTCATTTTTATTTACTCATTTTAGCTTACCAATCCATTATTTAATTAATTAGTCCAAAAGGTGAGTGTCCTCTAATTGAAAGTAGGCTTAAACTACAAGTGTCTTGAGCATGAAAGAGACCTCATGCTGTTGATAATGAACTCTCAAAGGAATTAAACCATTAAGCATGAATGTCTTCATTTCATACTCAAGCTAACAAGGGGTTCAAGGCCACTTTCAAAATAAATGAATGAGTGAAGAATAGAGGGAGATTGCAGAGATTTCAGTGCTGAAATGAAGTGCAAAATGACACTAAAACATGCAAGTAACTCATGCAATTCATGCTAAAAAGCCTAAAACATTAAGCTAGTGAAGCCTCTTTACACTACAACCACACAATACAAGCCTCAAAGGACCAAACCAACTCAAAATAGAGCTGAAACAAGTCAAAACAATAGCAAAAACATGCTGAGATTAAGGTACAAAATGCTAGAAAAACATGCTCACATGTTAAGCTATCTAGGCATGCAAACAAGACACAATGAGGGGAGGCTACCCCCTCCAATTTTGGACTTCAAAACAAGGTTTTTGCCACTAAAATAACTCTAAATTTCAGTGGTTTAAAGGCCCAAAAAGTTTAGTTTGAATATGCTAAAAGATGGTGCAAAAGTCTACACAATTAAGCAACAAGAAGGGTAGATCACCCCTTAGCACAAAATAACCTCAAACCATCATGTTAAGCCTCAAAAAATAAAGTTTTTTTGTAGTTGAAAACCAGCTCAAAAACAATACAGAAGGATGGCAAAATAAGTAGTCAAAGCAAGTACACTATGCAAGTGAACTACCTCTTGAAGCTCAAGCACAAAACAGCCTCAAATTCCAGCTCAAACATCCTTCAAGAGCTCAAACTAGACCCCAAAGAACCTCAGCTCAAAGGTAAGAGTGTTCGGTTAAGGCTTGATGTGTAAAGGTGTAGAGAAACAAGACTTTAAGGCACAAAATAAGAAGAGAGAGAGAGAGAGAGAGAGAGAGAGAGAGAGAGAGAAATTTGATCCAAATTTTCTAACCCCTCCAAATGGGGGAGAGCACCCCCTATATATAGAAAATCAAGGTTGAAGCTTGAAATCATCCTACCATACACGTGTATGGAGATGCACTTCAGTGAATAACAGCTGGCACAGCTGGCAAACAAATATCCGAAAAAAGAGAAAAATGGTCATCGGCCACCACTGGTGGCCGACCGCCCATCAATTGTGCCAACCGGCCAACAACATAGCCGACGGCCACCACTGATGGCCGACAGGCACAAGTTATGGCCGATAGGCTATAGGGCTAGCCGACAGGCCACACTCTCCTCTAGACTTGAAACAACAAGCTCTTGGTCCACAACCAAGCACAAAGCAGATAAAGTTTGAAGGCTCAAAGACGACGCGGCCGGCTAAGACCTTCGGGCACTGAAAACCAACACGAGCATACAAAATCATCGAGTGTTAAAATGATGACGTCCAAGTCTCGAAGACGGTCAAAAATGGGGTGTCTATAACAGGAGAAAGGAGTTGGTCAGGCCAATGTGGTCAAACCAGTTGGTCAACAGGCCATGGGCGCCTTAGCCCGCGAAATGGCCGGAGCATTGCCGGAATCTATGGGCATTCTCAAATCTGAGAATCAAGTCCAGGCCCAAGTAGTTGAGGCAGGGCCGTTTTTCTTGAAGAGAGTTTTTCCAATCAAATCCGGATGAGTTTTTAGGTGATCCTAAAGACCCACTGGAGGCAGATGAGTGGCTAGAACAAATAGTAAAGACGTTCGAGATGCTAGGCATCGAAGACGACCAGCTGAGGATGACCTTGGCATCTTTCCAGCTAAAGGGGAATATAGGTCAGTGGTGGAAGTATACGCATGGGCGCATTGGGATGACTTGGGAGCCATTCGTCAAAGCCTTCCAAGACAAGTTTTTGCCTCCTATAGTTAGGGAGAAGTTGAGAGACCAGTTCTCTAGGTTGGTGCAGTTGAACACACCAGTGGTCGAGTTTGAGGCTACATTTACTAGCTTATCTAGGTTTACACCTGAGCTTGTGGTGACTGAAGAGCGTCGTTGTTTAGAGTTTGAGAAAAGGTCGAGGTCCAGACTCATTTTCCGAGTGGCCGGGTCCATGATTAGAGATTATGGACGCCTTGTGGAGGTGGCAGCCCATCTTGAAACTATCATGCGGATGGAGGAGGAGAGAATGAGGGGCTCTTGGAGGAACCAGGACAGTAAGGGGGACAGTAAGAGGCAGAGGGGTTCTAACCCCCAGTCATCCTAAGGAGCTCAGTCAAGGTCCACTTTTCCAGTACCGTTCGGGTTCTGGGAGGGGTGGTCAGGGAGACATTACTTGTTACAAATGTATTCAGTTGGGCCACAAGTCTCTAGCTTGCCCGCAGAGATGAGGAAGGCAACGAGCAACATCGTCTTCGACTCGTTCTCAAAGCCAAAGTCAAGGGAGAGACCAGTCACTCACTTGTTTCCAATGTGGGCAGGCAGGGCATATGAAGAGGTTTTGCCCACAGTTAGGCGGCACACGCGGTGCATCTGGTTTGAGACAGACACAGAGCCACCAGCCAGCATAGTTAGCACAGGCCTCGAGGGCCAATTAGGGAGCTTCATCGGCTCAGTCAGTGCATTAGGCCTATGCTTCCAGAGGAGAACAGTTAGACCAAAGGCTTATAGGGCACGTGTACGCTGTTACCACACCAGACCTTGTACCAGCGCCTTCAGTAGTGAGAGGTACCTTCTTGTTTTGCAATTCAGTTGCTAATGTGTTGATTGATACGGGTGTGTCCCATTCATTTATCTCGTCTATATTTGCATCGATTTTGGGGTTGGAGTTGGCACAATTAGCATCTCCTATTTGTGTAGAGTCACCTATTAGTGGTGAGGTTATCATGAAACAGGGATGTCGGGGTTGTAACATTGAGGTTACTGGTCGCTGGCTTCCTTTTACATTTGTATTGCTTGACATGTCTAGTTTTGATGTCATTTTGGGTATGGATTGGTTATCGTCATATCGGGCTGCTATAGATTGTTACCGTCAGAGGGTTACTGTATGTGTGGACGTCCCCGAACGCCCCGGGAGGGTTAAGTCCCGTTCTGTTCATATTGGGGTCACCACAGTTCAAGGACTCAAATGTCACGGTTCTTAATCTTGAACCAAAGAGTCCAAATCCGGCAAATTGTTTTTGAAAACAGATTTTTTGAAAGAAGTGCCAAACATGGACTGCTTCGCCAGATACAGAGTCGCCACCTAAATATTTTTTAATGGGAAATTTAGGAAATCCTGACTCGGTGCCAAAGGCCACGTGTCCGTCATCACCAAAGTTGCCTCGGCTCGGGAACTTGGGTACGATTGGGGAAGGTCACTTCGTGAGCACCCCCGCTCGCCCGATCAAAGATCGGCCTCTACTAACCATGATATCTTATTTTGAAAACATTGTGAGTTCTTATTCCGGTTATTAGCCTAGGTTACTATGTGATGCTCGCAGCAAATAAGTATAGACTGGGCCGCCTGAATTGGAACAAAACATTTCATGTTTGTTTGTTTGAAAATGGTTTGATGATGCTACCCGCGGGTAGGCTAAGACGCGGATTTGCCACCCTCAGGTGGGCTTAGAAAAACATGATTTTGCCACTATCTAGTGGGCTTAAAACAAACATTCAATGATTCGTCCCAATTCAAGCAACTCAACCTCCACCCACAGGCATTCAAGGCAGTTATATCACATAAGCACATAGTCTCATGGTAAGCATGCTATCATGGCAACACTCACACGCATGCAAGGATGCTAAAGCATAAAACTTACCGAGTACTCCAAGCCAAAACAGGAAACTGATTAGAAATCTATGCATGGACCTAGATACACAGAATTGCCTAATGCAACACATGCAAAGATGCAAACTATAGCAGGCTCGGCTATTCTAATCATGGCATATGAAATGCTACAACTATCATGTACTCAACTTGGAATTGAAATACAAATGCAGTTTGTATGATGCGCCGAGCCCGGTGCGTGCAAAACAGATGAATGATGCAAACATGCTGTCATACTATATGCTAATTGAAATATGCCCTATATCTAACCATCATAAGCGGGTAAATAAAAGGGAGAAAGGAAGTGGGGTTGGAAGACATACATCATACTCACCCACACTTATTACAATTACGCCCCCGTGCAGAGGGTCCGAATAAATATACAGTCCGAGATATACAGTCCGAAATATTACAGTCCGAAATAATATACAGATTTCTAATTTAATTAACAAGTTAACTAATAAAGACTGTAAACTGGCATGCAAGCCAGGGGCTGCCTCGCTTCTGATGAATGATGTATGCTGGACTGTGTTGCGTGGAAATCCACTGGGATGCCCAATCTAGCCTCTGTTTGCAATATTTCTCGAAACGCGCGCCAAACCCCGAAAAGTTTCTGATTCCTTATCTCGCTGCAACAGAGAGCAGGAAAAGGGCATAGCAATGTATTTCACAGATATATGCATGCCTCGATCCTCGTGCCACCAATCACGCATATCGATGCATGATGGCCGAGGAATCGGATTGCACAACTCAATATAGGGTGCAATGCAGATGAATGCTATAACAAAACCTAACTCCATCATGGGTAGTCCGGAGTGTCGGTGACTTGGGAATTGAGACCCGTTCCGTCACTCGGAGTACGAAACGTGCCTCGTTTCCCGTGCCCGGGCTAACTCCTATCCCGAACACGATGCGGTATGTATGATATGCATGAAATGCAACTAAAATACAATCCTAGCATGCACAATGCTATGAAAATGGGATGCCTCGAAATGCGCGCAAGCGGGCACACAAACCGAGGCGATGGCATACGGAATGCAACGGGACTAAAATGGCATACGGAATGCGGAATGGACTTACACCAACATGAGAGAGCCTCAGCCACTCTCACACGGGAGGCCGTCGGATAAAAACAAAGTGCCTCGAAATGCGCGCACACGGGCGCGCAAACCGAGGCGATGCATTAGAGCATGAAATGACATGGAAAATGCAAATTGGGCTTACACTAACATGAGAGGGCCTCAGCCGCACTCACATAAGAGGCCGTGAGATGAAAATGAGCTGCCTCGAAATGCGTGCCCACGGGCACGCAAACCGAGGCGATGGCATACGGAATGCAAATGACATACAAATGAAATGTGGCGAATGGCATATGGAAAGTGTAAATTTTAGCAGCTAAAATGATGCACAAATAGCCCCCGAATTATGACAAAATTACACCCGATGCCCGAAATGCGATGTAATGCACCCGAAATGGCCTACGGCCCTACTAAACATGCACAATATGGACATAACTTTTAAAACAGTAGCAAGGCAGCCCCTAAACTAGCATTTTTTCAGTACAAAGCAAGGCTAAATAATAACCACAAGTATGATAAAACTAACTTGCAAGAAAGGGGAAAAAGAGGGGAATTACAAAGCAAGTAGTATATACAATGCTCAAACCAAAAAACACAGTTCTACAAAATTAAATAGGGACCAAAAATATGCATATTTACAAGAGATGACATCTCCCAATTCAGTGTGTAGATATGATAAACAAAGCATGCAAAATAATGAGCCAACGAAGGCTATAACATGAGGTACCATAAGCATACACTAAACAACTTTGGACCCTTAACAAAACATGAATAATGGGTCATTCTAAGACACTTTCTAAGCCTGATGAAGACTCAAAACAGAAGCTAAACAAGCCTAACAAAGCATGCAATTTTACGGAAAATATGAGGGATATAACATGAAGTACCAAAACCAATCATCAAATGGCCTAAGACTCTTAACAAAACATGATGAGAAGGCCAAAATAAGGCTCTTTTCAGGCCTGATGGAGACTCAAATCAGAAGCCAAATAAGCCTAACAAAGCATGTAAAACATGGCCAAAGAGAGGTACAAAGAGAGGCCATTCATGGAGGCACCAAACAAGATTGGTCCCTTCTACAATGTTGTAGAGGGACACAAAATAAGCTCAAAATCAGTTTATAGCATGCTCCAAAAATAAATTCATATAAGCTAAAAATAGCATGCAAGTTTACGGTAAATCGGAGGATTTGTGAAGCAAGTGGTATGTAAAAGCACCAAACATGGTTAGCCCTTCTACAATGTTGTAGAGGGGCTCAAAATAGGCCCACTCACAGCTTATGTCATGCTTGAAAACAGATCACTCACAATCCAAACAAAGCATGCAAAATATTGGCATAAAGAGTGATATTGAAGGAAGAGCAAGATAGAGGGCTCAAACAGGGTTGAGCCCTTAAACAAACATCAATAATAGCTCAAAATAGGACCACTTTCAGTAGTGGTCAGAGCTCAAAACAGTGAGCAAATAGAGTATAAAATTGAAGCAAAAATAAGCTAGAAAAAGGGAATTTGAGACTTACCCTTGAAGACTATACTTTTGCTACCTCTTGCCTTGATGAAAGTTGCTTCTAAGCCTCTGAGGAAGCTTCCTGTGCTGCTGGAATAGAAGTGGTGATGGTGAAGCTTAGGGTTGATGAACAAGTGGGCTAGGGACTTGAAGCTTTTTGGAGTTTTGGAGGATGAAAATGGAGGTTTTAGAAGATGAAGTCTTGAGGAAAAATCTTGTAACCCTAGCAAAGGAGCTGTCCAGCCCCTTAAATAGGCAAGAAAGGGTGTAAAAGGGGAGGGAAATGCATCCAAGCTTTCCCTCCCAAAATATCCCCCGGATGGGGGAGATATTTCAAAAAGTAGCTGGACAGCTGTAAAGGGCTGGAAAGCAGAAAGCTGGCCGGCCAGGTAATTTTCTGGAAGGTGGCCGGCCGGCCACCCCACCTGGTCGGCCAGCCACTCACCCTGGCCGGCCGGCCATGGCCCAAAAATGAAGTAAAGAAATGCTGGCCGACCACCACTCCTTGGTGTCCTCCTAGGTGTGTAGAATAAAGCCCCAAGGTTGGAATCTGGCAACACTGAAACAAGAGTCACAACATAGAACTTGAAGGAGAGGCTCAAAAATGAATGTAACAATTACTGGCCGACCACCACTTTTTGGTGTCCTCCCATGTGTGTAGAACAAGGTTCCATGGTCGGAATGTGGCAACACTAAAGCAGGAGTCACAACATTGCATTTGAAGGAGAGGCCCAAAAATGAAATCCACAATTGCTGGCCGACCATGCACTTTTAGGGTCCTCCCATGTGCCCTCATCACAGATATGTAGCTTTGGTTGGAAGAAAATGGGCCTAGGGTATTCAACATTAGCCCGGAAGAGAGAAAAACGGGCGCCGGAGGAGCATAACTGGTTATCTGAGATAATTGCTGGCCTCCCACCCTCCAGTGATCTTCCTGGTGCTAAAACAGAGGTACCTGCCAAAATTGAACAAAAACTAATGCAAAATGAATGCTCGGGGGCCAAACCGCGAGGTTCGGGGCCCCGAAAATAGGCGGTAAGCACCGAAAGTGGCGTTCGGCCACGAAGTGGGCATCTGAGGCCCCAGTGTCCCTCAGTATGACAAAACAGAGGCACCTGCCAAGAATGAACAGAAATCGATGCAAAATGAATGCTCGGGGGACAAACCGCGAGGTTCGGGGTCCCGAAAAAAGGCTGTAAGCACCGAAAGTGACATTCAGCCACGAAGTGGGTATCTGAGACCCCAGTGTCCCTCAAAAGGGAGTAAATGAGATGCATGCCAAAAACCGGAGAAATCGGAGATGGTTCGGCTGTCCCGAACCGAGGCACACGGCCTGACGGCTCCGAAAACCGGGAACCGGGCTCCGAAATGGGTGAAATGGCCTACGGCCACGAAATGTAGCCTACGACCACTGAGAGATAGTCTACGGGACCACTCCCTCCCCTCAGGAAAGAAAACAGAGAAAACCGAGTCTGGTTCGCAAATCGAGACAAGGCACAGAAGAGGGTTCGGAAGTCCGGAGGCAGGGCACACGGCCGCGACTCTGAGACTTCTGAATGAGCACAAAATGCAACATCACCGAGCGCTCAATCGGTGACGTCTGAGTCTTAAGGTCGGTCAAAAATGGGGTGTCTACAGTATGTACCTGGAGCGGTGATTATTTTTACTTCTTGGGGGACTGGGTGGATAGAGTCTTATCACCGGTGTATGATCCCTTCTTGCTAGCTTCTTGAGTAGTAAGTGTGATGAAGTTCGGGCAAAGTTGCCAAGGGTAGTTTGTGAGTACCCGGATGTTTTTCCAAAGGATCTTACCAATTTACCACCTCATAGAGAGATCGAGTTCTCTATTGATTTAGTGCCTGGCACGACACCGATTTCTATGGCACCATATAGGTTTGCACCTGTCGAATTGAGTGAGCTAAAGATTCACCTTAGGGAGCACCGGCTCTCTTTGCTAAAAAGAAAGATGGATCGTTGCAACTTTATATCGATTATCGGAAGTTGAACCAGGTAACTGTTAAGAATAAGTACCCAATGCCTCGTATAGATGATCTGTTTGATCAATTGAAGGGATCTTGTTGTTTCTCTAAGACAGAGCTGAGATCGGGTTATCACCATTTGAGAGTAAAGGAGGAAGATATCCCAAAGACGGCATTCCGTACACGGTATGGCCATTATGAGTTTCTAGTGATGCCTTTTGGGCTCACTAATGCACCTGTTGTGTTTATGAACTTGATGAACCAGATCTTCCGTCAGTTCCTAGATCGTTTTGTGGTTGTCTTTGTGGACGACATTTTGATTTACTCACCCTCTGAGGAGGAGCACGAGGAACACTTGCGAGTGGTGCTTGAGTTGTTTAGAGCCCATAAACTATACGCTGAGTTTGGGAAGTGTGAGTTCTCCCTGAAGGAGGTTAAGTTCTTAGGCCATGTGGTATTCGGGGAAGGGGTGACTATAGATTCATCCAAGATAGAGGCAATGCAAGATTGAGAGCAACCTAAGAATGCCTTTGAGACCCGTAGTTTCTTGGGGTTGGCTGGGTATTAACGTCGATTCATGAAGAATTTCTCTAGATTAGCCTCACTATTGACAAGATTGACGAGGAAAGGAATCAAGTTTGTGTGGAGTGAGTCTTGTGAGAAATCGTTCCAAGAGCTTAAGGTTAGACTTACCACTGCTCCAGTATTGATTATTCTGGAGAGAGGATTGGGCTATTCGGTATATTGTGATGTCTCATGGGAAGGTCTGGGTTGTGTTTTGATGCAAGAGGGAAAGATAGTAGCCTATGGCTAGCGGCAGTTAAAAACACATGAGAGGAACAACCTTACTCATGATCTAGAATTAGCGGCGGTGATATTTGCCTTGAAAATTTGGAGGCCCTATCTGTATGGTGAGAGATTTGAGGTGTTTTCTAATCACAAGAGTCTGAAATATCTATTTACACAAAAGGACTTGAATTTGAGGCAGAGGAGGTGGATGGAGTTCATAGAGGATTATGATTTTGAGTTGCATTATCACCGGGGAAGGCCAATGTTGTAGCCAACGCCTTGAGTAGAAAATTTGTTAGCAGTATGGCTAGTATTGCTAGCCGGAAGTGGGATATGTTGGGTGCTCTTGGGGAGTTTGACTTGCATCTGGACGAGTTTGTTGAGTCTGCAGTCTTATTTTCAGTGGTTGCACAACCTATACTTATGAACCGAGTGTTAGAAGCGCATAGGGGTGACCTTGAGGTAGAATCCCTCCGAGAGAAGATTTCTAGTGGGAAGGTAGAAAGAGGCTTAACTATGTATCCCGACTAGAGTGTGAGATATCGTGATCGTTTGTTCGTACCAGAGTCTTACCAAGAGGAAGTACTCCGAGAGTTTCACCATTCACGCCTTGCGGTGCATCTGGGAGGCAAAAAGATGTATCACGACCTTAGTCGTCAGTTTTGGTGGAGGGGTATGAAGAAGGATGCAGCTGTGTTTGTATCAAAATACCTTACTTATCAGCAAGTGAAGGCCAAGCATCAGAGGCCAGCGGGCTTGTTGCAACCCTTGACTATAGCCGAGTGGAAGTAGGAGCATGTCACGATGGATTTTGTTGTGGGCCTTCCGAGGACTCAATGGGGTAGTGATGCCATTTGAGTAGTAGTTGACGGGTTAACCAAGTCTGTGCACTTTGTACCTATGCACTTGGGTGATTCGGTAGATTATCTTGCTGACTTGTACATTAGGGACATAGTGAGGTTACACGGGGTCCCTGTGACGATTCTTTCGAATAGAGATCCACGTTTCATAGCTGGGTTGTGGCAGAGCTTGCAGAGTGCCTTGGGCACTAGATTGACCTTTAGCACTGTGTACCATCCTCAGACTAACGAGCAGTCCGAGTGTACTATGCATATCCTTGAGGATATGCTTTGAGGTTGTGTCCTTAACTTCAAGGGTTCGTGGGAGAGGCACTTGCCCTTAGTGGAGTTTGTCTATAACAATAACTTCCAATTGAGTGTTGGCATGGCACCATTTGAGGCCTTGTATGGCCGATCGTATAGGCCTCTTGTGTGTTGGGCCGAAGTGGGTGATGCACCTTTGTTCGGTCCAAAGTTGGTTCGGGAAACAACGGAGAAAGTGACACTTATCCTTAAAAAGTTGGCTACGGCTCAGTCATCAGAAAAGTTATGCCGACTGTAAGAGGAGACCTTTGTCTTTTGAGGTGGGAAATCATGTCTTTTTGAAGATATCACCAAGGCGGGGATTGATGAGATTTGGGAAGAGTGGGAAGTTATTCTCTCGATTTATTGTGCCTTTTAAGATCCTTAAGCAAATCAAGGACGTAGCTTACCGTTTGGCGTTACTGCCACAACTTTTCGAGGTTCATGACGTGTTTCATATCAGTATGCTTCGAAAGTATGAGCCAGATCCATCACACGTGTTGGATTGGACCGACTTAGAGATGGATGAGGATACCTCGTATGAAGAGAGACTGGTGAGAGTCTTAGATAGGTGGGACCAAGTTTTGCGAGGTAAGACAATTCCCTTGGTGAAGGTTTTGTGGAAACATCACGGGATTGAGGAAGCAACTTAGGAGTGTGAGTTGGAAGTCCGTGAGAAGTATCTGGACTTGTTTATTAATGTTTGAGCATGTGTTGAACTTTGTTATATTAATAAAATATCATAACATTGTCTATGTCGTTTATGTTTTAAGAACATGGGTTCAATATAAGCATTGTATATGTTTTGAGAATATGGGAATATTGTATGTGTTATCTCACTTTTGGAAACATTGTATATGTTGTGTAAGTTTTGGGAACTTGTGTATCGAGTTGATGAAATTGAATGATCGGAGAATGGGTCATGGTGTGGAAATTGATAGATTATCACTATTGTAAATAGTTTAATAATGACTTTTAACTTGATTTGAAATTTTGGGGACGAAATTCTTTAAAGGGGGGAGATTATAGCAATTCCGGTTTTGACCCAATCTTTGTTGTACTCCGGCCTCAGGTTTCATGGTTTAGTATTGTGGTTCATCTCTTATTCCCTTTGTTTTCCCTTAAATTTGCCTTTTGGATTGTTGTGGTTGTGTTTAGTTCCAAACTCTTGTTGCCCAGAATTTTACTCCTCCGCTCGAGCGGCACTTCTTGCGCTCGAGTGGGCTTTACAAACTCTCAGTACTCTTGCAGGCCTGCAAAACTACTGGGAGAGTGTTTTCTACGCTCGAGCGGGTCTTTTTGCTCTCGAGCAGCCACTTCTTGCGCTCAAGCGGTTGGTCAAATGTTTGTAAAACTACTGGATGTGAGTTTTCTACGCTCGAGCGTCACTTCTTGCGCTCGAATGGTGAGCGTCTCTTTCATTGTGTCTTGGTGCTCAAGCGGTACTTCTTGCACTCGAGCAGAACAACTTATTGTGTCTGACGCTCGAGTGTCACTTCTTACGCTCGACCGGACTGTGCATATATAAGATTGTGAAAATAACTGTTTACATCACATTTTCATATCTATTTCTCTCTAAAACATAAAGTTGAGACCCTCTCTCTCTAAAACCTACCTTCTTTCTACTTTTTCATCTAGATCTAGTGATTTCTCCACCCTTGGGCCTTTGTTAAAAAGGTAGAGCACATCAATAGCTGCATTTTGATCCGAATCAACCTTGGTTTCGGCATCTTTGGAGTTTCTGCACTTCTCCTTTGGTTTTCTAACTTCAAGGTAGGGATTTTTCTACACTTTCATATAGTTTTTAGCTTAGTTATTGGTTGTTATGTAACAATGGTGAGATTTGGAAGTATGTTGGACAAACCTAGGGTTTGGGTTAAAAATCAAAAGAGAGGTTTCTATGTGAATATGATATAAAGGATTATGGAGTTTGAAAATGAGGTTGTATTATGACAAAATAGTTGATTTTGGCATTTGGGTGATATTTGGGAAAGAGGAAAGTTTGCCCAAAAATGTTACAAATATTTATTTTGTATAAATAAATGAAATTGGTATTGTAAAATGTGAAATGAAATGGGTGTGGACATAAATGGTGAAGAAGAATATGTATTACCTCTCACTTGTGAAATTTTGAATAAATTATCTATCTTGAGATGACTATTTGTGTAGAAATATCTATATTGGGTTATCAGTGAAGGATAGCTATGAGTGTTATAGAAATTGCATGAGGATTAGGTGAATTGAAACTAATTTCTTGTTAATTGTCATTGAATATGACTATGTTTTAAATACATTGTATATGTATGATTATTTGGGAGGAGAAAGGAGATGTATTCCATTGTTTGGGAGGAGATAGGGGATGTACTCCATTAAAATTAAATTGGCCTGTGTGTCTAAGGTGAAAGTCTCAAAACCGCGCGTGTACATAGGTGTGTAGACACCCCATTTTTGACCGACCTTAAGACTCAGACGTCATCGATTGAGCGCTTGGTGATGGTGCATGTTGTGCTCGTTCTGAGGTTTCAGAGTTTTGGCTAAGAATCTTGCCTCCGGGCCTCGGAACTCTTTGTGCTTTGGCTCGGTTTGTGGACCAAGTCTTGTTTTCCCTTCCCAAGGGAGGGAGTGGTCTTGTAGACCATCTCTCTGTGGTCGTAGACTACTTTTCGTGGTCGTAGGCTACTCTTCCCTTTTGAAGACTAGTTTCCGATTTTTTGAGCCTTTGGCCGCGCACCTTGTCTCGGGACCGCTTAACATTCTTCGTTTGGCGTGGTTTTTGAACCACACCTTGTTGCCTCTGCCTAGAGGAACACTGTGGTCCGGGAGACTACTTTTGTGGTTGCATACCACTTTTGATGCTCGTCAGCTAGTTTTCGGGGCTTTTGGCTGCGTGTTTCGCCTCCCGATTTCTCGTCTTGCATCCGCTTTGGTTTGTCTTTGGTACAAACCTTTCTTTCCTTGTTTGGAAGGTGGTACAAGGATGGGAGACTAGTATTTCTCCTGGCCGACCACTTCTTCCTCTGCCAGCTAGTTTTCTTGTCAGATAACTGGCTTTCTTGGTCTTTGGACCATCTTTTCTGGTCGGCCACCATACCACCACCTTGCATTTAGTGTGTTGACCTCTCCCACCTATGGCCGACCAGTTTCTACTCTGGTTGACCACCTAAAGTGGTCGGCCAACCACTTTTACTAGCAGGCTGACCACTTCAAGTGGTCGGCTACTTTTTGGCACCTTTTTGGAGATATTTTGGGACAGCTGGTGTAGCTAGAGAGCATTTGAGCCATCCTCCATACACGTGTATGGAGGGATGGCATTCATGCTTAGCTTCTCCAAGAAGCTTTGGCTTTCCTCTTCTATAAGAGGGAGGCTCCTCCTCCCTCCTCCAGGTTCAGAAAATCTGAGGAAAGAGGATAGATATAGTGTTGTATCTATATTGCCTTGTTTGCTTCATTTTTATGGCTTAAAGTGTAGATTTGTCTTACTTTAACACACAAACACACACTCAAACACCATCCTTTTGCTACTGAGGTGCTTAGGGGCTGATTTTGGTGTTCTTGGATAGGTTTAAGTTCAAAAAAACCTGCTGGAGTTGCAGCTTTAAAGAGGGTCTTCAAGGGTGAGTTTCTAAGCCTTAAATCCCCTTTTCTTGCTTAAGCTTTTAGCCTATCTTGAATGATGTTTTAAGCTTAACTTATGACTGATAAAAGTTCTGTTTTTGCATGCTTTTGATCTTTGTTTAAGATCATTTTTGTGTTTGGGGTTGTTTACCCCCTCTTAGGCCTTGTTTGGCCTTGTTTTTTAGCCTTTTTGTGAGTTTCGGGACCACCTTGTATTGGCCTTTTCACCACTGAAATCCAGAGGGATTTTAGTGGTGGGGATGATGTTTAAGGTCCTAAGAAGGGGAGGGCCATCTCCTCTCCTTGCATCTTCAATACATGCCTTAATATGCCTCGTGTTTGAGCATCTTTACTAAGTGTATGTTAACCATATCTTAGCTTGTATTTGTGGTTATTTTGTTGTGGCATACCACTGTTTTTGCTTAGTTTGGTCACTCCATGCATGGTTAATACACTTGTAGTGTAAATCACACAATCTAGTCTTGTATGCCTCATGTGTGAGCATGTCATTCTAGCCTAGGTTGTGTCCATTTCAGCATATTCTTGGGCTTGTTTTACCATGTCATACCTCTGTTTAGGTTTGGTTTGGTTAGCCTTTGCATGCTCCTTGCACTTGTAGTGTATTTCCATGAAATAGCCTAACATGCATCATGTTGTGACATGTCATTCTAGCATGCTTTTGGCTTAACTTCAAGAAGATTTTGTTCATGTTTTAGCATGTTTAAGGTCTGATTTTGGTTGTATTGGTCATCCATGACTTGCTTTGTATAGCTATAGTTCAATCTAGCTTGTTAGCCTTATGCATTGAATCCACTAGCATGCATTACGTGGCTTATTTCAGTGATTTGGCATCACTTGTTATGTGATTTCAGTCCATGTTTCATGGCCATACATTCACATTTATCACTCATTCAATGCGTTGGAGGGTTTCCCCCTTTATGCCTTAACATGAACCATTGCGCATGCCTTCATGCCCTTGCTTGCGAGCCATCATTTCAGTGCTTATTTGGGGTTATTATGCCATGACATAACTCTGATTTTTATTGCTTAAGTCATTCCATGCTTGGTCCTAATAGGTGTAGTGTAATCCACCTTATTTGCCTTGTATGAATCATGCCTCTTGCCCTTCATGCTAGCACATTTTGGCTTCCTTTCATGCATGTTTTAGACACATTTTAGCATGTACTAGGACTGTTTTAGGTTGCCTCAATCACATGCTTCATGTTTTGTATACTTGTAGTACAAGTGCTCTTGCTTGCTTCAAGCTTTGAGCACCATTGCATGCTTCATTTGTGTTGTGTACATGATTTGGCATCACCTAACATGACATTTCAGAGCATATAGACTTGTCATGTTCTCACTTCAATCATGCTTTAAGTGCCTTTGAGTATTGTGCATGTTTGCCTAGCTTATGCCTTAGCTCGTATGCTTGCATGCCTAGGCCTTTGGGCCCTCGTCTCAGCATGTTTTGGTCCATGATTGGACCTACTTGAGCTCTGTCCATGCTTAGTTCATGCGTTTGTGCCATGTATTGCATGCCTCCTTTGTGTTGCTCTTTACTAGCTTTCATGCCTTAGGACCCTAGCATGCTTTACTTATGTTGTTTGAATGATTTGGCATCATTTCTTGCTTCATTTTAGTGCACTTAGTGTTGTTACACTTCCACTTTTGTCACTCATTGAGCACTCTTGAGAGTTGTGCTCTTTGGCCTCTTTGATGGCCAATGCATTAGGCATGCATGCCTTGCTTTATGTGCCTTCATTTCATCACCAATGGCCACTGATTTGGGCATGATTGAGGTCTACCCTTTTGGTTTAAGTCCATTGAATATAACATGTATATTACATTTGAGCATGCCATGCTTGGTATATTACATAAGTTGCCCTTGTTGCATTGCATTGTGCATACATGCATTACATTATGCTTAGGACCTCATGAATGTCTTACATTGAGTATGCCATCTAGTTCTTAGCATTTAGCATTGTGTATGCTAGTCGTTACATGCTTTAGCATTGTGCATGCCATTAGCCTTGTTAGGTTGTTCATATTGCATTGCATGTTTGCATGCTTAAGTCATATTGCATACTTGCATGCTTGAGTCGCATTGTGTATGCCATGCTTGTTTGCATTGTGTTTGGAATAGGTGTTAGTCCAAACATGGGAAACGAGGGACGTTTCATACTCAAAGTGATGAAACGTGCCTTAATTCCCGGTCGCCGACGCTTTTGATCATCCATGATAAGTTTTAGGCTTT
This sequence comes from Camellia japonica, assembly GCA_030407325.1. Lineage (NCBI taxonomy): Eukaryota > Viridiplantae > Streptophyta > Magnoliopsida > Ericales > Theaceae > Camellia > Camellia japonica. Next base: position 58,904,846 of record JAPPVO010000007.1, read on the forward strand.
ATGTGTTTACTTGTGCATTCATTTCATATTGAATTGTGCAACTTCGCCTCTCGGCCATCATGCATTGAAATGCGCGATTGGTGGCCCGAGGGTCGATAACTACACTCCCTTGAGTTCATTACATGATAGGGAGGGTGGTTGTGCACACATATCTTGCAAATACATTGCCATGCCCTTTCTTGCTCTCTGTTGTAGCAAATTGCAAGTTCAGCAGCAACAACTGGCCGGCCAGCCAGAAAAAGTAGCTGGCCGACCACTTTTCTTGATTTTCAGCAATCAAAAGTGGTCGGCAGGTGTTTCTAGAGACCAAAAGTGGTCGGCCACCCTCCCACAGGATTCCCAAGGTGGAGTTTCAGCTTTCTGGAGCTTGGTGCAAGTTTCTGAGAAACAAATGAAAACAGAGGCAAATCGGGGCATCGCATTGGATTTCCAAACAAGGCGACCGGACATGCATGCATTCCTCTACCTCTGAGGCTCCTGATTTACTGCTTTCCTTAGCTGCCATGCTAAGATAGCTAGGTTTTGCTTTGGTCTGTACCTTTAATAATTAATGCGTTTAGCTATTTCAATTCGTTTTGTAATAATTAGTTAACTAGGATTAGTTAATTATTTGTGTTGTAATAATTAGTTTAATTAGCTTAGATTAGCTAGTTAGCTTCTTATTCGGTCTCTCCCTCAAGAGAGCCAATTGTTGTAATAAACGTGCATGTGTGTGATGCATGTCTTCCAATCCCCATTTCTTTCTCCCTTTTACTTAACCGCTTATGATGGTTAGTTTTAGGGCATATTTCATTTAGCATACCTTATGCTCGCATGTTTTTATCCATTCATCTGTATTGCATGCACTGGGCTCTGCGTATCATACTAACTGCATTGTATTTTCAATACATTACTTGAATACGTGTTCAAACAGCATGTTACCAAGTTGCATCTCACATGACATTCTTAGGATAGCCGAGCCTATCTTCATTGCATTTTTGCATGTGTTACATTAGCCATTTTAACATGAACTAGGATCATGCATGATTTCTAACTACTTCTTTGTTTTGGCTTGGAGTACACTGTGAGTGTTTACGCTTTAGCATACTGCATGTGTGCTATTGACTGCCATGAAAGCATGCTTGCCATGAGGCTAATTGCTTATTTGCTATAACTGCCTAAATGCCTGTGGGTGAAGGTTGGATTACTTGGATTGGAACAATTCATTGAAATCCGCATTTTAGCCTACTTGCGAGTAGCAAATTTCAAACTATTTTCCAAACAAACGGATATGCAATGCTTTGTTCCAAGTTAGGCGATCTAGTCTATACTTGTGTGTTGTGCATCACATAGTAATTCTAGCTAATTAATTGGAATAAGAGCACATGTGTTTTCAAAAATTCGATATCATGCTTAGTACAGACCGATCTTTGATCGGGCGAGCGGGGGTGCTCATTAAATGACCTTCCCCAATCGTACCCAAGTTCCCGAGCCGAGGTAACTTTTGTGATGACGGACACGTGGCCTTAGACACGAGTCAGGGTTTCCTAAATTTCCCCAAAATAAAATATTTAGGTGGCGACTTTGTATCTAGCAAAGCAGTCCATGTTTGGCACTTCTTTACAAAAATTAGTTTTCCAAAACGATTTGCCGGATTTGGACTCTTTGGTGATTTATCAATCTCTCATCGCACATTGTGAGATCAGATTAAGAACCGTGACATTTGAGTCCGAACTGTAGTAAGCAAAGCCCGAAGGGGCGCGTCTACAAGGTGCCAATCCCACAGATGAAATTTCCGTAAAATGACAAATTGAAGTGTTTGTAATGGTTGTGTTATTTTGGAACCACTGAGTTGTAGTCTCAGATGGGTTATTTGAAAGATAATGAAATTGGCTCATGAATTGAGATGAAATGAATTAACTTGAATTAACGAGAAAAAAAAAAGGATTGAGATATGAACTTTGGTATTTTATGACAGTACAGAATATGAATGTTTTACTACTGGTATTGTAAATGCACATTATGCTTATATCTTCGTTAAATCTCATATATTTTGTTAGATTGTTCCTACTGGGCTTTGGCTCATCCTATTTTGGAAAAAACCATTTTCAGGTGGTGGTGATATGCCTCCGCCAAGGCAATAGCTTAGAAGGACTTTGGAGCAAAAGCTTCATTTTTGTTGTATTTCATTTCGTATAGCGAAGGGTTTTATTTGTATTGAGCTAGTCTCACTTTTGTTATAACCAAGTAACGACTTAGAAAGATGTAAGCCTTTAGGACATTTGAATATATGTTCAACTTTCATCTTTTGTCTACTTGTAACACATGTTGTAGATTCAGGATAGACTATTTATTAATGTATATCGCATGTGTCACCTTTTGTATGTCAAACTCTGATGAATGAAAGTTAGTTAATTTAATTACATTTTCGCTTATGAGATGAGTTAGTTGTATTTATTTTTGGGGCATTACATGTATACTCGTGGTTTGCGGACTTTTACCCTAAATACTCCGGCCAACTTAATTCAATGGAGTACATCTCCTTTCTTCTCCCAAACATGGAGTACAACCCATTTCTTCTCCCAACATCATACATTTACAATGTATTAAAGATGTGACAATATTCAATGCAAATGGACAAGAATTTAGTTTCAATTAACCTAATTCTCATGCAATTTCTACAACAATCATAGCTATCCTCCACTGATAGCCCAAAACAGATGTCTCTAACAAATAGAAAATTTCAATAACAGATACATTATTATCATTTCCAAGATATGAGTGAATTAACATATCTAACTCCACCATCATCATTAATATCCTCCATCACCATCATTAAGACGTGAGTAATATTACAAAACCAACATAATCCTTCAATATTTTTCCAACACAAGTCAGACCCATGGTTTTAGAGCAAACCTTGTTTTCTTTCAAAATCGTTTTTGAGTAAGAAAGACATCATTCCAATTACATAAAACCCAACATCATTTCCATTATCTTTACAAGATCAACATTTGAGATTTCTAGGGCAAAAACCCTTTTTTTTATAAATCATTTCCAAAGGTAAAAACCCATCACTTCATCATAGGTCAACAATAAACACCTTTCTCCAAGCATTTCCAACAAACCATTTGAAAACTCCTCTTTTTGATTTCCAACCAAAACCCTAGATTTGTCCAAAATCTCCAAAAATCACAATATTATTTTAGAAATATCAAATAACTAAGTTAGAACTCATAAGAAGGTGCGAAGAATCCCTATCTCAAACTTAGAAGAGAAAAAAGTAAGAAAAGCCTAAAAGTTGACAGTGACGAAACAACGATTTGCTCCAATCAAAACGAAGCCCTCGACAAACTCTATACTTAATCTCAAAGGAGCAAGGTGAGGAGATGCTTCTAGGTGAGTAAATTTGAAGATCTTTGAGCGAAAAAGTGAGTTTATAGAGAGAAAATAGTGACTCACAATTTAGAAAGGGGAAAGAGAAGATAAAGTGAAGAAAAGGTAAGTGAGGCCCTATTTATTGTGCTAGATTAAGGTGAAATAAAATCCCAAAGTCAACCTAGAAGAACAAGTCAAAATCTCCAAGAAGTAGGGCCCAAAACCGAACTAAAATCTGGAACAAGACTCATAGGGGTCGACCCTTCCTAGACTGGTGTCGACCCTTCAGAAAAATTGAAGAAAAACAAATGCTAGCAGCAAACAAGGTGTCGACCCTTGGACCTAAGGTGTCAACACTAAATTTCAGTAACTAATACCAAGATTCTACTGTATACAAGGGTCGACCCTTCTCAGACTGGTGTCGACCCTTGAGGCCAACAACAAAAGACATGTGTCGACACCACCAAGGCTGGTGTCGACCCTAAATTTCAATAGCTATTCCAAGAACATAGCAGCAAGATGGTGTCGACCCTTCCAACACTGGTGTCAACCCTTGGAGCTTAAGAAAACAAAGATAAGAGGGCAGTGTCGACCCTAACAAGGGCGGTGCCGACCCTGAAGCTAAAACCAAATATGAAGAGAAAAGAACGACTATCACGAATATAGTTTCCTAGATTAAAAAGTAATAAATGGATCGGGTCTAAGCCCAAATCTCTATAACCTCCTCCCTTAAGAAATTTCATCCCTGAAATTATAAATCAAGCTTTAAAACCATATTTAAACCAATTACAACAATGATAATCAATCAATTCCATTACCATGACCCATTCTCCGATCATCTATTCTCATCAACTCGATACACAAGTTCTAACATTGAAAGTACAATTCACATTTTCCAAAACATATACAATGTTTCCATATTTTCAAACATATACAATGTTTTCATATTTCATTAACATAACATAATCTTAATACATGCTCAAACATCAACAAATAAGTCTGGATACTTCTCACGGACCTCCAACTCATGTTCCCAAGTTGCTTCCTCAACTCCGTGATGTTTCCATAACACTTTTACCAAAGGAAATGTCTTGCCTCGCAAGACTTGGTCTCAAGTATCTAAGACTCTTACCAGTCTCTCCTCATATGAGACATTCTCATTTGCTCGAAATTTTGGAAAAAATCTAGAACAAGGTGGTCACTAACTATGAAATGAGATCCAACACCCACCTAAGCCTAGATCCATTTGGGATAACTTCCCAGATCCCGATCAACTTCTCATGGCCCCAACGATTCCTGAACAACTAATAACAAGAAAAGAGCACGGATGCCTCTCCGGCCGACAAAACTCATGGTGATTTATGAGACAAGAACAACTACCTCCGACAACAATAACAATAGTAACAACAACCACAACAACAACAACAACAACACACAAAGACGTCCACCACGTCTTGACTACTTACAATACCCAAACCACCATTGAGTGTTTAACACTCCAACACAGAGAAAAAGAAACCACTTGCACACAAGGCTTTCAGTCAACTCTCATAAAACGAGAACACAAAATAAAACATGGTTAAACAGACAACACTACGGTACATTATCCTTTGATAGGGTCTAGGTTTCCTGCAAAGTAACTATCTAACATGCAATTAGCAACTCAGGCTAGATCATAAGAAACCCCATAGTACAAGTAAAATGTAACCCATTCCGGTAAAATAAAATAAAAAAAAATCTACTTTTGTTCATTTTCCCCGAAAATATATTTCTCAAAAAGGTGCTCAATCTCACACTGCCCAGAACCAAAATATCTTTTTTGACGTCCTCCAACGAAACCCAAAGATTTCAAAACCGTGTTCTTTTTCAAAAACCACTTGTGTTATTTATGATTCAAAACTCCCTTTATTCCCACGATTTGTTAGATTGAACTTTTTATTAAACCGAAAACTTACATTTCCAACCAAAACTGATTTAGTTCAAAAAGATCAGCCAAGGTCACAACACCAAAAGCAAATTTTGTTTTTCCTCGAAATCATTCCTTAGCATTCCTCCTGTGAACCACAACTCTGACACCCATCAAAACCCATCACACCCATGGCGATGCTACAACATCAACACAAATTTTCACAATAACAATCCTTAGAAATTTCCAAAGTGCCAACAACACAATAAAACACGAGTAAAGAAATTCCACCAGCACCAATCGCATAATGGCTCAAAAGCGCCCAAAAGACCAAAGTTCCCAATTGTAACCCCAAACCGGTTACCAACCAAACGACTTTACACTGGCCTCCAAACACTAATGCATCACTCAACTCCACATCAACACTGACATCCTGCCCAATCTCACCAACTCGATATGGAGTTCCACACTCACTCTTAGACATTCCTTGAGTTATGCTGGATTCCTCAAGTTATCTCAAACCGTGCTTAATCTCAAATAGCCCATCATACCTATGCCTGTATGGCAAGTACATCTGCACTCCACGTATGCGTCCAAGCTACACTCTTAAAGACCAAGCACACAATCCACATCCTCAGACTAGCTCACATATACCACCGTAGCAATCAAATACCTCACATTACACATACCAGAACCGATAAGGTCAAAAATAACCCTGGCCTAGCACATCAATCACTCTACTCAATCTCACTACACCACTTGAAGTTTCACTCCTAAACCAAACAACAAACACCCACCAAAGTGACTCTACATTATCGAACATTAGACCAATCTAATTAATACATTAAATACCTTATTACGATACCGAGGCAACGTCCTCGGATAGTCCCATGACCGATCCTCTTCGACATGTCATCTAACAACCACCAGCCCAGCACTGGTATACCACGTAAAGTGAAATCCCACTACTCACTACACACATCTCACTTTCAACCCTAAGTGGGTCACTTCAATTCCAGCTCCTCAATCTGCCAATGTACCCTCAATCCCCACCGAATTTATCATTACCGAAGTACGTAATCTCACTCTCTCACACTGAGCCAACTCACACGAGTATAACATGCTTTACACTATCATTAGCACATATCAAAACCACATCTACTAACAAACAAACACAACTCCCCCAACCCTTTGGTGACCGATAAGGTCAACCTTAGGTCCTACATTCTATACCATCGCACCTCACACGGTTCAATCCAAACACTAATCCTCTTGGCCAACCTACCACTGCCAACACTTACTGAACAAGTGACCTGACCTAACCCCCAACAACACCCACAACACTTAGGGGCTCAAAATAACACACTTCTAAATGTCGTCAATCTTAAAACCAAAGGTCGCCTCATGGGTACAGGTAACTACAGAGAATAACACTAATTTCCCTTAATGGTCAAGAATAGAATTCCACAAGAATACCCGTCTTGCAACTATGCCAACGATGCTGAAATACTTACACACCAATACCATCAACTTCCAACGTTCCCACAAGAATTTCTTAAAAGTTCCCTAAGAGCACTAGTTTCAACTACCATCTCTTCTTTGAAAACAACATGATATATTATACAAAACCTAGTGCCAACCGCACACTCCACATCCCTTCGAGGAATTCTCACGACAATAGACTGAAGTCTCTAACACAAACATAAAACCTAATAAGGAACACCCACGAAATTACACACACTCGGCAAGTATAACTCTTCACACCCATGGTAACCCTAACCAAAACACGCGTCACTCAATAACCTTTTTCGATTTCAAAGTATGGCTCACCAACCATTACCTTGCCAAACCAAATCACAATTGTATCTATACATCACTACGAAAAATTTTCGATTCCACAACAGCTTATCATATTAATTAAACTTTAGAGTCATTACATGCTCCAATCCGTCCAATCCATGGAAATAAACAAGCAAAGGTACATATATAAACAAGCAATTATGACGTCTCAATATCCCCAAAACACATTAGTTGCACAACATAACCTGATGATTACAAAACGATAACCTACCGATTTCAAAATAGAATAACCAAAATGAAACTACCCCACTGGTACTATTACCGTTACCGTCCCTCACTGGACCACTAGAGTTGGTTATTCTCAAACTCGAGATACCCTAAGAGCTTACAAACCAAGGACAAGAATCGCTGATGTGTCCTAGATGGCCATACTGATTCAAACGCGTAATTCCCCACTAGAGGTCTGAGAATTTGACTCTCTCGATTCCCTCAAAATCTAGCCTGCTTGGTTCCCATAATGGTATTGTCCCTAACCGAATGAATAAGGTTGAACCCGATTAGGTTGCGAAATGCCCAAAGAAGTCCCCGGTTGGGTACAAAAACGTTTAGCATGACCCGGTTGATTACACACCCAGCAAATAAGTGGTCCCTGGATACATGACTAGTTCGAAGTCTGAACTGGTAAGGATCCCAATGACTGCTCCCCCAGCGAGCACTCGATCACTCCAAGTCCTGGCCGATTAGATGATCCCCGTGGTGCAACTATTGTTTGAACCATCAACCCTGCCCTCCTCCTCTATGGGCAAGTCAGAGACTTGTGGCCCAGCTGACCACACTTGAAACAAGTGAAACCTCTATGATTACCTCTCTTCGAACCCAAACTTGGCACTAGAAAGGTAGATCTAGACTGTGTTCCTTGGTACTGTTGTGGGTTGGGACCCCTCTACCTCTTAAAAGGTCTACCACCACCTCGAGTTACAAGGGTTGCCAAAATGGCCTCCTCCCTACTCCGTTCCATGACTAAGACCGTTGCCTCTACATGAGCCGCAGCTTCAACAAGCACATTATAATTTCTATGCCAAGACCCGACAATCATTCCCTGGATGTCGTCACACAACCTACTCTGAAACTCTAAACAACAAAGTTCCTCATTCTCCACCAACTCCGAAGCAAATTTCGACAGGTTAGTAAACCACACCTCAAACTGTGCCAATGATGTAGTACCTTGACGTAACTCTACAAATTGTTTCCTCAATTCTTTCCATGTGGAAGGAGGGAAATTGTCACTTCCTCGTGTAGGCATCCTAATAAAGGTAACACAAGTGATTAGCACATTTACAAATGTACCGAAGCTAACTCACTAGCGTCCTAATACGATGGACAATAATAATTCACTCCACATAAGCACGTAGTCACATAAACACATACGAATTTCATTACTGGATAATGACCGTCTCACGACGTTGCCAGAGTTCCAATTAGAAATAGCAGTGATCAGGTGCTCTTCTAATAGGACTTCTAGAAACCCGTAGACCCAATCAATATCCTAGAAATTTAATCTCATACCCATATAACCACATAAGCATGTTATCACATAACATACAAAACATACAAACGTCTCTATCAAGCGAGAAAAATCCATTGTGGTAAAAATCACTTCCCACGTGCCCAAAGTATTCAAACAAAGTACACTCTGATACCAAGTTGTAATGTCCCGAAATAAATACAATAACCAGTCTATAGTATTAATCGAACAATAACATAAGATGAAATAATTATCTTTTGTTAACTTCCAATTTCTTGTACAAAATTGCAACATATGCCGATATACATTCACCAGTCTAACCCTAAATCTATAACATATGTGACATGATGAAGAATGTAAAATGAAAGATAAACAATTAAGAGAATGCCCTAAAGGCTTACAACTTTCCAAGCCAATACTTGGTTACAACAAAATGGATCTAAATCCAGTACATTCAACGGCCCTTGGCTTGTACAAAACAAATACACAATTAAACAAAAATGAAACTCTTGCTCCAAGTCCTCCCAAGCTATTGCCTTAGCGGAGGCATATCACCAACACCTGAAAATGTTTTTCCCACATAGGGTGAGCCAAAGCCCAGTAGATATAATCCAACACAACATGTGAATTTTAACAAAGGTATAAGGTGAATGCATATACAATGCTTGTGATAAAATCATATATAACTCTTTTGCAAAATTACATTACATCGAACTTATATCTCGATCCATTTTATCTCCATTCATGAGTTATTTCCATTTTATCTCCATTCATGAGTTATTTCCATTTTATTTAGACAACCAAACTGAGAGTACAACTCCGTGGGTCTCTAACCAATACAACCATCACACAAACACTTATATTTGCCATTTTACAAATAATTCGTCTATGGGAATCGGTACCCATGTATACTACTCATGGTTTTCGGGACTTGCACCATGGACACTCCGACCAACTTAATTCAATGGAGTACATCCCTTTTCTTCTCTCAAACATGGAGTACAACCTCTTTCTTCTCCCAACATCATACATTTACAATGTAATAAAGATGTGACAACACTCAATGCAAATGGATGAGAAATTAGTTTCAATTCACCTAATTCCCATGTAATTTCTACAACAATCATAGCTATCATCTACCGATAGCCCAAAACAAATATCTCTAATAAATAGAAAATTTCAATAACAATATATGTTATTATCATTTCCAAGATGTGAGCGAATTAACATATCCAACTCCACCATCATCATCAATATCCTCCATCACTATCATCAAGACGTGAGTAATATTACAACACCAATATCATCCTTCAATATTTTTCCAATACAAGTCAGATCCATGGTTTTAGAGCAAACATTTTTTTCTTTCAAAATCGTTTTTGAGTAGAGAAAGACATCATTCCAATTACATAAAACCCAACATCATTTCCATTATCTTTACAACATCAACATTTGAGATTTCTAGGGCAAAATTCCCTTTTTCTTTACAAATCATTTCCAAAGGTAAAAACCCATCACTTCATCATAGGTCAACAATAAACACCTTTCTACAAGCATTTCCAACAAGCCATTTGAAAACTCCTTTTTTAATTTCCAACCAAAACCCTAGATTAGTCCAAAAATCTCCAAAAATGACAATATTGTTTTAGAAATATCAAATAACTAAGTTAGAACTCATAAGAAGGTATGGAGAATCCCTACCTCAAACTTAGAAGAGGAAGAAGGAAGAAAAACCCAAAAGTTGACGGTGACGAAACAACGATTTGCTCCAATCAAAACGAAGCCCTCGACAAGCTCTACACTTAATCTCAAAAGAGCAAGGTGAGGAGATGCTTCTAGGTGAGTAGATCTGAAGATCTTTGAGCGAAAAAGTGAGTTTAGAGAGAGAGAAAAGAGTGACTCACGGTTTAGAGAGGGGAAAGAGAAGATAAAATGAAGAAAATGATAAGTGAGGGCCCTATTTATAGTGCTAAGTTACAGTGAAATAAAGTCTCAAAGTCAACCCAAAAGAACAAGTCAAAATCCCCAAGAAGTAGGATGCAAAACCGAACTAAAATTTGGAAAAAAACTCACAAGGGTTGACCATTCCCAGACTGGTGTCGACCCTTCAGGAAGAATTGAAGAAAAACAAATGCTAGCAGCAAACAAGGTGTCGACCCTTGGACCCAAGGTATCGGCACTAAATTTCAGTAACCAATACCTAGATTCTGCTATATACAAGGGTCGACCTCCCAAACTGGTATCGACCCTTGAGGCCAACAACAAAAGACAAGTGTTGACACCACCAAGGTTGGTGTCGGCCCTAAATTTCAGTAGCTATTCCAAGAACATAGCAACAAGATGGTGTCGACCCTTCCAACACTGGTGTCGACCCTTGGAGCTTAACAAAATAAAGATAAGAGGGTAGTGTCGACCCCAACAAGGGCGGTGTCGACCCCCGAAGCCAAAACCAAATATGAAGAGAAAAGAATGACCATCATGAATATGGTTTCCCGAATTCAAAAGCAATAAATGTTCGAGTCTAAGCCTGGATCACTATAATTATGATTGAAGAATAAAAAATAATTACTCTTTTTTATTTCCTGTGTCTACTTCTATACTGATATATATAATATTTACAATTGTCCATCATTGATCAAATCACTTGAATAATTTTCATTGAATCATAAAGTTATATGCATTAGTTCGAATCTAGACAGAGGAAATTGCATGCATTTTTAAAATAGAGATTTGTTTTGCATCTCAAAAATTTGCAAGTTATCTTTATACACTTTCATTTTATTTAAATTATATTTTATGAACTATAATATTTTACATGGTACTTTAATAACCAAGGTATGATCGCAAAATTCTAAATAAGAACTACTTTCGTTAGTTTTATTTTTTAAATTTGCTTTTCAGTTTTTAATTTTTCATATTTTCTCAGTTTTTGTGATTAAAAATACTGGAATTTTTTCATATTTTATATTTAAATTATACTTTTACATGAAAATCTAATATCTAATAATCTAAATAGAATTAAAAGGTAAAATATTGGTAAAAAAAATTTATAAATTCAAACATGTATTGATCTTTTATTATTATATTTTTGTTGTTGTTGTGGTTGCTCTTGTTGTTGTTCTTGTTGTTATCTAAAAGTAAAATAAAAAATAAAAGTGTTAAATTAAATGAATCTAAAATGAAAATAAAAGGGTTATTAAAAAAAAAAACAGTGCCAAAGACAAAACAAGAACACCAAAAAATTCAAAACAAAAGTTTGAAAAAACAAACCAAACCAAACTAAACACTATGGTAGCGTTTGGTAACATTTACGTTTTTAGTTTATGTTTACAAAAATTTTATAAACTGGTTTTTGTTTATTTTTAGGAAAACATAAACTACAAACTCGTTTGGTTTGAACAAAATGTTTGAAAAATTTTAAGAACATAAACTAAAAAATATGTTTTTTCAGGTCTAAAATACTTATATTTATTTTTGAAAAAAAATATTTGAAAAAAAAATTATTTGAAAAAAAAAAATTTGTTAGTCAAAATTTTAAATTTTTGTTTAAAAACCAACGGAAACTCATTTTTTGAGTTTACAATTTTTCCTCAAATTTACAAATTGAGAAAACCATTTATAAACAAAAAAAAATATCAAACAAGTTTTTATGACAGTTTTTAAAATTTTTGTAAATATAAACTAAAAACTAAAAATGAAATGATTACCAAGCAGGCAATTCCAAAACATAAAGAAGAAAGAAAAAAACAAAAAGCAAAGAAGAAGAAGTAGAGAGAGAGAGAGAGAGAGAGAGAGAAGTCAAATCCAAGGTTGTTAAGATCGGGATCCTACACAAGATCGTTTTGGGGGTCTGTGGAATCGGATTGTAGGATCGGATCGATGATCGTAAGATCCTACTAAAATGATAAAAAAAAGACTATAATTTTTATACGACTAAGTAATACTATCAAAATTAGAGGTGAGCAGCGGATATATCGATCCGCCCAAATCGACCAAACTGAACCAATCCGCCACATTTTGAACGAATGTGTAATGACGAGCAAACGGTTGCAAAATGATTTTTTTCAATCCACCTAGTTTTGGACGGATGGCAGATTTAAAGTTCATTTGGCTGCAACCGAACCGCCAAACCACAAGCACCCCTAATAATTTGTAAGACTTTGTGTTTTCAATTGAAAAAAAGTTTAAATATTCAATTTAATATATTCTATTGAAAAAGAGTTTTCTACTTGAATATATTTTTTGAATTGAAAAAAATAAATGTATTATTTATCTATATTTTTTGGTTTTTAAATCTAACTCTAAAAATAATATATAGCGACCCCGGTCTTTTTCCCATTTGATTATTGTATCCGGACTTACGTTCCGTGGATTCCGCTGTTATATTTGTTGTTGTTGTCCTTTAATTCCTTATTCTTGGGTTATAGGATGTGTTTAGCAGGTTGGTTGCAGATTGGTTGGGTTTAGAAACCAAGTCTGCATGTTCAGTTTTTGGCTTGGTCGCTCGAGCGAGCTTCTCTTCGCTCGAGCAAGGTTTTCGTTTTTGGTTCTTCGCTCGAGCGAGCTTTCCTTGGCTCGAGCGAGCGATTGCGTCTAGTACTTAGACCTGAGAGCAGTGTTTCTTGGCTTTCTTCGCTCGAGCGAGCTGGTTTGTTCTTCGCTCGAGCGAGCGTTCCTTCGCTCGAGCGTGCGTCTGTTGCAGACCTGTGAGGTTGAGTTCTTCGCTCGAGCGAGCTTTTCTTGGCTCGAGCTAGCTTTTGAGTTGGTGGCTCGAGCGAGCATTTCTTCGCTCGAGCGATGCTTTTCTGTGTCTGGTCGCTCGAGCGACCAGGTCTTCACTCGAGCGAGCCTATTTTGTTTAAATACGCAGCAGCGTGTTTCAGATCAGTTTTTCAGCCCCTTTCAGTTTATAAAACCCTAGGTTACGAGTTCTCTCTCTTCCAACTCATCTTCTCTCCTAGGTTTCATCTATTTAGAGTGAGTATCTAACCTAGTTCCTCCATTAAAAAGGTAGAGTGGGTCGAGGGCTTCCATTTAATCTGAACGGTTGTTGATTTGAAGCACTTTGGAGTTTGGGCTATCATCTCCGTCTTATTCTTTTTGGGTTCTTGTTTCGAGGTAGGGATTTCCTACTCCATTTATACGCTTTAATCCTAAGTGTTGGTATTTTGGTATGTGGGGGTAGTTTGGTAATTTTGGGAGAAACCTTAGGGTTTTGGCTTAGATTAATTTGTATAATTAATTTAAGAGAAATGTGGAATTGGGTTTAATTCATGAAGTTGGGGAAATTATGAGATTAATGATATAGTTGGGTAGTTTAAATACTTACCTATGAGAATGTTGATTTTACATTCATTGTTGTATTTATTTCTTGTTTAGAAATAACTGTTTTGGGCTATCGGTGGAGGATAGTCGTGATTGTTGTAGACCTTGCATGTGGCTTAGGTATAACTGGAATTAAGTCACTTATGTTGACTGTTGAATTAATACAGAACATTACTTGTATTGATTATGTGTTGTATATGGCAATTGTGTGTTTCATTGCATATGCATGTTGTTTGGAGAAGATAGGGGATGAACTCCACAGTTTAGGGAAAGATAGGGGATGTACCTCTAAACCGGATTTGTTGGGAGGAGATAGGGGATGGACTCCAGTAGCATCACTCATATGTGTGCTTATTGATAATAGCAATATTGCTATTTGCTGTTGATATGATACATCATTATAATGTGTATCAGTTGGAAGTATGGAAGTGTTGTGGTTTGAGCTTTAGTCTCATTTATTTTTGTGACATCTGGATCACTATTATAGTTGGCCAGGTTCTGAGCCATAATGATATAATTGGAAAGTTGAATAAATATTGGAAAGTGAAAGGTGTCATAGACAATATGTCATAGACAATGTAGACATTCGTGTCATGAAATTGGAAATTGATTATCTTGTGTTAACTATGTATCGAATGCTAATGCTTTAGTTAATTCTTATGCTTGGTTTAGTATTTTTCTACTGGGCTGTGGCTCACCCTATATGGGAACTTCATTTTCAGGTTCAGGTGGTTCACTACCTCCAAGGACTTAGCTTGTGAGGATTTGGACTCGAAGACTTGCTTTATTTTATTTGTTTTATTTGAACAACTAGTAAACTTTCAAGCCTAGGGCTTTATTTGTTTTTGAGTTAGAACTCATGGAATTGTGTCCAAGTGTTGGCTTGGCAAGATGTAAGCCCATAGGGCATTTATTATGATGTTTTTATTTCATGGTACTCTGATGAATGGAATAAGATACTTTATTTCCTTATAATTCCGCATGTTAATATTATGTATTATGGGTTTATTTTGAGGGCGTGACATAATAAATAAAAAAGATGATATATGTTATTTGGTTTTTGTTTTCAAAAACAAATATAGATGAACAATACAGATGCATACAATCTCTACGACTGCTCTATTCATGGTTTTAGTGGTTTGAATTGTTTTTATATTTTAAGAACCACATATTGTAATACTTTATGTGGATGAGGCATGTTGTGATTGTAATATGTGAATAAGGAATGCAGTGATTGTAATATTCTAAAGTTTCAAACTTTGTTTCTTTAGATGAGGCATGCAGTAATTGTAATACTTTTTTAAGTCATTGACTGTAAAAAATTATTATTATTTTTTTTTTTAGGAAGTGCACAAGTTGAATTATATATGTTAAAAATTTATAAAATTTTAAAGCGCCAAACCAATTCGTATCCATCTGTCAATCCGCTCAATCCACATCCGAAGGATTGACGAACGGATGCGGATTGATTTTCTCCAATCCGCTAATCTGGCAGACAAATGGCGAATTGGAGGTTTCGTGGCCACAACCGACCCGCGCCCAACCCCTAATCAAAATGTATATAGAATGACCCCTCAAAAAAAGAAATATAGCAATTCAAAGTAGCATTCAAACATTTTTTTTCAGCAAAGAATTGGTATAGAGTTGTGCTGAACAAAATTTGTGGTTCAAATTAAAATAATTTTTTTTCAGCAAAGTTCAGGGAAAAAGAACCAAAGAAGAACAGCAGCAGGAGCAAAGAATAACAAAGAAAAATGAAGAAGAAAAAGGTAGGGAAAAAAAATAGAAGAAAAAGTGATTCAAAATTCTTGTCAAATGTTTCAATCAAAGTTCTGGTTTTCAATCTCTTATATATTTTCTTTGATCAGGAACCGAAATAGAACAGACAAAAAAATATATATAGAATAACAATCGAACTACAGAACAGAGATGAGAGAAGAGGAGGAACAAAGAAGTCAAGAGAAGAAAAATGGTGATTCAAACTACAGAGAAGAATCTAACACATAGAAGAAGAAGAAGAAGAAGAAGAAGAAGAAGAAAAAGAAGAAGAAGAAGAAGAAGAAGAAGAAGAAGAAAAAGAAGAAGAAGAAGAAGAAGAAGAAAAAGAAGAAGCAGAAGAAGAAGAAGAAGAGCAATGAAGAAGAAGAAAAGTAGCGAAGAAAAAGAAAAAGACATTCCAGCCTATTTGACATTGTAGCCGATGAAGTTAGTATCTTTCTTTCTTCATCTCTCTCTATTTTCTTGCTTTTCTCTTTTAAGCAACTAGTGTATCCAACCATCCACTTGTGTAACTCATATTAAATTCCATGTATCTGTACTGAAGATTCTTATGCCTATGGATAAATTAGTGGCATGGTCATCAACATGACATGTGACATAAATGCATGGGAACAGGACCATCTCTTGTTGTTATTGTGGATGTAATGGTGCATACCCTTTCGGATATTGATTTTGTATATTCATTGGTTGTTTTGAATCATTAATTAATCCCGTATTTCGAGTGTGATATACAATGTTCTGAAATCTGGATAATTATGCATTAATATCGAACAGTGACGTTATAATTGCATCATAAATATGTTGATATTTATGCATTAATAAACTAGAGCTATTAAATTACAAAAATATATACTTATATTATCAATTTATTTTTAATTTAAGATTTTGAATAATATGCATTGTTATTTTATAGAAAGTTGTAATGATTTTTAATAAAGTCGGAACAATAATAAACAATATATACCTTTATAGATGTAGTAAGTGCAGTGTGTAGTTCAATGGTCTTGGGCTAAGCCTTTCCCAACAGAACTGGAAATTCACGTCTCTAACACAACAAAAATTTTAAGTAAATGCATTGTGAACGGCCACTGGTTCTTATGGTTAACTGATTGCAGGTTCAAACGGTTTATCTAAGAATCACCGGTTCTTGAAAATGTCCAATTCTAATGGTCTATTTGAACTGGAGCTTAGACTGGTCAACGGTTTAACCGGCCAGTACAATCCAGTCCAGTTTCAAAGACATTCGTGATGTGTATATGTTCCTAAGACTTTTCAAAATATCTTTTGCTTCCTTTGTTTTGAATGTGCATTCATAAATGATAATTGTATTATTCCACTTTTAAAGTCCTTAAGGAGGGGGCATATTTGTGCAAATTTCTTTTCCAAAAGTCCATATTGGGATCAATATGGTTAGGTTTCTGTTTTCAAATCCATGCAAATTTGGTGTATTCTTTTATCTTTTTAAATACTTGTCATTTCTACACCTCTTTTCTTGCATTTCTCCTTTATGCAGTTAGTTGACACTCCCATGGAATCACATGATTTCTTCATGATCAACCCTCAAACCGAGACATAAACAAACAACCCATTGTCAGACCCTCCTACTTTGGATAAAGAGTGTGAATCAAAGGATTCTACAAACTCCAACGATAGGGAACAACCTGTCCTGCAAAAGCCCGATAGTTCTCAACACTGTTACCCTGTTATGTTTCCTACTTATATCACTCAATTCGTACCATTTTCGATTCCATTTTGGGCTGGAGTGTAACGCCCACAAATAAACCCAACATGTATATTGCATCAAGCCACTTTCATTAAATTAAATATAACCATTCTCCAAACATTTACATCATAAATCTCCAAGGTTTTATACAAAAGTTCCACATGCGGATATACATTCAATGATAAACAGAACACCTGAATCTATAGCATGTGAAGCATCTAGTCTCAAAACAAATAAATGCCCTTAAGGGCTTACATCTTCCATGGCAATAGCCCTTGGCTTACAAAAATTCACAACAAAAATGGGAGCAATTTACTCTTCACCAAAACATATCCATGCCCTCAGTTTGGCAGGATCACCACATCTTTACCTGCATCAAAGTCCCATAGGGGTGAGCATAAAGCCCAGTAGAGAATTCTTACAAAGTATATACAGTTATGCAAATTCTCAATGAATAATGAAAATGTCAATGCCATGCCATGCCCTTTTAAAGAAATTTCATTTCACGCTCTTCTGAAGATCACCATTTTTAAATAAAAGTTTGCAATCTCAACAAATTTCAAAAGTTCCAATTTTAATTAATAGAGGCGGTAAATACGACTGAGGTAATCCCTAGGTTAGTGTCTGCAAGTAGGCTCAACAAGCACTACCAATAACCCCACTTTATCGGTTGCTAACCGGAAGGGAAGTGGTACCTCCTCCGCGCGTGTTTTCGGTCTTTCACCCCGGACACTCAGGCCAACTTATCAATATCATCTATACCTCCTAACCGGACTTACCAACGTATTTACCCCTTAAACATTTATGTTGTTCTCATTACAATATATATTCCTTTCATGAAGTGAATGTTTCCAAACTAAATTCACAATGCATAAATAATTAATTGAATGAGTATGTGATGCAAAGGATTCTCCATGTCTCATAGCATTTCTCTAATTTCATGTATCTCTATAATAATATCAAGCAATCACATTTCCCATTTCTTCTCTCTAATATTATTTTGCAAAATGACCATATGCACAACTAATGCCAATAACACATAGCAATAATTTTTCATCATACACAGTCCTTAGCATTTTAGTCTCTTCAAGACTAAATGAAATTTTCCAAATATCAATTTCCAAGATTTCAATTCCATAATCCTTAGTTCTTAACAATTTTCCATTTTCACCACTAAACATGTTCATGCATTCAACATTAGTCTTCAATAAAGTCCCAACCCTCATGTATCAAGAAAGTGATCCTCTTTGCAAATCATATTATAAAATCTACATTCATTAACTCATTTAACACAAGACAAGGAAGAGAACCCATAGGTTCCTCCACATTTTTCCAAAAATCCCCAAAATTTCTATGGTTTTCATCAAAAACCCAACATTTTCCTATTTCATGGTGAAACCAAACCAAAATCATATTTTCTTGAGTTTTATAAAAAGAACATTCTCATGGATAGAAAAAAGGAGTGAGATCAAAACACATTTCTTCAAAACTTCTACATTTGGAGCAAAATCAAAACCAACACAATAACTTCAAGAAAACTTTTGAATCATCATTAATATAGCAAAACATGTATATATAACTCAAGAAATCCATACCTTAAGATTTTGGAGGAGATGGAGAGAAGAAACCCTAGAACAAAAAGATGAGAGACCTTTGACTTCCACCACCCAAATGAAGCTCTAGCTCTTTATCTTCAAGATTAGTGAGAGATGATGATGATCTAGATCCAAAGGATTACAAGAATCAAGGAGTTTAGTGTTTTATGAAGGTTTTCTAGAGAGAAGGGAGAGCAAATATGACCTTTAGAGTGAGAGAAAGGAGCCCCAAAATGAGATGCAACTCTGCCAAAAGAGCAAAAAAAACAGAGATTCATACTCAGGCCCATCCTGCACGTACGGCACATGCCTCGTACGTGCGGAGCCTCTCTCCCGCACATGCGGCCCTCAACCCCGCACGTACGGTGGTCTTGCCGCACCTCAGCCCGCACGTGCCTTTTAGGCAGTGTGCAACCCTCCAAAGTTGAACCTTCCCCGCACGTGCGGCCCTAGCCCAGCAGCCTAGAATTTTCCTGTTCCACCCCTGGGCACTTCGGACTCGACTGCGCACCCCCGAAACAAAAGGAAGGCCAACTCGAAATAAACAAGGATGAGAATTAGAGAAAAGACGTTCGGACACAACAATTCCAATTGTTAGGTTTTTATTATTGGCAATCCCGTTTGACAAAACTCTTTTGAGTTGTAATTTTATTCGCATTTTTATTTCAGTGAGGCTATGAGTTTTTTAGATGCGTATCCAACCCGAATCGAGCTTTGCGGAGAAGTTTGTGACGTTAATGCTTTCAAGATTGCCACTTCGCTGATTATTACGGGGGTCGAGCTGCCCGGTCAGCTCGCGGCCGAAGCAAAATTCAAAATTGCATTCAAAATTGCATATCAGCCGTTGCTCGCTCGAGCCAAGGAGTGCTCACTCGAGCTAAGACTTTCTCGCTCGAGCCAAGGAATGCTCGCTCGAGCCAAGGATTGCGTCCATACAAAAACCTGAAGAAGTGTATTCCTCGTTCGAGCCAAGGATCCGTCGCTCGAGCCAGGGCACTAGTAGAAATCATGAAAATTACTCTCCTCGCTCGAGCCAGGAAAGCTTCGCTCGAGCAAGCCTCAGAATCCGGATTTCTCAAGGAGTTTGTTTTCTTCCCAATCTTGGATTACTTTTGGTTCTCTATAAATACTTGGTTTTCTCCTAAAACTAAGTAAATTGATTGAAGTCCTCCAGATCTTCTTTTTGGTTCTTAAATGTTTATATCTGGGGATATTTTGATTTTTTTTCTTTGATGTTTTATTGAGTATTCAACTCATGGTTTAAAGAGAGTACATCAAAGATTTGTTTGTTATACACAAAAGAGAGAGTTGTTCTTCAGTTGTGAATTCTGAAGAATTCGAGCCTGAAGCTTTGGTGGAATCCGGAGTGGCTCATCAGAAAGACAATTCCGTGCTGAAGATAGGGTTGGAAGAGGCACATAGAGGTTGGTTCAATTAGGCGTTGTGAATTCGCTAGATAATTGAGAGTATACCTGTGTAATTCCTTTAAATCTTCTTAGTGGATTGTTCTTGTGGCTGTTGCCCGTGGTTTTTTTATCACAATTGGAAGGTGTCCAATTGTGGTTTTTCCACGTAAAATCTTTGTGTCTCTTTCTCTTGATTGTTTGATTGGGATTGTTATATTTTGCTTAAAATTGGTACATAATCACAAATCAACATCTAGGGTTTCTAGATTTTTCACCAATGAAAACGAAAATGAAAGGACGTAAAGCAAAACCGGTCATTACATGGAGGGCATAGTACAGAGGCGGCTAAAACAGAGGAGGCACACGAAGTGCTTAAGTCCACAGCAGTACATTCAAAGAGCTCAATTAATGTCGATGAGCTGGTTGGAATGTCAAAACTCAGCATCGGGGAATCCCTTGGGGATGCGAGCCCCTCCCCTCTCTCGCTCAAACTGCTTAAAGGTTCATCTAGTAGGCAGTCGACTTTCCAGGCTAATCCTGGCTCGGGGAGCTCACGTGTTAACTCGAGCAGCAATCCAATCCATGCAGTTTAGAACTCTGTCTCGAGATTACGGGGTGCTACATGCTGACGGGATCTAGAGACACTTGTTAATACAAGACAATAATGTGCAGTCTAGTTTGAATTCAGTGATAGTTGTCTTTGTTGGATAACCTTTAATAAGTTTTTTATTTCTAGGAATTGTTAACTTAAAAGTCAGTTCTAACCTTGTAGGATTTATATCAACTTGTGTCACAATTTCTTGAACTTTAAGCAATTTTGTGTCAAGTTCTTTTGATCATCCTAAGTTTATTTGCTATGGTATATTAACTTAGAGATGTCCTCTAATGTTCTGTTGTCAGTCTAACTTAGGGCTGCAAATGAACAGAGTCATTCGTGAACAAGCTCGAACTCGGCTCGATAAGAGTTCGTTCGAATTTGGTTCGTTAAATTTTTTTGCGATCGAGCGCGAGCTCGTTAAATTTTTAATAAACAAGCCTGAACATTCTAAAGCTCGGTTCGTAAGCTCGGCTCATTTAATATTTAATTATATATTAAATAATGTAAAAATATGTATAAGAAATAAGATAAATATGCTATTTATATATTTAAAAAATACAAATGTAAATAATAGTTAACTATAGATAGTACATTTATATAACAGTGGTAGTAGATATTATTATTTTGATAAAATATTAACTTTTTTTTAGAATGTTTATATATATTGTATATATAATTGTATAATCAAAGTTTTAATTGTAACTTAAGTCTCATACTCAAGTATGAATTTATAAATTTTTTGGCTCGTTAAGACTCGTGAATAAGCTCGAGCTCGAGGCAAACCTAAGCCAACTCAGCTCAAGCTCAGTTCGCTAAATTTTTATTGAGTTTGGGTTCAAGCTCGTTAAAATTTTAATAAACAAGCCCAAACATGCTTAAACTCCGCTCAGCTCGGCTCATCTCGTTTGCAACCCTAGTTTAACTAGAAAATGAGATACAATATGGAATTGGGTATTTGTTACAATTGCTTGAACTTTTTAGGGAGTCCTTTTGATCTTTCTAAGTTGATTTTGTGTGTTATATCAACCTAGAAATGTCCTATAATGTTTTGTTGTCATTTTAACTAGAAAAATGAGGTATGGTCTGAAATTGGGTATTGGTTATAAGAAAACCAGGCTCCTGTAAGCTTTTGCAATTGTGCTGTTAGATGGAAAATTGTTATTAGTAGTGTGTTTGGGTACTGGGAAAATTTGAAAGAAATGTTGATCCTTTTCTAATGGGCTTCCTTCTGCATGTTGGTTTCATGTGTTTGAAAGGCAAGAATGAAGAATTCTTTTCAACTGTTTGTAGTTGCTATTTTACAATCATAGACGCTGGAACACGAGTAACTATTCTGTGTTTTGTGCCCATTTAATAATAGGGGTTGTGTTTAAATGATCTGAAACATATGATTAATAGTGGGCACAAAACAACAACAATGATTGGTAGCCTAAATGGCTCAAATGTATCAAAGCATTTGGGCCACACAAATTCGAGTTACAAAGCATTTTTCCACAAAACAATACGAGAACGTGAGTTTCATTCCGTGTCCTAAATTGCCATATTTTTAATAGGGAAAAATCATCAATCAAACTTGCGAATGTCATTCAAAGCTTGTACTAATCGACAGATGAGTGTCACCATCAGAATCATTATCATCAAATTATCCAATAAGATTTGAAGAGTTTCTTAGGTTGCTAAATGACTTAAGACACTACAGGACTTGGACCTAAGATTTTGCATTATGGTTTTGCCTGATCTGTCAAAAAAAAACTTGCTGGGCTTAATCTGCAAACAGGCTTGGACATTATTTTTGTAGCCCAGCTTGTCCCGACCCAGGGGATGCTAAATCTTAATTAGGCGTTCAATACTTCTCGATAAGCTCAAATCCAAATCTTAATTAGGCGTTCAATACTTCTTGATAAGCACGAATCCAAATCTTAATTAGGTGTTCAATACTTCTTAATTAGGCGTTCAATACTTCTTGATAAGCTTGAATCCAAATCTTAATTAGGCAGTCAATACTTCTTAATTAGGCGTTCAATACTTCTCGATAAGCTCAAATCCAAATCTTAATTAGGCATTCAATACTTCTCGATAAGCTCGAATCCAAATCTTAATTAGGTGTTCAATACTTCTCAATAAGATCGAATCCAAATCTTAATTAGGCGTTCAATACTTCTTAATTAGGCGTTCAATACTTCTCGATAAGCTCGAATCCAAATCTCCCTCTAGAAATCCATAATTACACTTAAGGCTGTCAATGGATCAGATTTAATCTGAATCTGATCTGAAAAACTGAATCCATTTACAAAATATCCGATTCAGCAATCTGATAACCTGAATCCATTTAATCCATTTGTTAAATGGATTGAATATGCAAAAATCTGATCTAATCTGATTATTCTCAATTTGAATGAAGAAAACACAAAATGAAAAATGAAAATAAAAAAATCAAACTATATAAAATTGTAGCCCAATAAATTAATAAATGGATCAGATTCGGATTTTGATAGATCTGATCTGAATCCGATCTATTTACTGGCCTAATTACATCATTGAAATTCATATGCTGATCTACACACTTGTTCTCTATGTAAATAATTTTATGGTGTTATGCATATAACAACTTTCATAATCCAAAATCGTGAACTATCATGATTTTCACAAATAATAACATAATGCGAAAAATAAATAACATACTCGAATCAGTTATGCGAAACCTTGGAGTGACCCAAAATTGATTGAACATAAACCTAATAATAATATTAGTAGAAAAGGATTTCTCTCTCTTGACCATCTTTAGAATACATTGAATTCAGAATTAATTTAATGGGTAGTCTGAATGTCCTTTTATAGGTAGAGAGAGGACCAGTTTCCTTATTCAACAATGATTTCACTTTCCCATCAACGTAGGATACTTGAAAAACACTCTTCTTTATTTACCAATTAATTGTAGCAAAAAATATGGAATCATAATCCTGCGAAATCTCTAATTCATATTACCATATCATTTGGGTCAACATAATGACTAAATAATTAATTTAGTCTTACATTCTCCCACTTGGCCCATATGATAACTTACGTCAAGATTTAACAAGGTTAACATTAGGCGCGCAATAAACCATATTCAATATTACCTTTAATTTGGTCATCATCATAATGCTATAATTAAATAGTTCACTAATATGAGTCATGGCAATTCTACACCAATATTGCGATATAGTCTCTTCCATGTACTACAACACTACCAACTAGTTTAACATAGTCCTTTAAGTGAAGAGTATAAAGAGGTCCAACGATAATGACTTTTATGAAAGATTATTCATGTTGTCATTCATTCCTTCTCATATATGTACGTACTCATTTCATAACAGGAAATATCAGAAACACAATTAATGAGATCTCAACGTGTCAAATAACACAATCAATCATAAACAACTGTTATGGATTACATTCAATACCCAATTGTCAAGTTTCTTAATTATCTTTAAGAGTAATCCCTTCATCAATAGATCCGCACCTAAAAGTTATATACTTATGTGTTTTATTGACACTCTCTGTTTCTAAAATTCTTCTTCAACGACAAAGTATTTCAATTCTATGTGTTTAGCATCATTAGAATACTTGTCAATCTAAGAAAATAAAACAATTGCGAAATTATCACAATAAATTCTCTACTACTTGGCAACAAAAGTTGACAATCCCAAGTCTTGAGATAAAATTTCGCAATAACAATTCATGAATTGTGGTCTCAAAGCACACCACAAATTTAACTTTTATAGAGGATACTTATGATAGTTTGTTTTACACTTTTCTTAATATTGCTCCTCCACATAATAGAAATAAAGAACCAAAAGCGAATTTTCTACTATCAATATATCATCTAAAGTTAAATCTAAGTAACCAATCAATTCAAGATTATCAGACTTCATAAATATGAGTAAGTAATCTTTTATTCCTTATGATTACCTTATCACTTCCTTATTTGAGCATTAAATTGCATACAATAAATGTATAAATAAATAAAAAAAAAAAGCATTTCTATTGTAATTGATTTTATAAATATTTGCATAAGACTGGATTTATTTCCTTTTGGAACATGGATAACTTTATGTGAATATTCTCTCATTCTAAATCTCTATAGAACTTTTAATATATACCTTCTAAGACAATCTCAACAATTCATGTGATTCATTTAGAAATATTTCAATTTCTATCACATAGGTTGTCTTACTAATATATTTCATTTCAAAGTTCTTAAAAAGAAATTTCTTAACTCGTGCAATAAATCACGTAAATTATTGACAAGCAAAATATCATCAACATACAAAATCGTAAATATAAACTTGCTCCCACTGATCTATGGATATGTACACTAATCAAAAATATTTTCTTTAAATCCAAAAGAAAAATAGTATCATAAAACTTGAGATACAATTTTTAGAAAGCTTGTTTAAGTCCACAAATTGATTTCTTAAGTTTGCAAGTCACATTTTCATTTTCCTCAATAGAGAAACCTTTGAGTTGATTTACACAAAATTCTTCATCTAAACTCTCTTTCAGAAAATTAATTTTCACATATATTCAACTCAATATCATAATGAGTTACTAATGCCATAATGATTCTAAATCAGCCCCTTAAGATACAAATGAAAAAAGAATATCTTATTGTAATCAATGTCTACTTTATGAGTAAAATCTTTGGCCACATATCTAGAATTATATCATTTTATATTACCCTTAGAACAATAAATGTTTTTGTATCCTTAGGCAATTCAATGAAATTCCAAATTTCATTCTGGTCCATTGATTTCAACTCATCATTCATGACATCAATTCATTTAGTAGAATCAACACTTTCTATGACTTGTGACAATAAAACGGAGTCTTTACTTATCCCAATATTATAATAACATTGTTATCGATATACCACATTGTCACGCCCCACTTTTTATTACTCGGATTACTATTACCAAGCCATTATTATAAATTCAATTTCAGAGTTAGCATTCAGAAGCTCATTATATTTACAAGGAATACATAAGTATGAATTCTCTCATTCGGATATAAAATGAATGCAACATGAGATTACACTAAAATAAATTGCCCGTAGGCTTACATCATTTAAATCGAGTGGAAGGGTTTAACCCTTTTACATCAATGGCATACCGCCTACACATAAAAAGGCCCCATGGCCAACAAATAAGAAAGATCCATGACCTTGTAGCACATCTCGATATTCACCTGAAAAAAAAAGATTAGCAACGTGGGATGAACATATAGTCCAGTAGGGATCTCAACATGATCCTCAACAATAACAACTGACAGATAGCTATGATCATGAATGCTAATCTTATACCATATAAATAATGTGACGTTTTATAATCAAAGTATACTTACATAATACTTTTCTCAAAAAAAAAACATTCAGTTTATACAACAAAACCAAGTTTCGCTTTCCTTACCCATTTCCCTTTTAGACAATTATGATTCGATAAACATATTTTCCATTTGCGATAAAACACCACATAACATCCACTTTATTTCCAAAAAAAAACACGTTTATCAAATCCGTTTCCTTCACGTTATTCATAACCCAAATATAAACATGATCCGTCTCAATGGGTTCGTCACATTTCACAACTTGGAGTCAAAATTCAAGGAATACCTTCAATATAATGACTTATGGTGGAAACTCCTTTAACCACTCACCAGCACACCCAAGTTTACATGAATACAATTACTCAACATATAGACAATTCAACCTTACAAAATCATACTCATCTTAATGCAAGACACACACAATCAAACCGCACACAAAATAAATAACCTCTGCTCTACCTGCCTAAAGCACGGTAAGCCAAATGATGAATCTCTCCACAATAACATGCCAATTTACCAAACACCAGCTAGAAGAGAATGGTACCTCTGCTCCATTTTTCCAGGCGCTAGCTGGAAGGGAACGGTACCTCTGATTCTCAGCGCAGCCAATTCTTCAGGCGCTAGCTGGAAGGTAATCGTATCTCTGATTCTCAGCGCAACACACACTTTTCAGCCATCACTTCAAACCACATTCATAATAACAAAAGTGTACTACAGACACAAACATTTCAACATTCACAATGTCATCCTCCACCGATGACCAAGGACAAAACCTCTAAGCAATATATATTAAACACATAATACCATTAACCACTTCTCATGAATCTTTGAGTCTAATTACACAATAATAAAATAAAATATATTTGTGATCAATCTCAAGTAAATTTCCGAAATTTACACAATGTTAGTCCTCATTCTTCCATTTCAAAATCAATTACCTTATTCCTCCACATTAATGTTCTCCACCCTTTGCCTCAATCCATTTATTTCATTACACCAAAACATAACTAACTAACTTTTCTTCATTTAAAATAAGGGATTTCAATCATGGCTAACAAAGTTATAATTTACACAATTTAACGGTAGTGCACCCAAAGATATTCTAATCTCATGATTAAAATTCCCTTTTTAACAAATAACAAGAACATCAATTTATCGTGTTTAAATATAATCAATCCAACACAAGTCAACATTTCAATCCATAAAACCCAATTTATTCTTAATTCAATTTCCAAATCATTAGTCACATTTCTTAAACTCATGACGTCATTATTCTACAATGTTAACCCCTTTTTTATCTAATAGGCATTACTACAAAATTTAGGGCTTTGTCTCTCTAATCATGAACATATTGAATCACACTCCAAATTTAAACCAACAACAACCCATCTCATGAAATTTCAATCTCTACACCCATATCTTATACCCTCTATCATGATTTTCGAAAATATTCCATACCACATGGTTTTTATGCAATAGAGTATACCACATGTCTATCTATGGGGGAAGCATTGAAGAAAATCAAGGAAATGCCTACCTCAAGAGAGAGAGGAGAAAAAGCTCAAAAATCAACTTCGCCGGAATACGATCTCCACTGGTCAAGACGAAGCCCTCGACACGCTCATCATTTTGGTATAAGGGACTAGCACCAAAATCTCAACGGATTTCTTGAGACCAAAGAATATACAAGATTTTAAGGGTTTGGGTAGAGAGAGATGAGAGAAAAGAAGAGGAAATATTGTAGAGAGAGAGTGATATATCAGGAAATGAGAGGAAAGGGGCCAAAAGTACAAAATATAGCTGAAAAGCACAAAAAAAGAGACAGAAAACGCGCACTCCCGCACATGCGGAGTGGCCTCCCGCACGTGCGGCTCCCACCCCTGCACGTGCGGTCTCCCTCGCACCACCACTAGCGCACCTGCCTTTTAAACAATGTGCATCCAGCCTTCTGCCCAGCTTCCCGCAGGTGCGGCCTAATCTTCTGCACGTGCGGCCCCTTCCGCACGTGCCACCTTGGCCCTTCTAGCCCTGAAAACTTCGGCTTCACTCCCAACACTCCAGAGCCGATCCCGCACCCTCTGAAATGAGTGAAAACTCAAAACTAAGACAACCACAACAGAGGAAGCTTCAAGAAAGAATTTTCAACAAAAACTTACCCTACATCTTAACAACGATAATTCTAACGTAATTTCAAGAGGGTAAGACAAAATACACACCAGTCATCACAACATAATCATTTGAAATGACAAATTTCTTTGCCTTATGAGATCTTCTTAATATTATTTCTCGTGGTTCTTCTACAACTTTTCATTGGTGATAATTATATCAGGGAGTAATTGGTTATTCATTTGTTGTTCCAAAACATTAAGTTGTTTAACAACTATAGGAATGACAATTTCCTTCAAATTATGGGTAATGATACTTGTACCCAAACTTATTGAATAACCACATTTCATGATTTATCACTCCCACTGATTTCACCATTCTTATTAAATTTGATATTATCAGTTTCTGCAATTCTTGTAATATGACCAATATAGTAAAACTAATACCCTTTGAAATCAACAAAATAACCACTGATTATTCTAAAATCCAATTTCTTTTCATGTGGATCAATAATTATAATTTTGTAGACAACCTCAAACATGCAGGTGTCTTAAGTTCGGTTTCCTTCCTGTTCACAGTTCAAAGTCAGTGTTTGAAACTGCCTTACTAGGAACCAAATTCTATATGAAAACTATAAATCTTAACGACATACATCCACAATATTATGGGTATTTAGAAATTATTTAACATACTCTTAGTCATATTCATTAGAGTACAATAATGTTTCTTAACTACATCATTCTGTTGAAGCATTATGCCTTTCATAGAGTTTAGCAAATAGACTTGTGCTTTGCACTATCTTTATGTTTTTCACATTTTTTTTAATTGCCTTTCTTCCTTAATAATGTACACATCACTGTGTCCATTTACTGGAGATCTGTTATGCAATAAATAAACAAAATCATAAGGTGAAAATTCATCTATAAAAGTGATAAAATAATTTTATTTACCAAACATGAAGTGTCAAAAGGGCACATTAATGTCTATTTGGGTAATATGAAGAAGTCTTGTGTATCTTGTGGCACTTACTTAATGTGATTGAATTGCTTTTCCTTAATGCAACCCACACTCCCACTAAAAGCAATAAAATCTTTTATGCCACAAGTTTAAGGAGTTTTCATTTGTCAAGCTATATTTAGGACCAACATAATGATTCAATATAAATTAATTTTTTGATAAATCATTAAATTTTAATTTATACAAACCATCATAAATAATACCAAAATTAACAGAAAAGGTATTATCAATAAATTAAACTTTTATTCTAAATTTTTGAAAATAAGCATCAAGGTTAATTAAGTTTGGACAAATCAATAAACAATTTTCAAAAAATTAGAATGAACATAAATTTTTGAAATAGAGTCTAAATAATTATCAATGTCCAAAATAAACAATAAGTCCCATTAATTTCAATTGGAGATTTTAACATAATCGGTTTGAAAATAATCTTGCATCGAATTAAAAAACATGAATAGCCATTTTCTTTCTTATGAGATTGAAAATCTTGAACAGACTCATTTTCTTTAGGTGACTATTTCTTTATATCATTCTATAAGCATTCTCCCTTTCTTTTTGGCTCCTTGAATTACAAGATCAATAAATGATATCTCAATTACTTAAGTTTTGTCTTTTCTTAAATAAGCATACTAGTTAATATAAATGACTCATACTGAAGAGATAAATAATTTAAAATAAATTGCACGAAAACAAACTCATTTTAAATTCTTTAATTGAGCAGTCAAGTTAGATAATTCAATGACATGCTCATACATCTCATACATACCATCAAACTTTATGTTGGTAAGTTTAACCATAAGTGTCCCAGCAAAAAACTTATTAACAGTTCGAAAACATCATTTCACATTATTTAACATTATCAATTTAAGTTAAAACTTAATATTTGATATAATCATTCGCATAAAAATATAAACTTTATTTGTTCAATCTTTTTATACTTTATGACAAATCTTTTATTTCTTTTATACTGCTTGAATCATAATAACAGTAAATTTCTCAAATAGTAACACTAAGCCAAAATTCAAGACATCGAGATGAAACTGAACTTATTTTATTTATTTATTTTGAGAAATCTTTTTCATTTAAAATCGAAACAGCACAAGGTATAAAAATATAGCGAAATAAAAATTTAATCAATAATTTATGCTCACTACATTAATGTTAAGAGTAATCAATAATTGACAATTAGTCAAGATAAACACATGTTTAAACAATCACAAATAGTATTACCGTGATCTACCTTTGGAACAATCTAATGGCATACTATTTAACAATTATGGTGATTCCCTTTCACCAATAGAACTAGTTGATAAAATATTCATAATTAAGTAGGTTTGTTACCTTTGGGTATTCATTCTAATATCAATTATGAATACCCATCAACTATCCTATTCCAATTCAACAATTACTTAGAAGTGGTGCACCGTTGGGCCAACCTAATATCTTTGTGATTAAAGAATTATGATTTGCAAAGTCATTATTTTTTGATACTTAGAAAGGGTATTAAATTTCAATTATTTGATTTGACATCTATGTGTCATTTCTATTGGGTCACTTTGGCAACTACCAATAGTATCATAATTTAGATTTCAAATCAAAATAAAAACTTTGCATGGACATTATTGAATAAATAATTATTTATTCACAATTATTCATCATCATAATCATAATGCATATTACTAAATCATAAAAATAATATTAAGACAATAAATATTAACACAATTCATATTCTATGTCACATAAAAATATATACTTTTGTACCTCATCAAACCACCTATAAAAATCAAGCTTATACATAATGGTGGTAATAACATCATACTGAAATAATTTTTTAGAGGTTACAGTTAGATCCGTAAATAGCAATATGCTTAGTATTATAAAGATCACAATAACACTTTAATGTGCCTCACAGTAAAATTTGATAATATAAAATTCAGCAAAACATGAATAATAATGATTCATTATGTAATCCGAATATCTTTAGGCATTACTAAATCAAACAATACAATGGTTATTATCCACTAAACCTTTCCTCATAATAAAAAATAATTAAATCATTCATAGTATTCAATTATCAAAATATTAAAACATTCAGTTTATCATTAAAGAGTTAGCACTCATTAAATAAATATTATTTATACAATATGCAATCCAATCTAAAGTAGAAACATAAGAGTTGCATATTAAATTTCATATCAGGTTTAGTAAATTGAAAATTTTTGATCGAGGCAATTGTAATTGTAATCAAAATTAATTGATATTTATTTAATCGGAAAATCATAATGTTCTGAAACATAAGCTCTGATACCACATGTAAATAATTTTATGATGTTATGCATATAACAACTTTCATAATCCAAAATCGTGAACTATCATGATTTTCACAAATAATAACATAATGCGGAAAATAAATAACATACCCA
Organism: Camellia japonica; assembly: GCA_030407325.1. Taxonomy (NCBI): domain Eukaryota; kingdom Viridiplantae; phylum Streptophyta; class Magnoliopsida; order Ericales; family Theaceae; genus Camellia; species Camellia japonica. The sequence goes on from JAPPVO010000007.1 coordinate 58,936,770, forward strand.
AATCAGTTATGCGAAACCTTCGAGTGACCCAAAATTGATTGAACATAAACCTAATAATAATATTAGGGGAAAGGATTTCTCTCTCTTGACCCTCTTTAGAATACATTGAATTCAAATTAATTTGATGGGCAGTCTGAATGTCCTTTTATAGGTAGAGAGAGGACCAATTTTCTTATTCAACAACGATTCCACTTTCCCATCAAAGTAGGATACTTGGAAAACACTTTTCTTTATTTACCATATCATAATGAAATCATAATCCTGCGAAATCTCTAATTCATATTACCATATCATTTGGGTCAACATAATGACTAAATAATTAATTTAGTCTTACACTCTAAGCAGTACATTTAGGACATTACTTCATAACTTTTTAGGATGTTTACACACGTAGAAACTTTGAAAAAAGGACAATGATTTGTGTGTGTTTATTTAATTTATTTTAGGAAGTCTTACAAGAAAATGGGTTTGTAGAAACCTTATTGTCAATCCCAACTAGCATTACGTAAAGTAACTCAGATACCCAGTTCCACAAAACAGCGGAGTAACAGAATAGAGCATAACAAAACAAAGACACATACAACCCTCAATCCACCATAGCTTTCATTTCCTACAGATGCTGTGGAAACAAGTCTCTCTTGTTCCTGGCACGTCCCAGTCTCCAAAATCCAAAAAAGAATAGTTTGGAACATTAAATAACTTGTATCCATAGAACATCTGGCGTGACATAGATAATAAATAAATAGGAGTTAATATCATTCCAATTGCCATTACAAAAGTAATTAGTATTTTTGGCATTAAAAGAAATTTTTGGCTGGTAATTATTCCAAAAAATACTACCAACTCCGCAACAAAACCACCCATACCCGGTAATGCAAGAGAAGCCATTGAAAAGCTACTGAACATCGTGAATATTTTTGGCATTGGGATAGCTATTCCTCCCATTTCATCGAGATAAACAAGACGTATTCTATCATAACTCGTTCCTGCCAAGAAAAAAAGTGCAGCACCAATAAATCCATGAGAGATTATTTGTAAAATGGCTCCATTGAGTCCTGTATCGGTTATAGAACCAATTCCTATAATTATGAAACCCATATGAGATACAGAGGAATATGCTATTCTTTTTTTTAAATTACGTTGACCAGGAGATGTTGAAGCTGCATAGATTATTTGCATTGTGCCTACTATCATTAACCAAGGAGAAAATATAGAATGAGCGTGAGGTAATAATTCCATATTGATCCGAACCAACCCATACGCTCCCATTTTTAATAATTCCATTAGGCGTTCTGTGATGACCAGTTCGAAAGCCGTCTCATTTCCTTGTGTTAGGTTAGGTAAGTCGTTGTGGAAAATTTCTTCTCTAAACATTTTCAGTTTGCGTTGTTTCTTTTTCGAGTTTTCACTCGTTCCGGAGGGTCGGGGGAGAAGCCGGAGTTTTTTCAGACTGGAGGGCCAGGGCCGCACGTACGGGGAGGGGCCACACATGCAGGAGGTCAGGCCACACGTGCGGGAAGAAGAGGTTTGTGCTATGTGCACACTGCCTAAAAGGCAAGTGTGTGAGTGGAGGTGCGGGGAAGACCACACGTACGGGGGTGATAGCCGCACGTGCAGGAGAGGCACTCCGCACGTGCGGAAAAGGGCGTCGCACATGCGGCCAAACGCGTTTCTGCCTCGTTTTTCATACATTTCAACTATGTATTGCTTTTGCCCCCTTTTTCACTTCATTTCTGATATATCTCTCTCTATACAATATTTCTCTCTTTTTCTCTCATCTCTCTCTACCCAAACCCTCAAAATCTTGTATCTTCTTTGATCTCAAGAAATCCATTGGGATTTTGGTGCTAGTCCCTTCTACCAAAATGATGAGCCTGTCGAGGGCTTCGTCTTGACCAGTGGAGATCGTATTCTGGCAAGGTTGATTTTTGAGCTTTTTCTCCTCTTCTCTCTTGAGGTAGGGATTTCCTTGATTTTCTTCAATGCTTCACCTACAGATGGACATGTGGTATGTTCATATTGCATAAAAACCATGTAGTATGGATTTATTTTTGAAAATCATGATAGAGGATATAAGATTTGGGTGTTGAGATTGAAATTTCATGAGATGGGTTGAAGTTGGGTTAAATTTGGGGTGTGATGCAATACATTCATAATTAAAGAGATAAGGCCCTAATTTTTGTAGTAATGCCTAATAAATAAAAAGGGGTTAAAATTGTAGAATGATTATGTTATGAGTTTAAGAAATGTGATTAATGATTTGATAATTGATTTAAGATTAAATTGGGTCTCATGATTGGAGCATTTGTTTGTGTGGGAATGACTATGTTTAAATATAACGAATTGATAAGTTGTTAATGGTCAAAAAGGGAATTTAATCATGAGATTAGAATATTATTGATTTACACCACCAATAAATAGAAATGATGTAAATTATAACTTGCCACCCATGACAGAGATCCCTATTTGAAATGAAGGAAATTGAATTGGTCGTATTATTGTAAAATGAAATAAATTGGATTGAGGCGTAAGGTGGAGAATTTTAACACGAGGGAATAAGGTAATTGATTTTGAAATGGAAGGAATGAGACGCTAACACCATATGAGTCCTAGAAAAATTACTTGAGGTTGGACCACAAATATTTTATTTCTTCATTGTCATAATTGGATTTAAAGTTTCATGTGAGTTGGATTATTGTTAATGTATAAGTCGAATACTTTTGCTTAGAGGTTTTGTCCTTGGTCATCAGTGGAGGATGACATTGTTGTGTTGATTCGTTGTGTGTGTATGCATTACACTCATTGGTTGTACTTATTCATGTTGTAATGGTCGATTGTGTGTGCTCCGCTGAGAATCAGAGGTACCATTCCCTTCCAGTTAACACTTGGAGAATTGGTTGTGTGTGTTGCGGTGAGAATCAGAGGTACCATTCCCTTCCAACTAGTGTCTGGTAAATTGGCATGTTATTGTGGAGAGGTGTATCATTGGCTTACCGTGCTTCAGGCAGGTAAAGCAGAGATTATTTATCATTGTTGTTTCAGTTTGACTGTGCGTGTCATGTGTTACGATGATTATGATTATGTAAGGTTTGATTGTCTTATATGTTGAGTAGATGTGTTCATGTATATTTGGACGCGCTAGAGAGTGGTTGAGGGATTTTCCTATCATGAACTATTTTGTTGAAGGTATCTCGTTAAAATTTTGAGTTTAAGGTTGAAAATGTAATGAACGTGTGGAGGCAAATTTTGGTTGTATTTAGAGTAAATAATGTGAAGCAACCGGATTTGGTGAACGCGCTTTCAGAAAGAAATAAAATTGATATTATGTGGTGTTTTGTCACAAATGGAAAATATGGTTATCGTGCAATAATTGTTTAAATGGGAAATGGGTAGTAAAAACAAAACTTGGTCTTGTTGAGTAGACTGAATGTTTTTTAGAAAGGTATTTATGTAAGCATACTTTGGTTGTAAAATGTCACATTATTTATATGGTATACGATTAGCATTCATGATCATAGCTATCTGTAAGTCGTCATTGTTGAGGATCATGTTGAGATCCCTACTAGACTATATGTTCATCCCACGTCATTAATCTTTTTTAGGTGAATATCAAGATGTGCTACAAGGTCATGGATCTTCATTATTTGTTGGCCACAGGGCCTTTTGTGTGTAGGCGGAATGCCATTGATGAAAAAGAGTTAAACCCTTCCTCTTGATTTATATGATGTAAGCCTATGGGCAATGTGTTTAATTGTACTTTCTTGTTGCATTTGTTTTTATCTGAATGAGAGAATTCTTGTTGATGTATTCCTTGTAAATATAATGGGTTTTGTATGTTATCTCCGAAATGGAATTTATGATAATGACTTTGGTAATGAATTCTGAGTAATAAAAAGTGGGGCGTGACACATTCAATACTTCTCGATAAGCTTGAATCCAAATCTTAATTAGGCGTTCAATACTTCTTAATTAGGCGCTCAATACATTTAGGACATTACTTCATATGTTGATCTACACATTTGTTCTCTAAGTAGTACATTTAGGACATTATTTCATAACTTTTTAGGATGTTTACACATGTAGAAACTTTGAAAGAAGGACAATGATCTGTGTGTGTTTATTTAATTTATTTTAGGAAGTCTTACAAGAAAATGGGTTTGTAGAAACCTTATTGCCAATCCCAATTAGCATTACATACATAGATAAAGTAACTCAGATACCCAGTTCCACAAAACAGGGAAGTAACAGAACAGAGACACATACAATCCTCAATCCACCATAGCTTTCATTTCTTATAAATGTCGTAGAAGTAGGTCTCTCCTATTCCCGGCACGTCCTATTTGCCGCCTCCATTCTCACGGAAGATAACCGATGATTCTTTGATAAACCCAGTTCCACACCATTTGGAATCGGTGGCGAATCACTGCCGACTCGCTTGCCAAAAATAGGGCATACAACAGATAGAACACATGTCTCTCATTACCTGGGAAAATGATGGAAGTCGGAGACACCGATAAAACCAAACCAAGCACTATCATTCCACGGCGAATTACACGAGAATAGGCCGGTAATCGGAGTTTAGCTTCGTAGGCGAAGCAATACAAGATCAACATATTTATTTTAGGAAGTCTCGATAAACACGAATCCAAATCTTAATTAGGCGTTCAATACTTCTTAATTAGGCATTCAATACATTTAGGATATTACTTCATATGTTGATCTACACATTTGTTCTCTAAGCAGTACATTTAGGACATTACTTCATAACTTTTTAGGATGTTTACACATGTAGAAACTTTGAAAAAAGGACAATGATCTGTGTGTGTTTATTTAATTTATTTTAGGAAGTCTTACAAGAAAATGGGTTTGTAGAAACCTTATTGCCAATCCCAATTAGCATTACATACACAGATAAAGTAACTCAGATACCCAGTTCCATAAAACAGGGAAGTAACAGAACAGAGACACATACAACCCTCAATCTACCATAGCTTTCATTTCTTATAGATGTCGTGGAAGCAGGTCTCTCCTATTCCCGGCACGTCCCATTCGCCGCCTCCATTCTCACAGAAGATAACCGATGATTCTCTGATAAACCCAGTTCCACACCATTTGGAATCGGTGGCAAATCACTGCCGACTCGCTTGCCAAAAACAGGGCATACAACAGATAGAACACATGTCTCCCATTACCTGGGAAAAGGATGGAAGTCAGAGACACCGAAGAAATCAAACCAAGCACTATCATTCCATGGCGAATTACACGGGAATAGACCAGTAATTGGAGTTCGGCTTTGTAGGCGAAGCAATACAAAATCAGACTAACAGTGGTGACCCAGATGGCCTTTTGGTACATTTCAAATAAAGAAACATTTTGTCCTTGAAATTTCAGTTGGATGAAGGCGAGGAGCATCTGATGAGAATGGCGAGAACGGTGTGGTAGGAAGTGGGTAGCGGCCGAAGGTGGGGGTGTGAGAGGTAGAAGCTCCTCAAGTTCACAAATAAGACGTTGATGTTGTTGTTGTTGTTCATGTCTTGGATTTAAGGCCCTGTTGGGCTGATTATAATCTGCAAAAGATGGATAAGAATGAGTTGGAACGTAGTGAGAAATAGGAAAAACCGAATGTCTGGAGTATTGAGATAAGAAAGAAGGGAATGAAATGGTTACGAGGCTACCAAGCTTTGATTTTCAATTTTTGAGGCATTTGTGGCTTTTATACTACTTTGCTAGGAGTTGGCTCAACGCGTTAAAGTCCTCTACAGTGTAAATCCTAAAGTGATCTCAGTGATCCATCCAAGGGCTGATTAAGCCTCACCAGAATGACAATAATTTGAAGAAGAAAAAAAAAATCAGATTGAAGCTCAGTTATACATACACACTGTGTGTGTGTGTGTGTGTGTGTGAGAGTCTCAGATTAACGTACATACACAGTATATGAGAGAGAGAGAGAGAGAGAGAGAGAGAGAGAGAGAGTCTCCAACTTAACGCCTCCAAACTAGGCAAAATTCCCATAAAAAAATGGCAATATCTTCAAAAAGCCACTAAAAAACCAACTATGAGATGATTTGGGAAGCTAGTTAAAAGCTAATTTTTAGCTTTTAACCTATTTTGGGTCACATTATTTTTTTCATTTTTTACACACAAAAGGACAAAAAAGTCAAAAAAAAAAAAATCAGCTTTTAACCAACTTTTCAAATCACTCCTATTTATATCAAAAAGTCAAAGATTTCTTTTTCTCTCTACTTTTGCACATTTTTTCATAAAAAACTAAAAAATTATCCAAACATACTAATTTTTTTTATCTCATATTTTACTTAAAAGTTAAAAAATTACTAAAATAATATGTTCCCAAAGCCTAAGGTGGTGTTTGGGAAGTTGGGGCATTTCTTTGACTGGAAAAAAAAAATGTAAAAAGGCTTGGATGAATTGGATTATGGAAAGTTTTGGGAAGATGGCTAAAAATTAGTTTTTTGGTTTTTTATGATTTTTTTTTTTTTTTTTTTTTTGAAAAAACGTATAAAAAATGTAAGAGATAATATAATCCAAAATAAATTAAAAATTATCTTTTGACTTTTTATTGTGTTTCCAAATTAGCCCTATGTGGTGTTTTGAGAAATTGGTAAAAAGTTGACTTTTTTGTTTTTTTTAGTCTATTTTGTCTTTTTGTGGATAAAAAATGTGAGAGGTTATGTGACCCAAAATAGGTAAAAAGCTAAAAACTGGCTTTTTTTTTGGCTTTCCAAAAGACCCCTATGTTGATATACTTTACCAACGACTTATCTTCTCTTTCTAGATGAAGTGGACTATGGTAGAGTTGTTTCTTTGAGTTGTTGAGGTTCTAAAAACGACTGCGTTGGTTTACCTAAAAAACATCCAACATATTAGATACTGATAAGATGATGTTGGTATCAGATGTCAATTTTTGTGTTGCTAGTGTAAGAGGTCAATTTTTGTGTTATTTGGCTCTGTAATACAGTTGCTAAATGGTTGATTAGTGGTATTGATTTTTCCTTGTTAACCAAGAGAGAGAGAGAACGAAGAGAGAAGAGAAAGAGAGAGGCGGCTGATCAGTGCAGTGGGTGGGGCTCACTGCACTTTTTAATTATTTTATATTTTATTTATTATTTATATATATGTATATATATTTATATTTTTAACATTCTTCAGGAAATTATTAAATATTTTCGGAATACTGTGTTTGTATTGCCTAATAAATTATCATTCAATATGTCTTCTCATATTCCTCAATCACCCAACATAATTCTCCACCTATCTATCTTCTCCACTAAGCATAATATTATGGAATACCACGTGTCCATACTCTAAAATTACTGAATAATTACCAAGAAGGCATTAATATCAATATGTAATATATTTTTATACATCTAGAATTGCTGCATCTCGTTTCATGTGCCACGAATATCTTGCATGATGAAAAATATAATATTAGTCATTAGTATATTTTTATTTATGTAGAAAATATAGAATATTTTTTTAAGAAAATGGAATTATATTATAGTTTAATATTTCGATCGATATATGGATTTTAAATTGTTTTTATGATATTTATAGATCCATACTTATAAGTGTTTGCAGATTAATTATTAATAATTAAATAGTTGATTATAATGTAAATGTTTATTATTACATTTTTGTGTGCACGCCATTTTTTAATTAGATTATTAAATTCACATAAAAATTGAAAGGAATTTGTGAATAATTTGTATAAAATTAGATATTAGAGAATAAAAATTTTAAAAAGAAAAATTTATAGTGTTTTGTTTGGTTTGATTTATTTTTAAAATTTTTTATTTTGAATTTTTTGGTTTTCAAGTTTTTTGTCTGACACTATTTTTTTTAATGACCCTTTTTATTTTCTTTTTAGATTTACTTAATTTAATACTTTTCTATTTTTAATTTTATTTTTAAATTTAGATTCACTTAATCTAAATACACTTAGAAAATAATTTGTTGTGTATTATTTTTAGAAAAAGTATTAATATTAAATAATAATAATAATAATAATAATAATAATAATAATAATAATATATAATAATATAATAATATAATAATAATAATATAATAATAATAATAATAATAATAATAATAATAATAACAACAACAAAATATAATAATAAAAAATCAATACATTTTTAAATTTAGAAATAATTTTACCAATATTTTAATTTTTAATTCTATTTAGATTATTAGATATTAGATTTTCAAATAAAAGTATAATTTAAATATAATATATGAAAAAATTTCAGCATCTTTAATCACTAAAACTAAAAAAATTAAAAATTAAAAAACATATTTAAAAAATAAAACCAACGAAAGTGATTTTTATTTAGAATTTTGACATCATACCTTGATTATTAAAGTACCATGTAAAATATTACAGTTCATAAAATATAATTTAAACAAAAAGAAAGTGTATGAAGACAACTTGCGAATTTTTGAGACGCAGTACAAATCTCTGTTTTAAAAATGCATGCGCTTTCCTCTATCTAGATTTGAACGAATGCATACAACTTTAAGATTCAACCAAAATTATTTACAGTGATTTGATTCATGATAGACAATTGTAAATATTATGTATATCAGTATAAAAGCAAACATAGAAAATAAGAAAGAGTAATTATTTTTTGTTCTTAAATCATCATCAATATAAAAAATAGGGAGATGACTTCTTTTTTCTTTTTCTTTTTTTTAAGAAGGGAGACAATTTATTTATTTTTATATAGGACTTTTGAAAGCAGATATATCATTTTTTAGTGTTGAACTAAAAAAATAAAGAGATAATTGGTTTATATAGAACTTTTCATGACTTTTAGGAAATATAGGGTTCGTTTGAGATGTGAGTTGGCTTTTTGACTTTTTGGTTATTTTAGCCTAGGGCTAAAAAGTCTTATTTGGGATAGACTTTTTGGTTTTTTTGACTTTTTTAAGAAAAAAAAAATGAAATGATTATAGTTTGGATGTGATATTTTGGCTTGTTTGGAGAAGTTGGCTTTTAGCCACTTTTTTTGGTTTGTAGCAAAAGCCAAAAGTTGACTTTTTTGAATTTTTTTTCATTTGGGAAGGTGGTTTTTAGACAAGGGTGAAATTACAATTTTACCCCTCATGAGTCAAAATATGCTACATGGGTGAAGTTGTAATATTTTAAACTAAATAGGGGTAGTTTGGTCATTTGATTATGATTTGACATCATAAACAAATATTAATCAAAAAAGTCAAAAGTCACTTTTTACCAACTTCCCAAATCATTTGTCTAAAAATGCCAAAAGCTTGGTTAAAAGCCAAAAAGTCACTTTTTACCATCTTCCCAAAATATTTGGCTAAAAAGCTTATTTTGTCTTTTTGTGACTAAAATAATTAAAAAGCCAAAAAGTTTGACATGCCAAACAAAGGTATAATAAATTTAAGAAGATAAAATTAAAATTTTAAAAAAAAATAAAAAATATGTCAAGCTGTTCACACTTTATAATAGTAATAGATAATGTTACAACTTATTTGTTATAATTAGATAAAAGTGTATCTACAGAGGAATCCGCATTGTGCTTTTTTTATGTATGTGCAACTTTGCGTGTGGTTTGGAATACTTTTGGTGGTGTTTGTGTATATATTTTCTAACAAGGGTTTTTGTTCCCCTCACTGACTCCAAGGCCGGCCCTGAGATTTGTGGAGCCTAAGGCGCACTGTGAAAATGGGGCCCCTCTAATATATTTTTTTTTAATAAAAAATTTATGCATAAAATGATAAGTATTCATAAATTTTTTATTTAAGTATACTTGAACATATAATCATTAAAATTATAAACTAAAATTTACTTTCATATATTAACATAGAAAGAAATCAGTACAATGACTCAAAAACATTAAAAACTGGTTTTGTTGCTTTATAGTTTAGCAATATCCAGCTTACAATTAACCCAACGATCACTTAAATACTACTCTTCTTGCATTTTTAGCTGCAAAATCACTAATTAAGTTTGTATAATCTAATTTATCTACCAAATCCTTTTCAATAGACAATATAGCTAATCCATTCAATCTTTCTTGTGACATTGTTGATCGAAGGTAGGATTTGATCAATTTTAACTTTGAAAAACTTCTTTCTCCAGAGGCAACGGTAACTGGAATAGTCAATAATATTCTATACACAATCCAGGCATTTGGAAAACAACCCTCCATCAATTTCAAATAATTCATCACCTCAATTGGCCTACTGATTTCTTTTGGCAAAATTTCTTTGAAGACTTTCAACTCAGAAAATAGGCCTCGTTTGGGAACAGGCTAATTTAGTAACTTTTTGGCTATTTAGCTAAAATATGAGCTAAAAAAAACTAGTATGTTTGGGATGACTTTTTGGCTTTTTACGAAAAGATGTGCAAAAAGTAGAGAGAAAAGAGAATCTTTGACTTTTTGGTATGGGTTGTTGGTTTTTTGGCTAATTTAGTAACTTTTTGGCTTTTTGGCTAAAAATGAGGGTTCCCAAACGAGGAATCTCTCCCATCAATATCCATAAGCCCATCATGTTTCAAAAAGTCTTCAAGATTAGCACAATAAGTCTTCAAGCACTCATCATTGGTAGAATTTAACTTCTTCAAATCAAACAAAAATCCAAAAGTTTCATCATATATTTGAAATTGTTCAAATCTACTCTTAAGTGAAGAAAGAGCTTGATCTATTATATATATGAAATAATTAACTCTAAAGGATTCTTCAGCTAATTGTGCAACCTCTTCACTAACATTCTCATCAAAATGTTTCTTTCTACGAATGACACACCTTTCACAAAATGTAGGCTCAATCTTCATTTCAATTGCAACTTCTTTAGCTTTAATCATGGCCTCCAAAAATCCAGTTTCTCTATACTTCTCAAGAAATGTAATGAGTCCTTTTAATTGATGTATAGCAACATCAATATGCATGTCTTCAGCTGGAAATGTCTTGCTAACAGAATTAACAGCAAACAACAGATTGTGCCAAATAATCATGCCAAGCAAAAACTCAAAGTTCTCAATTTCAGATGTAACTAAGGATTCAGCTTCACAGTTTGTATTGGGATCATCAGCTTCTTTTTCCAACTGAATTAAAGCATCTCTAATTTGTGGAGCTTGGTACCGTATAACTTTAACACTTTCAATGCGACTTTCCCAACAAGTTTGTGATAATGGCTTAAGTGTGAGACCTTCCACATTGTCTTTGAAAATTTTCCACCTCTTTGTAGAAGATGAAAACAACACATATATGCGTTGTACCACTCTAAAGAAATAGATAGCTTTGGAACAAGAGGTAGCCATATCACAAAGGGCAAGATTAAGACTATGACACCCACATGGCGTGTAGAATGCTCTTGGATTTATTTCAAGTACTCTTTTTTGTACACCTTTGTGTCTCCCTTTCATATTAGAGCCATTATCATATCATTGCCCTCTTATATCACCAATATCAAGCTGGAGTGTGTGCAATGCCTCTCCAAGTACATTAAAAAGTCCCTGCCCCGATGTATCATCCACTTTCAAAAATTCTAAAAAGAATTCTTCTACCTTTACCGGACTAGTTGAAACATCTACACATCTTATCACAAGAGACATTTGTTCTTCATGACTAACATCTAGAGTACAATCAAGAATAATTGAAAAATATTTCGCTTCTTTGATTCTTGCCACAATTGTACTCTTGATCTCACTCGCTAACATCTGTATCAATTCATTTTGGATTTTGTGGCCAAGATAATGGTAATGAATTTCACTCCTTTGAATACGTTGAATGTGCTCTTGCATTACTGGATCAAATTTAGCAAGCATTTCAATTAAGCTTAAAAAGATTCCATTTCTTTCTTGATAAATCTTCTCATTGTCTCCACGAAAAGCTAAATTATTTTTAGCAAGAGTGATCACAATAGAAATTATCCTTAGTAACACTTGTCTCCAGTGTTCCCTCTCTTTGTTGATTTGTTCTTGAACACTTCTATCAATTGTTTCATTCTTCTTCAATCTACTTTCCAACTCAACCCATTTGCTCATGCAAATAAAGTGCTCATTACTAGTTTCATGACTTCTAAGCCTGTTGCCCATATTCTTCCAATCTTTCAATCCATCAGTAGCCAAATGAACATTGTTCCCATCTTGCTTAAACAATTTGCAACAAAAGCAAAACACTTTGTCTGAAGCATCTGAATATACTAGCCACTTCCTATCCTGCTTCTCTCCATTTTGTAACTGTCGCATGTAAAATATAGAAGAAAAATGCCTATCTTTGTCATCTAGGAGAAAATTCACACCATTACCTCTTATGGGACCTCTTTCAACTAGTAAATCCCTTAAATTTTGATCAATCTTGTCCCAATTACTAGGGTCATAAATGTTTAGAGGTCCACTATAGCGACCCTGGTCTTTTCCCATTCGGTTGTTGTATCCGGACTTATGTTCCGTAGATTCCGTTGTTATATTATTGTTGTTGCTGTCCTTTAAATTCCTTATTCTTGAGTTATAGGATGTTTTGGGCAGGTTTGTTACAGGTGGGTTGGGTTTAGAAACCAAGTGTTGCTGTCCAGATTTTTGGACCTTCACTCGAGCGAGGAGTTGGTCGCTCGAGCGAGCTCTTGATTTTGGTCCTTCGCTCGAGCCAGGGTTTCTTCGCTCGAGCGAGTGATTGCGTCTAGTATAGACCTGAGAGCTGTGAGCGAGCTTTCCTTCGCTCGAGCGAGTTTCGAGTTCTTCGCTCGAGCGAGCATTCTGTCGCTCGAGCGTGCTTCTGGGTTGCAGACCTGAAGCATTGCATTCTTGGCTCGAGCGAGACTTTCTTCGCTCGAGCGAGTCATTCTTATGTCTGGTCGCTCGAGCGACCAATCCTTCGCTCGAGCGAGCCTGTCGGGTATAAATACGCAACAGCGGTTTTTAAAACGTTTTTTCACATTCTTTTTTATCTTAAAACCCTAGTGCCGAGTTTTCTCTCCCTCCACTCACCTTCTCTCTTAGGTATCATCTCCTTTTAGGGTGTTTCTACCCTAGGTTCTTTATTAAAAAGATAGAGTGAGTCAAGAGCTTCGTTTTAATCTGAGAGTTTGGCGGTTTGGAGCACTTTGGATTTTGGGTCGTCATCTCCATCTTCTCCATTCGGGTTATTTACTTCGAGGTAGGGATTTCCTACTCCATATTATAGGTTTTGTTCTAAGTTCTAGTATTTTGATATGTTGGAAGTTGTTTGGTAATTTTGGGAAAAACCCTAGTGGTTGAAATAAATTAATTTGTATAATTAATTTAGGGAAAAATGTGTAATTGAGTTTAATTCATGGAATTGGGGAATTTAGTGATTTAATGGTGTAGTTGGTTAGTTTAATTACTCACCTATGAAAATGTTAAATTTACATTTGTTGATACATTTATTTCCTGTTTAGAAATAACTGTTTTGGGCTATCGGTGGAGGATAGTCGTGATTGTTGTAGACATTGCATGTGGATTAGGGAAAACTGAAACTAATCACATTGGTTAAGTCATTGATTTTGACTGTTGAATTAATATAGAAATTACGTGTATTGATTGTGTGTTGCATATGCATTTTCTTTGGGAGGAGATAGGGGATGGACTCCATTAGCATCACTATATGTGTGCTTATTGATTTGAAGTGTTTTTACATGTTGTTGATACAGCACTAAAATGTGTATCAATCGGGAAGTATGGAAGTGTTTTGGTATGAGCCTTAGTCTCATTTGTTTTGTTGATATTGGAAGAAATGTTAATGTGATATTTAGTTCACTGTTATAGTTTGGCCAGGTTCTGAGCCATGTTGATATAAATGGAAAGTTGAATAAATAATGGAAAGTGAAATGTGTCATAGACATTAAGGTCATGAAACTGTATGTTGGTGAAAAGAATAGTTGTGTTAACCATCTATTGAATGCTATTGCTTTATTCAATACTTATATTTGGTTTAGTATATTTCTACTGGGCTGTGGCTCACCCTATACGGGAACATCATTTTCAGGTCCAGGTGATATGCTACCTCCAAGGACTTAGCTTGGAAGGATTTGGACTTTGAAGAATTGTCTTTAGTTAGTTGTTTTTTTTTAATTTGAGATTACATGTAAACATTCAAGCCAAGGGCTTAATTTGTAATTGAGTTAGTACTCATTCTTTTGTGTCCAAGTGTTGGCTTGGAAAGATGTAAGCCCTTAGGGCATTGACTTTTGATGTTACATGTGATACCTTTCAATAAAAGTACTCTGATGGATAATTTGATGATTTGTTTTATTTTATTAATGCATGTTAATGTTGTATATTATGGGTTTATTTTGAGGGCGTTACATCCACATTCAACATTGACATCTTCACTTTCACTAGATTCTACATTCCCCAAATCTTCGTTCTCATTCTCATTCATATGTTCACTAGGTTGTTCAATCACCAAATCATCATTCTCATTATTACTCACACAATGAGTAGGCTCTTCAATTACCAAATCTTCATCATCATTGTCATTTGAACCCAAAATATCTACTTGTTTCTTGGTACCAAAATATTTATCAAGTGCTCCCGATTGAGATTGAATTAATTGCTCTACTTTCATCCTCTTCTTTCTCTTTTCATTTCCAGAACTATACTTCCTAGGAAACATGGCTATAATCACAAACACTTCAATCCACAAATCACAAACACTTCAATCCACAAATCACAATCCACTGATCTGATAGCAAATAAATTATAAAAAAATAATTTAATGAAACAAAATTAGGGCAAACAAATTATTCAATTAAAGCTGATAAATACCTAGGTAAAAAAATTAGGGCTAAATTATTTATTCCACTAAAATCTAATGGATAAAGAAGGTAATAAAAAAATTATGGCAAATTTATTATTCCACTAATTGATAGAGAAAAAATATTAAAAAAAAAATTTAGGGCAACTTTATTTAATAAAATCTGATAGTGAGAGAGAGGACTTACATGAGAGAGAGTGTGTGAGAGAGAGTGAATCGCCGGAGGAGGAGTGTGTGAAAGAGGGAGAGTGAGTCTATGCTATGCTATGCTATGCTCTTCGTCTGCCTGCCTTCAAGAGGGAGAGTGATTCACTTTGTTTTGTTAAACAGAGATTGAAAACTGAAGCACTTCGTTTCATCACTGCTATGCTATTGTATATTATATTTGTATGTATGGTTTGGGTTGGGTTGGGCTGGGCCCAAACACATTTTGGGCCCCTTTAAATACATTTTTAGTTTTGGGGCCCTTTAAAGCCTCCAAAGTTGTTTTCAGTCCCACACGACATAAACTTTGGGTTGGGCCCAAACACATTTTCAGTTTTTGTTTTTTTTTTTTTATTTATATATTTTCATTTTAATAAATATGGGCTAAATTATACATGGGCCCAATAAAACATTTGGGCCCCTTTAAATTGATCTTAAAACCAAAAAAAAAAAAAAGATTGGACCTATAACAATTTTTTAAATTTGGGGGCCCTATTTTTGGGCCAAAATTTGGGGCCTAAGGCACAAGCCTTACCTTCCTTAAGGTAGGGCCGGCCCTGACTGACTCATCCATGACGATAGTTGTTCCTAAAAGAACTTGTCAAGGAATGTTACACTTATCTATATATATATTATAACATTCAAATGGCAGGGACTTCAAATTACCACTCACTGTCTCAACAATGACCATAGTGGTTCCTAAAAAAACTTGTCAACGAATGTTACACTTATACATATATATATATATATAATTCATAACATTAGATATGGTATAGACTTCAAATTAATTGATGCTAAGAAATGTTTTACCTATACAATATTCTGGATCTTTTTATAATGCATACTTTTTTTTTTAAAAAAAAGTCATAATAATTTGTGATATTGATACTATAAATGTCATAAGTAAAACAAGTACAATGGTTCGTTTCAATCCAAAAAAAAAATGCATAATAGTTTATCACTTGAGACATAATCAAAAAAATAACCAAAATATAGTTCATAACCAACATTACAATAAGCCATAATTAAATCATAACCAATACCAAAATGGGTAATAACCAAACACCACTTGAAGTATAATTAAAGGCTTCTTCAATCATAACTAAAATAACAACCATTATAAGTCATAACTAAATCATAACCAACATTATAAAAAATCATAACCAAGTCATAATAAACAGAGACGGACTTAGAATTCTAACATAGGAGGCAAACATATATACTAACAAAAATTTTAAAAGAAAATTATAAACTACAACATTAACTTCTACAATCATGAAAACATATATAAATAAAACATTTTCTTATATTCATGTTGAGTCACAAAATATAGAGAATCATTGGTAAAATATATATTTTAGTATAAAAGAGATAATATAATTTTTCATTAATACGAATAATGAATGATTGTTGGAAAAGGAGATAAAGTATTTGCATGAATTTAAAAAAAAAAATTAAGCAAGCACAATTTAATTTTGCCAAATTTATAAGGCTTGGTGTATTTTTCTTAATTAAAAAAGATTAGTGTAGTATCCTATAACTTTCTATTAACTACTTATTCACATAAAATACTTTCACCACTATCCATTTGAAATGGAGCAGAAACCTAAAAGAAATAATGGGGCAATTTGGGAAGATTGACTTTTCGCGTATTTTTTAATTTAAACCCCAGAGTTTCAATTTCGACAAATTAAACCCTAGAGTTTCATCCATATTTCAATGTGAATGGAGGGGTCCATCTCAGTCTCATTTCAACTTGAAAAATCTAGAAACCCCCTAGATGTTGATTTGTGATTATGTAACAATTTTAAGCAGAATATAACAATCCCAATCAAACAATCAAGAGAAAGAGACACAACGATTTTTACGTGGAAAAACCACAATTGGACACCTCCAACTGTGATCAAAAAACCACGGGCAACTGCCACAAGACAATCCACTAAGAAGAATTAAAGGAATTACACAGGTATACTCTCAATTATCTAGCAAATCCACAATGCCTAATTGAACCAACCTCTATGTGTCTCTTCCAACCCCATCTTCACCACGGAATTGTCTTTCTGATGAGCCACTCCAGAATCCACCGAAGCTTCAGGCTCGAATTCTTCAGAATCCACCGAAGAACAACTCTCTCTTTTGTTTAACAAACAAAACCTTTGATGTACTCTCTTTAAACCATGAGTTGAATACTCAATAAAACATCAAAGAAAATAACAAAATATCCCCAGATATAAACCTTTAAGAACCAAAAAGAAGATCTGGAGGACTTCAATCAATTACTTAGTTTTGAGAGAAAACCAAGTATTTATAGAGAACCAAAAGTAATCCTAGATTGGGAAGAAAACAAACTTCTTGAGAAATCCAGACTCTGAGGCTCGCTCGAGCGAAGCTTTGCTTGCTCGAGCGAGGAGTGTATTTTTCATGATTTCTACTAGTGCCTTGGCTCGAGCGACGAATCCTTGGCTCGAGCGAGGAATACACTCTTTCAGGTTTTTGTATGGACGCAATCCTTGGCCCGAGCGAGAACTCCTTGGATCGAGCGAGCAAACCTTCGCTCGAGCGAGCTCTTCTTGGCTCGAGCGACCAATGGCAGACATGCAATTTTGAATGCAATTTTGAATGCAATTTTGCATTTTGCTTCGGCCGCGAGCTGACCGGGCAGCTCGACCCCCGTAATAATCAGCGAAGTGGCAATCTTGAAAGCATTAACATCACAAACTTCTCTGCATAGCTCGATTCGGGTTTGGATTTGCATCTAATAAACTCATAGCCTCACTGAAATAAAAGTGCGAAAATAAATACATCTGAAATGAGTTTTCAAACGGGGTTGCCAAGAATAAAAACCTAACACAACTTCTTCCATCTTTCAGATTCAAACCCATATGTTCAAACCCTTGTATCTCCTTTGTCGTAACTCTGTTTCGCCTCATTTTTGCGTCGTTGGATTCACCTCATGGCCTAATTTTCATTTCACCCTTCATACGCCTTGTTCCACCTCTTTTTGCATGCCATCGGAGCTCCTAAAATTGGCCAAAAATAAGATTGATCTCTCTCTCTCTCTCTCTCTCTCTCTCTCTCTCTCTCTCTTTCAGATTCAAACTCACATGTCCAAACCTTTGTATCTCTCTCTTCATAACTCCATTTCACCTTATTTTCGTGTCTTTGGATCCACCTTATGGTCTAATTTTCATTTTATCCCTCATACACCTTGTTCCATCTTTGTTTGCATGCCATTGGAGCTCGAAAAATTGGTCAAAATAAGATTTTTCTTTTTTTCCCTCCCCTTTTCTTGCTGCTATCATGATAATATTCTTGGCAACAGAGAAGCAATGGATGATGCTTGATTGGAAACCAAGGCGCCCTAACATGCTCACCAACCCATTTGGTTTTTTATTTTTGTTG
Organism: Camellia japonica; assembly: GCA_030407325.1. Classification (NCBI taxonomy): domain Eukaryota; kingdom Viridiplantae; phylum Streptophyta; class Magnoliopsida; order Ericales; family Theaceae; genus Camellia; species Camellia japonica. Next base: position 58,955,138 of record JAPPVO010000007.1, read on the forward strand.
GTAGTTGTATACCTATTACCACTCAACGGCACCGTCGCCGTTGGAGATTTGGTGGTCACCACGAACTCAATGGAAGGGCCATGAAGGAAGAGAAAAAAAGATAGAATAATTGTGGAAATGAAGAAGGAAGAAGCATGGAGATAGAAGATAGAGGGAAGAAGAAAAAAAAAGGGAAAAGTCCGTTTAGTTTAGTTTTAGAATTATAATTTGAGTATGGAGTTGTGTTTTGAGTTTTTGAATCATGATTTGAAAAGAGAAAATTTGTTTGGTTATGAGTTTTGAAAATAGTTTTGGGATGATTTGTAATTTTTTTTAATTTTTTTTTGATTGATTGATGTATAGAATGTGAGAGGAAAGAGGAGAGAGAAAAAGTGATTGATTGATTGATTAATAATAATAATAATAATAAAGAAGAGAGAAGTTTTGAAAGTAATTTTAATTGTATTTTAAAAATATGTTTGGTTAACATGTTGCATTCAAATCATAATTTAAAAATAGAGTTCAGTTTTGAAAAGCAAACCAAATGCTACCATTATTTTTGGCCAATTTTTAGAGTTTTGATGGCATACAAAAAAAGGTGAAATAAGGCATATAAGAAGTGTGGAATGAAAACTAAAGCATGAGGTGAATCTAATAATGAAAAAATAAGGCGAAACAGAATTACGACGAGCAAGATATAAGGGTTTGAACAAGAGGGTTTGAATCTGAAAAAAGGAAGAAGATGAAGTAAATTGAGATGGACGGAAGATTCACATTAAAACATAGATAAAATTCTACGATTTAAGTCGAAATTGAAATTCTAGAGTTTAAATTGGAAAAAAAAAAAATGCATTTATATACAAGTCCTAATTTATGAACTTTTACTTCATTAAGTCCTAACTAAGATTTTTTGAACCTTCAAGTCCATTAAAATTTTTAATAAACGGAATTGCCCTTCAAACAATGATTGATCACCTTCAACACAATCAATTATTAATGATTCATTAATAATATCTATAAAGGAACATGATGATGTGACATTTATTTTGATTTTCAAAACTTTAAAACATCAACTTTCAAATTGAAAAAACTAAAAAAAATTATGTGAAAAAAAAAAAAAAAAAACTTTTTTTGAAAAAATTGAATTATTTTTTTGTACAAAACTGAAAATTTTGTGTCTATAAAGGAGCATGATGATGGAACATTGATGTGCAAAATTGAAAAAAAAAATTGTAAAAAATAATTCAATTTTAAAACTAATGTTCTCAGTTTTAAAATAAATAAAAAAAAAACTGATAATGTTCTCGGCCTTTATTGGATAGTTGAATCAAACCATAAGTAGAATGGCAAAAACGTTTAATCTCATGTTTTGTTTTTTTTTTTTTTCATCAGTTAGTGAAATAATTATCTGGAATATTGCCATACAAAATTGATAATATTCTTAGTTTTAAAAATTAAAAAAAAAAAAACTGATAATATTCTCAATTTTACTAAATAGAGCAAATTGGTTCAAAAAATCTTAAATAAGATATGAGCTACTATAACATTTGTAAATAGGATTTTTAAGTAATTAACTCTTGAAAAAACACGAAACCCTAAGAAATCACTAAAAATAAAAATTGGTTAATTACAAAATACATCTTAGAAAAAATTACTTATAAATCCCATTTGGAGAAATGTTAGTCCATTTAGTCCTATATATTTTTTTTAACTAAACAATCCTTTTTATTTGTAGTATGTATTATTATTTTGATTTAATAATATTTGAGTTTACTTGTTTGCCCCTTATTGTGATTGTGTTTTTGATTTTTTTTTTAGGATTGAGTGTATGTGGATAAGGTATGATTTAATATTTTCATTTTTTTTAGGGATTTCGTGAAGTGATTGTGGGGATTATTGATGTTAAATCATTGGCATTTTCCTAGGGAGGTGTGTGGGTTGTAACGTTCACATTTACCTACATAACATCAGTCCAAAGCCACATTCCATTAAGCCTCTCACTAACAATCTATAACATTAGCACTAAACACCAACCACATAACATAATATCGACATAGTCCAACAATCACCGATAATTAACAGCCACTATCCCCGACTACCACCAAATCCCACCAATACTTTCAGGCATACATCCTCCCACTAACCCCCAACATTACAAAATACATACCCAATCATACAAACATTAGCTACAACACCATGTGTCTGTTACATTACATTATGCACAACATCACATTTGCAATCATTGGTAACCCCCAAACCCGTGAAAATATTACAACATTAACTAACAAAATCATGTATCTGTCACATTACAAACATGCACAACATCACATTTGCAATCAATGGAAAACCCCAAACCTGCGATGTAAACAAGATCCCCTAAAACACCACATGACGCACCAATTAAACAAAAACCCATTTCGAGCGTCAACCTTGATGTTGTATTGCTCCACAAACAACCAAACTAATATCGAAGACACCCATACTTGTTGTCATCACACTAACACATGATTAACGATGCCGCTGACGGATTAATTTTAAATCGCCGACATTACGTCTTCAATGTTAATCGCACTTCAAGATGTCCCAGTGCCTACGTCGCTTCACCTCTGTACATTTGATAAAAAGGGTTTCCATGATTTTCTAGGGTTTTTTTGGAAGTTTTGTAATGTTATTTGGGGAATAACGAATTCTAAGTGTAACGTTCCCAAATCTAGCGTTCAACTCACACAAACTGAGGATCAACACTGCAACATCGTCAAGAAACGTTGACATTCCCATTTTTGAGCTTCCATTTTGTTTGTAATGAAGGGAAAAGGGGGAAAAAAATGTTATAGTATACTTTTGGACTTTTTGGTAACTACAACATCACCTAAACACCCAATATACCCCTCTAAATAGTCAACCCATGCGTTACATTCGTGGACTCAAGTGTAATTAATATTAACATGGGACCAATTAGTTTACAAAATAAATTGCAAGACTAAATGGTTCAAACTATCTAAACTTGAGATTTATTGGTGTTTTCCCCTAAATCTTAAGATTTTATGTATTTTTCACTTTAAAACCCTTCTGTTACTTTATACTGAAATTGAAATATTAAGATTTAAAGTGAAAAATACATAAAACTTTCAATTATTATTATTTTATTTTATTTTTGGCTAATTAAGCCTCCGAAAGAAATTATTCTTTCTTTCCTTTTTCTTGCATATTTTCTTAACAACCAATCAGTACTGTTAAATCAAGAAACCATTTTTAGACCACCACCACCAATTGAAATCAAAACCAGTAATTTTCATCACCCAAGAAGAGAGAGAGAGAGAGTGTGTGTGATGGAATCTCTTAACTTCAACGACAGAACAAACATCAGATGGAAGAAGAAACCCCCTCTCAAATCAGGCTCCTCTCTCTTCACAATCTCTTTCCTCTTCCTCCCCATCTCTCTCCTCCTCTTCCCCTCCTACAAGCACATTTCCAATTCTCTCCTCTCCACCCTAAAAAATTCCCCCCCAACCCCAATCCCTCCACCTCTGCACCTCACAGCAAACCCTAGCTGGAGAGAAATTCCTCTGGTACGCACCCCACAGTAGGTTCAGCAACCAGTTGTCTGAGTTCAAGTACGCCATTTTGATGGCTGCGATACTCAATCGAACCTTAATTGTCCCTCCGGTTCTGGATCACCACGTAGTTGTTCTCGGTAGTTGCCCTAAATTTAGGGTTCTGAGTCCTAACCAACTTGGTTTTGCTGTCTGGAACCACACGATTGAGCTCATTCAGAGTCGCAGGCAAGTAATTTGAGATCATATATATGTATATACGTGCACGTTCTTTATATATAGAACTTTGTATAGATGTGAATTATTCAGTTTCTTGAGATTGATTGTGGGTCTAATTAAGTCCTGTTAATTTTTTGCAACTTTACATCTAAATTTTTTGGCAATTTGACAAATGAGGAAAATGGGTTGAATTTGGAAACATTTATTATGGGAGCAGTTAACCTTTTTGGTTTCTTGAAGAAGAAGACAAAAAAGTGTGACAAAGGCGTTTGCAATTTTACATCTAAATTTTTTTGGCGAATTGATGAATGAGTAAAATGGGTTGAATTTGAAAACTATTTGGTCTATTTACTGGACCAGTTAACAGTATAGGCATACTTGGGGGGAAAAAGGCGTGACAAAGCCTCAAAATTGTTTTGAGTTGTGTGCTTTATATAACAGAATAGATATACACACAAATGCTTTTATATACTTGGATCTCAAGATTATGTTCTGGCTATGATTGGGTTTTTCTTCTATTTTTCGCACATGTACTTTATTGTGGAGATATTGTTGAATTTCGTAATAATAATGAACTTTTTTGTTTGCTTGGCTTGCCTTTAGTTATCATAGTTGTATCACCATGTTTGGTTTTTGATTGAATAGATGATTAATTTAGAGTTATTTTCTGATATGTTACTTAATTTACTGGTTGCAGATACGTATCCATGGCCGATGTAACTAATATTTCAAAATTAGTAACTGCTTCAGATGTTTGAGTAATAGATTTCAGTGTTTTTATATCTATCTGGTGTGGTGTAAATATAAACTTGGTTTGCTCTAAAAAGTCAAACAAACAGTCGTCTTTGTTGGACACCCTGAGGCAATGTGGGTCTCTATTATCTGGGTACAATGGTAATGTAAATAATTGTTTATATGCTCTAGATGAAGATTGCAGGACAACTGTTTGGACTTATGGGAAAGATGGTGAAGATGGGACATTAGATTCATTCCAGCCTGACGAACAACTTAAGAAAAAAAAGAAAATTTCATATGTCAGGAAGCGTCGAGATGTATATCAAACGCTTGGACCTGGTTCTAGAGCTGAATTGGCCACTGTTTTGGCATTTGGAAGTTTTTTCACTGCACCATATAAAGGTTATGAGCTATACATTGATATTCATGAATCTCCGAGAGATCAAACAATGCAATCGTTAATTGAGAAGATAAGCTTCCTTCCATTCGTCCCTGAGATCATGAGTGCAGGGAAGGAATTTGCTTCCAAGACAATCAAATCTCCTTTTCTGTGTGCTCAGCTTAGATTGTTGGATGGGCAGTTCAAGAACCACTGGAAGACTACTTTTCTGGGTTTACAACAAAAGATAGAATCTTTAAGACACGAAGGTCCTCTCCCAATTCATATTTTTGTGATGACTGATCTTCCACAAGGTAATTGGACTGGAAGTTACTTGGAGGACTTATCAAGAGATTCAGATGCCTTCAAGCTTCATGTTCTGAGAGAAAAAGATGAGCTAGTGACAAGAACTGCAAAGAATCTTGCAGCGTCTGCAAAAGAGATGAAGTTTGGGTTTCTTTCAGAGAGTCTTGATAGAATGAAGAAAAATTGTCGTCCTCCATATTTACCTGATATGCTTCTATACATTGAGGAAGCTGTTTGCAGCTGCGCTTCACTTGGTTTTGTTGGAACTGCTGGGTCAACAATTGCAGAGAGTATAGAGCTGATGAGGACAGATGGTGTATGCTCGAGTTGAGGACCCACTGAATTGTAGCCATTTGTTTTTATTATAAAGGTTTGAGATTCATTGATGGTGGAGTTCATGTTCTCATTTCAGAGATTGCATTTCACCGATTGCAAGTACACCCGGAATCAGTCATTTTCGTTGGGCAATGCAGTCTTCTATAATTTGGCTTTTCTAAACTTCCCTGGCAAAAGTGAAACTCTGAAACATAAAGTGGCTAGCTGCTCTTATATCAATTTGTTCTGACTCATGACTCTTAACAACCCAGCATGCTGGCTTGCTAGAAATTTTGGTACAAGTGAGCTTCCCATTCTCAAAGGATGGATTATCTCTGTTGAACTTGGCTAGTGTACCATTTTGTTGAGAATGATTATATTTGGACGAGGTTAATCTAGAAAACAAGAAGAGCTGCTCATTCATATTTTGAAGGTCATGGTTTTTCATTGGTGCTTATCATCTGCCAACGAGTGCTTGCTTCTCTACTTGGACAATCTCAATCATAGTGGAGCGCTTTGGGTACTTCTATCATTGTAAGAGATCAGTTAAAATATGTTAATGTTTGCTGATTCCATCTTCTGGTCCGTTAGAGATGATTCTGTCTCTATGTCCAGTTTTAACTCGTTGAGAGTGGAGTAACTGGAATGTCACCTTGGGTTGTTTGAAACTCAGCAATTTCTGATTTTACAAAATAATGGATAGGTTCCAATTTACAATTCCATTGGTCATTTTGATTGTATCTCAATTTAAATCATGGTGGAACATTGCCCATTGGATACATATTTTAAATAATAATAAAAAAATCCTATTGGATTCACCACCATTTCAAAATAATGCACTATGCGACCCTGCCCGGTTGATTTCTTTTGGTTTTTTTGTTTGGAGGTTGTTGTGGGAAAGAGAATTTTCCTTGGCTAAAATGATTACATTGAATTCGGGCCTAATTCCATGACACTGGTTGATGAAATTACTATTTTTGTGTTATTTGTTTGTTTTTAAGTCATTAAGAATTATAATAACAAATTTTATGTTCACCATTTCTTGGGCTGCATTTATTTAATTCGAAAAATTGGAACTGGAATGTATCATTTCAAAAGACTCAATATAGAGAGGGAAGGGGTGAAACCATGATATCCTGGCCCATCCTCTCTCTCTCTCTCTCTCTCTATATATATATATATGTATATATATGCATCATCTACTCACTCACTCTTGCCCATTTTCCACAATACCCAGACTCTGATGTTGTAAGTAAGAGATTCCTTAATTGAAAATTTCTTAGAATCCATGTTCATATGGTGTGCCTATAAGTTTATGTTGGCTGTCAGATTACCACAATTCTACTTTTTGTTCTCCAGACTTTGGTTTGGTTGTGTAAACAATGAGATGCTACTAAACACGATATAGCGAACTTCTTCTAGAGTAAACAGTAGAAATCTTGTGAACACTGGAGGCCAGTACTAGACTAGGGACATTTGAACTTTAGATAGAGATTGTTCTTAAGCTAAGATTATGATCTTTTGAGATTCTTCGGATATTGACACCAAGACATCCACAAGACATCCACAATATCTGAGAGTGTTTTTAAAGGCTCAAGGCGTACTAAGGTATTAAAGGTTTCTTGAGGCCTAAGTACAAGGCGAGGCGCAGGCTTTATTAAAGCAAAGTACACATTCTTAGTAAAAAAAAAAATAGATAAATTAACATAGACTAATGATGCATATTAGTACTAAGACAATTTTAAAAAAAAAAAAAATGGTAATCAAGGCAAATTATAGAATAATTCTCAAAGCCATGAAAGTGCATATTACATAGTATTCCACATTCAACAAAAACCACACACGCGCGCGCACACAAAAAAAAAAAAAAAACTAAGGTAGCGTTTACGTTTTTTGTTTATGTTTACAAAAATTTTATAAACTGGTTTTTGTTTATTTTTAGAAAAACATAAACTACAAACGTGTTTGGTTTGAACAAAATATTTGAAAATTTTTAAAAACATAAACTAAAAAATATGTTTGTTCATGCCTAAAATATTTATACTTATTTTTGAAAAAAAAAATTATTTGAAAAAAAAATGAATTGAAAAAAAAATTTATTTGACTAAAAATCAATTGAAAAAAAAAATTTGTTAGTCAAATTTTTAAATTTCTTTTAAAAACCAACGTAAACTCATTTTTCGAGTTTACAATTTTTCTTCAAATTTACAAACTGAGAAAACCATTTATAAACCAAAAAAATTATCAAGCACATTTTTATGACAATTTTTTAAATTTTTGTAAATATAAACTGAAAACTAAAAACGAAATTATTACCAAACAGACTATAAATTTCAATCTTTTTTATATCTTTCTTCCTTAGTCTCTAACTTTGCACAAATTATTCATAAATTCCTTTTAAGTTGTATGTGAATTTAATAATTTAATTAAAAAATGGTGCATACACACAAAAACATAATGCTAAACATCTACATTATGACCAACTATTTAATTATGAATAATTAACTTATCATTGTTACATGTATTATATTGTTGCAAAAGATTTCACATATTACTTTTGTGATATGTTATATATGTCAATGTTTACATATATAAATATATAAAAAAATATAAATGTAAATTTATATATGTTATTGTATTCATACATTGTCAATCTGTAATGTTATATTACCATCGAATACTTTAATTTTCTAATATGTATCGCTTTAGTAATATAGTGATATTTGGTAAGAAAAAACTGTGGAATTGTATATTGTTCTCCTATCAACTTATATTCAACACATATATACATTCATGTCATACAAATTATAACGATTCCGGTTTTGACCCATTATCTATTGTATTCCAGACGCGGGTTGGTATGGTTTAAAATGGTTATTCATATCTTGTTTCCTTGTTTCCCCCATATTTTGGTTATCGGGTTGTAGTTGTGCGTTTGGAACAGGTTAGTTGCTTGTTTTTCCAAACCTTTGTTGCCCAGATTTTGGCTCCTCCACTCGAGCGGAGCGGGCTTCACAAATTTTGTTCCTCCGCTAGAGCGGCCATTGTTGCGCTCAAGCAGGATTTGTCAACTTTCAATATTTTTGCAGTTCTGCAAATACTGAGAGAGTGCATTGGACGCTCGAGCGTCCAGTCTCACGGTCAAGCGGGACCCTTCGTCTGCAAAACTTCTGGAAACGTATATTCTACGCTCGAACTTCGCTTCTTGTGCTCGAGCGGACCTTTGTGTTTGACGCTCGAGCGTCACTTTCCACGCTTGAGTGGACTGTGTGTATACCAATCTATGAAGATGTCATTTTGAATCACTTTTTCTCCTCTCTCTCTCTCTCTCTCTCTCTCTCTCTCTCTAAAACTTCCCAAAAACCTAGATCTACACATTCTCTCCCTAAAACTCACATTCTCTCTAAAATTTCATCTAGATCCTTTGAGATTTCCACCCTAGTGCCTTTGAGAAAAAGGTAGAGTGCATCAAGATCTTCACTTTGATCCGATTAAAAGTGGGTTTCGTCGTTCTTGGAATCTCACTCTCGTTTGGCTCATCTTCTTCTTTTGAAGTAGGGATTTTTCTACATTCTCATATGGTTTTTAGCTTAGTTATTGTTATTGTGCAACAATGGTGGAATGTGGGAGTAGTTTGATCAAACTTAGGGTTTGTGTTCAAGTTGAAAAGAGGGGTTTGCATGTTAGAATGCATAAATGAATATGGGGTTTTCAATATGAGGTTATCTTGGGTTAGGATGGTAGATTTTAACCTTTGGATTGATATTTGAAAAAGAAGGAAATTTGCCCTAACATACCTTGAATAATTATTTTGTATAAATAATGAAATTGATGTGAGAAATGTGAAATTGGGGAAAAGTATAAATGGATGGTATAGTTGGATTTGTTTAATCACTCATCCATGGAAATTTGATAGATTATCTGTTATAAAAATTGTATATCTGTTTAGAAATATCTGTATTAGGCCATCAGTGGTGGATAACTTTGATTGTTGTAGAAATGGCATGTGGATTAGGCAAATTAAAACTAATCTTTTGATGGTTGTCATTGAATATGGCCATGTTTATATACATTGTACATGTATGATTATTTGAGAATGGAAAGGGGATATACTCCATTGTTTGATTTTGTATTTATATACATTGCATATGTATGAATGATTGTTTAGGAGGAGAAAAGAGATGGACTGCATTATAACTAAGTTGGCCAAAGTGTCCTGGGTGAAAGTCCTGAAATTATACATGGGTGCCTAGCCCGTAACGAAATATCTGTAAAATGGCAATTGTAGTGCTTGTATAGCCTATGTTTACATGGGTCCCGTTTGACGGCTGCCCGCGGACGAAATATCCGTGAAATGGAAGTTTGAAATGTTTATGTATATGTGTTGTATAATTTGAAAACCATTAAGTTGTAACCTCAGTTTGGTTGTTGAGAAACAATGAAATTGACTCATGAATTGAGAAAGATAAGTGAACGGAATATGAATTGTAGGGAAAATGGATTAAGACTTGAATTTGATATCTTATGAGTATATAAATTCATGAAAGTTTTACCCCAAGCATTGTTTATGCACTTTGTACTTATATCTTTGTTAAACCTCATATATTGTGTTAGATGATTCCTACTAGGCTGTGGCTCACCCTATTTAGGAAAAACATTTTCCAGTAATGATGAAATGCCTCCACCAAGGCAATAGCGTGTAAGAGATTTTTGAGAGCAAGAGCCTCTCATTTTGATTGTATATCTTTGTAAAGCCAAGGGCTTAAGATGTAATGAGCAAAGCTCACTTTTGTTGTAACCAAGTCAAGGCTTGGAAAAATGTAAGCCAATAGGGCATTTATATTTGTCAAACTCTTTTATATCGTTAACTTCATGTAATGAAAGGACTACTTACTCTGATTTATGCGATTATTAATATATGTTTTGGGTTGTTTCTATTGTGTATTTTTCGGGGCGTTACACAAATAAATATCCACAACAAACACTTTCAATAACAAATTAAGACTTTGCAAACCACCAACATCACAACAATAATTGTACTTTTTATATTTATTTTTTCATGACAATTGTATACTAATTACTAATGTTATATTTTTCATCATGCAAGATATTTGTGACACAAAAAATGAGACTCAACAATTCTTGATATATAAAAATATACTACATATTGATATTAATACATTCTTACACTAATAGAATGCAAATAATATACAATAGTTGATTCAATGAATTTGTATTATGAAATGAATAATTAAATAAAATTGTGTAATTATGCAATTAATTTCATACTTTCAATTGTATTACATGTACGGATTATAAAAAAATTGAAGTGGGAAGTTAATAGAAAAAGATTTGTGTAATACTATATATTTAAAAGACCTATTTATTATTTATTATTTAAGATAAGACTGTGCTTTTAACAATCTAACTATAAATTAATATTTATATTTACAAAATTTCTCATTTAGAATTTAAATTCTTCAGCCGACTATGTATTTATTTCTTACTTAGTTGTATTTTGAATGCAGATCAATTTATCCATACGAGTCTTTATACTTTGTACACATATCACATACTACTTTAAAAAATATGTATAATCATAGTACTAACAATTGATGAAAAGTTACGTGTCGTATAGCGACTCTGGTTTTGACCCGATATTTTATTGTGTTCCGGACTCGGGTTTCATGGTTCAAAGTTGTTGCTCATCTCTTTTTCCCTTGTTGTTCCTTGGATTGGTCATTTGGATTGTAGTTATATGTTTGGAATAGGTTGGTTGCTTATTTTTCCAAATCTAGGTTGCCCAGAATTTTGCTCATCCGCTCGAGCGGCCATTCTTACGCTCGAGCGAGCTTTGTAAATTTTGCTCCTTCGCTCGAGCGGTCATTCTCGCGCTCAAGAAGGCTTTGCAAACTCTCAGTATTTTTGTAGACTTGCAAATACTGGAAAAGTATATTCTACGCTCGAGCGGCGTTTCCTACGCTCGAGCGGGTGGACGTTATAACGTCCAATATTGCGCTTGAGCGATGTCCTTCGTTTGCAAAACTTCTAAAACTATGTATTCGATGCTCAAGCGTCATTTCTTACGCTTGAGCGAAACTTTGTGTCTGACGCTCAAGTGTCACCTTTCACGCTCGAGCAGACTGCGTGTATAACAATCCATGAAGATGACCTTTTTCATCATTTTTTCATTCCTCTCTCTCTCTAAAACTCTCCAAAACCCTAGATCTTGAGTTTCTCTGTCTAAAACTCACATTCTCTCTTCTATTTCACCTAGATCCATTGGGTTCTTCACCTTGGTGCCTTCAAGAAAAAGGTAAAGCACGTCGTGGGCTCTCTTTTCATCCGAACGAAAGTGGGTTTCGATGTCTTTGGAGTTTCAACCTTGCTTTGCTCGTCTTCTCTTCTTGAGATAAGGACTCTCTATACCTTAATATGAGTTTTAACTTGTTTATAGGTGGTTGTGTGAAAATTGTGAGATTTGGGATGTTTTGAGCAAACATAAGGTTTGGGTTCAAGTTTGAAAAGAGAAGTCTCTATGTGGGTGTTATATAAATGATTATAGGGTTTGGATATGAGGTTATCTTGTGTTAAAATAGTTGATTTTGGCCTTTGGGTTAATATTTGGAAAATAGAAAGCTTTGCCCTAAAATGTCTTGAATGATTATTTTGTATAAATAATGAAATTGGTATGAAAAATGTGAAATTTGGGGAATGTATAGATGAAAGGTGTTATTGGATTTGTTTAATCACTCACCTATGAAAATTTGATGATTTGTCTGTTATAGAGATTGTATATCTGTTTAGAAATATCTACTTTAGACTATCGGTGAAGGATAGTCATAATTGTTATAGATATTGCATGTGGATTAGGAGAATTAAAACTAATCCCTTAACCATTATCATTGAACATGATTATGAATGATATACATTATATATGTATGGTATTTGGGAGAAGAAATATGATGTACTCCATACTTTGAGGAGAAAAAGGGGATGAACTCCATTGAACTAAGTTGGCCTATGTGTCCAGGGTGAAAGTCCCAAAAACCATTTGCATACATGGGTGCCAATTCCTGCGGATGAAATTTTTGTAAAATGGCAAATAGAAGTGAATGTATTTGTATGATAACTTTATCTGTTGGAAACTTATGAGGTGTAACCTCTGTTGATGGGTTAAATGCAGTGGATGTATCTATAGAACCAAAATGAATGAATTGAGATGTGAGTTTGGTATAACATGGTTTTGGAAAGAGTTATAGAGATTTTATTGTAGGACAATGAACATGTGCATCATACTTATATCTTGTTAGTTCTTATATATTGTATTTGTATGTTTCTACTAAGTTTTGGCTCACCTACTTAGGAACCATTTTCAGGTGCTGGAGACATACTTCTGCCGAGACAGTAGTTTGGGGAGATTTGGGAAGCAAGAGCTTCTTTACCTTTTATTATATTCTTGTATAGCCAAAGGCTTCTATTGTGTTAAGTTAGGCTCACTTTTGTATACCAAGCAACGACTTGGAAAGATATAAGCCTATAGGGCATATGACTAATTGTTCAGTTTCAATTCTCTTATTGTTGTAACACATGTTGTAGATTCAGGATGAATATTTGTGAATGTATATCGCATGTGTTAACTTTTGTAAACAAACTCTGATGAATGAAAGTATTTTATTTCTATTATTCTTCCGCTTATAAATTAAATTAATTATATTATTTTGGGGGCGTTACATGTCGTGCCAACCACTAATACCATAAAAAATTTCATCTCTAATAAATACTTTTTCCACTGTCCTATAACGATCCCGGTTTTCCCTCCATTGATTAGTGAAATTCAGACTTGGGTCTGTGGATGTTGGTTGTTGTATATATATTGTTTCCGTCCTTCAATACTTTGTATTTGAGTTATAAGATGTTTTGGGCAGAATTGTTACAGGTTGGGTGTGATTGGGAGCAAATGGTTGCTGCCCAGAATTTTGGTCCTTCGCTCGAGCGAGCTCTTTGTTTTGATCTTTCGCTCGAGCCAGGGTTTGTTCGCTCGAGCGAGAGTTGAGTTTTGTATCTGGTGGCTCGAGCGAGAAGTTCTTCGCTCGAGCTTGCGTCTGCGTCTGGTTCTGGACCTGAGAGTTGCATTTCTTGGCTCGAGCGAGGTATATGTTTTGAGTTTCTTCAGTCGAGCGAGCATTCTGTCGCTCGAGCGTGCTTCTGGTTGCAGACCTGAAGCTTCGAATTGTTGGCTCGAGCGAGACTTTCTTCGCTCGAGTGATGATTCTTTGTGTCTGGTCGCTCGAGCGACCAATCATTCGCTCGAGCGAGCCTGTGTTATATCAGATCGCAGCAGCGGGAAACACTTCACTTTTTCATCTCTTTTCTTTACACAAACCCTAGATCCGAGCTCTCTCTCTCTCTCTACACACCTTCTCTCTAGGTATTGATCTACTTCTAGTGAGTTTCTAGCCTAGTTTCTTTGTAAGAAAGATAGAGGGTGAGTTGGGCTTCCTTTTAATCTGAAAAATAGTGGATTTGAAGCACTTTGGATTTTGGTCATCTTCTCCTTTGGGCTCCTAATTTCGAGGTAGGGATATCCTGCTCCATCTTATGAGCTTTGTCTTTAAATTTTGGTATTTTGATATGTTGGGGTTGTTGGGTAATTTTGGAAAAAGTTAGGGTTTGTTGTGTAATTTAAGAAAGAGGGGTTTTCAAATTATTAAAGCCTATGTGTATGTGAGTTGTTGAAAATGGAATTAATGTTGTACATTGGTGAAACCAAACCTTAGGGTTGATATGTGAAATATGGAAAATGCCCTAATTATTATCATGAGAAATTAATTTGTATAATTAATTTTGGGAAATTGAAATTGAGTGAGAATATTGAAATTGGGAGGCTATGGGATTGAATGGTGTAGTTGGATTAATTTATCACTCACCTATGAAAATGTTGATATTATATCCATTTGATACATTTATTTTCTGTTTAAAAATAACTGTTTTGGACTATCGGTGGAGGATAGTTTTGATTGTTGTAGATAATGTATGATGATTAGGCGAACTAAAACTAATCAGTTGAATACGCTATCGAATATGGCGGTTGGAATAATACATCAAATTTATGTATTGATTAACCTTGTATATGATATGTGTTTATCTACATTGTGTTGTGTGGGAGGAGATAGGGGATGTACTCCACGGTTTAGGGGAAGGTAGGGGATGGACTCCTAAACCGGACATTGTTTGGGAGGAGATAAGGGATGTACTCCATTGATACATCAATTATGTGTATCTATTGAAATATTGATTTAGCAAATGTGTATATCATATATGAAGTATGGAAGTGTTTTATTTGAAATTGATACAGCGATTATGTGTATCTATTGTGAAGTATGAAGTGATTAATATGAATTGTTATCCCAATTGAAATGGAAGTACTAGTGACATGAGAGGTAATCTCATTTAAATTATCTGGCCAGGTTCTGAGCCACGTTTATGCAACGAGTTGATAAGTGAAGGAAAGTGAAATGTAACATGGAACTGTAATGTGATGTAAATTTGTTATAAGTGTTTATCATCTATCAAATGCTATTATTTTAGTCTTTGCTTATAGTTGGTTTAGTATATCTCTACTGGGCTGTGGCTCACCCTATATGGGACATCATTTTCAGGTCCAGGTGATATGCCACCTCCAAGGACATAGCTTGGTAGGTTTTGGTGGTTGAAGACTCTTTTTGTTGTTTTGTTATCCTTTTATTGTATTACATGTAAATTCAGGCCAAGGGCTTAATATGTATTTGAGTTAGTACTCTCTTTTTGTAACCAAGTGTTGGCTTAGAAAGTTGTAAGCCAATAAGGCATTTACTTTTGTTGTCAACATGTAATACTTTTGTAATAAATACTCTGATGAATGGAAAAATGTTTATTTCTCTTATATCAATGCTTGTCGAGAAATGTGGGGTTTTATGTATTTTTTTGAGGACGTTACAACTTGGTATTAGAGCGTACCGGGTTCGAATACTTTGGGTACGCAGGAAGTGGTTAGTACCACAATGGGTTTGTCTCGCTTGTTAGAGACTTATGTATGACATTATGTGTTTATTTGATAACATGTTTATATGACTATTTGGGTATGGAATGTAGTTTCTAGGATGTTGACTGGATCCTTGGGTTTCTGGGAGTCTTGTTGGAAAAGCACTTGATCAATGTTGTTTCTAACTGGAACTCTAGCAACGCCTCGGGACTATCATTATCCGGAGATGAAATTCGTAAGTGCTTATGTGATTATGTGCTTACGTGGAGTGAATTACTGTTGTCCATTGCATTAGGACGCGAGTGTTATAGCTTCGGCACATTTGTGAATGTGCTAATGTTCTTCGTTACCTTTATTAGGATGTCAGACGAGGACATGGTGGTAGGCGAGGTAGACCTAGGAGACAGGAGATGCCCATACCGGATGACATTCCGGCGCAGCAGGAGGGTGTTGGCCAGGCCAATGTGGCCGAGCCAGTAGGTCAACAGGCGATGAGCGCCTTAGCCCGCTAGATGGCAGGAGCTTTGAGGGCATCCATGGACATTCTCAAAGCTGAGAATCAAGTCCAGGCCCAGGTTGTTGATGCAGGGCCTTCCTTTCTGAAGAGGGAGTTCTTCCGATCAAATCCGGATGAGTTTTTGGGGGATCCGAAAAAGCCACTTAAGGCTGATGAGTGGCTGGAGCAGATGACAAAGACGTTTGAGATGCTTGGCATCGAAGACGGGGCATTAAAGGTGACCTTGGCATCTTTCCAGCTAAAGAGGGATGCGGGTCAGTGGTGGAAGTTCATGAGTGGCCGTATTGGTGGCACTTGGGAGGCCTTTGTAGATGCTTTCCAGGAGAAGTTTCTGTCTCTCGCTGTGAGGGAGAAGTTGAGAGATCAGTTCTGCCAGCTAAAGCAGTTGAGTTCATCAGTGACCGAGTTTGAGGCCGTATTTACTAGTTTATCCAGGTTTACACCTGAGCTTGTGGCGTCTGAGGAATGCCGTTGTCTGGAATTTGAGAAGAAATTGAGGCACGGGCTCAAGATGAGGGTTGGAGGGTCTATGACCCGAGAGTATGGGCGTCTTGTGGATGCTGCTTGCCTATATGGAGATTATGATGCATGAGGAGGAGGAGGAGAGGTTGAGGGGCTCCAAGAGGAGTCAGGATGGCCAGGGTGATGGCAGGAGACAGAGGGGTTCCAACCCTCAGCAGTCTCAGGGTGGTTTTGCTAGATCTACCTTTCTAGTGCCGAGTGCAGGTTCTGGGAGAGGCAGCCAGGGAGACGTGACTTGTTACAAATGTGGTCAGCTGGGCCACAAGTCTCCAGCTTGCCCACAGAGGGGAGGAGGTCAGAGAGTTGCTTCATCTTCGGTTCGACCTTAGGCCAGAGTCAAGGCAGAGGTCAGCCACTGTTTTGCTATCAGTGTGGTCAGGCGGGGCATCTGAAGAGGTTTTGCCCACAGTTGAGTGCCACATCGGGTGCGTCTGGTTCGAGGCAGACGCAGAGTTTTCAGCCAGCACAATCAGTTCAGGCCTCGAGGGCCAATCAGGGAGCTTCGTCGTCCGAGTCTGTGCAGCAGTCTTTTGCTCCTAGGGGTGAGTAGGTGGATTAGAGACCTTCAGGGCGCGTGTATGCTGTTACCGCGCAGGATCTTGTACCTGCTCCATCTGTTGTGAGAGGTACCTTCTTGTTTTGCAACTCGGTTGCCAATGTGTTGATTGATACGGGTGCATTCCATTCTTTTATATATGCTGCATTTGCATCTGTTTTGGGGCTGGAGTTAGCACAGTTAGCATCTCCTATATGTGTTGTATCACCCGTTGGGGATGAATTGATTTTGAAACAGGGGTGTCGGGGCTGTGATATAGAGGTCGCCGACCGCCAACTTCCATTTCCTTTTGTAGTTATGCCTATGTCGGGTTTTGATGTTATCTTGGGTATGGACTGGCTATCGTCATACCGGGCTGTTATCGATTGTTACCGCCAGAGGGTCACAGTATGTACCGTGAGTGGGGATTGTTTCCATTTCTTGGGGGATCGGGTTGGTAGTGTTTTGCCACCGGTGTATGATCCGCGAGGGCGGAGTGAGCTTAGTGGTCTTCTTGCTAACTTTATGAGTAGTGAGTGTGATGAGACCCAGACTGTATTGCCGAGGGTGGTTTGTGAGTATTCGGATTTTTCCCGAGGACTTGTTAGTTTACCACTTCATCGAGAGATTGAGTTCTCTATTGATCTAGTGCCGGCACGGCGCCGATTTCTATGGCACCTTATCGTTTCGCCCCAGCCAAGTTGAGTGAGTTGAAGATTCAGCTCCAGGAGTTGCTAGATAAGGGCTTTATTCGCCCTAGTGTTTCGCCGTGGGGAGCACTAGCCCTATTTGCTAAAAACAAAGATGGTGCCTTGAGACTTTGTATCGACTACCGGAAGTTGAATCAGGATACGGTCAAGAATAAGTACCCTATGCCCCGCATTGATGATTTGTTTGACCAGTTGAAGGGTTCTCGTTGTTTCTCTAAGATAGACTTGAGATCGGGTTACCACCAGTTGAGGGTCAGGAAGGAGATATTCCGAGACGGCATTCCGTATGCGGTATGGCCACTATGAGTTTCTGGTGATGCCTTTTGGGCTCACCAATGCACCAGTAGTGTTTATGGACTTGATGAACCGGTTATTCCAGGAATTCTTGGATCGTTTTGCAGTCGTTTTCGTGGACGACATCCTGATTTATTCGCCTTCTGAGGAAGAGCACGAGGAACACTTGAGAGTGGTGCTGGAGTTGCTTAGAGCCCATAGGCTTTATGCCAAGTTTGGGAAGTGTGAGTTCTGGCTAAGAGAGGTCAAGTTCTTAGGCCATGTAGTCTCCAGGAAGAGGTATCTATTGATACATCCAAGATTGAGACAGTGCAGGATTGGGCACAGCCTAAGAGTGTTTTCGAGATCCGCAATTTTCTGGGATTGGCTGGGTATTACCGCCGGTTTGTGAAGGATTTCTCCAGGCTAGCTTCACCATTGACTAGATTGACACGGAAAGGGGTCAAGTTTGTGTGGAATGAGACTTGTGAAAAGTCGTTCCAGGAATTGAAAGTTAGATTGACCACAGCTCCGGTCTTGATTATTCCGAAGAGAGGGTTGGGTTATGCGGTTTATTGTGATGTTTCACGAGAGGGTTTGGGTTGTGTGTTGATGCAAGAAGGGAAGGTGGTGGCCTATGGCTCACGTCAGTTGAAAATACACGAGAAGAATTACCCTACCCACGATCTAGAGCTAGCAGCAGTGATCTTTGCCTTTAAAATCTAGAGGCATTATCTGTACGGTGAGAGATTCGAGGTGTTCTCGAATCATAAGAGTCTGAAATATCTGTTTACACAGAAAGACTTAAACTTGAGGCAGAGGAGGTGGATGGAGTTTATTGAGGATTACGACTTCGAGTTGCATTATCATCCGGGGAAGGCCAATGTTGTGGCCGATGCCCTTAGCAGAAAATCCATTAGTGATGTAGCTTGTATAGCCATCCGGGAGTGGGAAATGTTAGGTGCACTGGGAGAGTTTGATTTGCTTTTGGACGAATCCGTTAAGGCTGCGGCCTTGTTTTCTGTTGTTACGCAGCCTACACTTGTGACTCAAGTGTTAGAGGCACAGAGAGGTGACCTTGAGGTAGAATCCCTCCGAGAGAAGATCTCCAGTGGGAAGGTTGAAAAGGGTTTGTCTGTGTATCCCGACCAGAGTGTGAGATACCGAGACCGTTTGTTTGTGCCGGAGTCTTGCTAAGAGGAGGTACTCCGAGACTTTCACCATTCACGCCTTGCGGTGTATCCGAGAGGCACTAAGATGTATCGTGATTTGGGTCGCCAGTTTTGGTGGAGGGGCATGAAAAGAGATGTGGCAGTTTTTGTGTCTAAGTGCCTTACTTGTCAGCAAGTGAAGGCCGAACATCAGAGGCCAGCAGGTTTTTACAACCCTTGTCTATTGCCGAGTGGAAGTGGGAGCATGTCACTATGGACTTCGTTGTAGGTCTTCCGAGGACTCAACGGGGTAGTGATGCTATTTGGGTGGTTGTAGACCGGTTGACTAAGTCGGCGCACTTTATCCCTATGCGCATGAGAGATTCGGTAGATCATCTTACCGACTTGTATATTCGGGACATAGTGAGGTTGCACAGAGTCCCAGTGTCGATCGTCTCAGATAGAGATCCACGCTTTACTGCTAGGTTATGGCAGAGTTTGCAGAGTGCCTTGGGTACTAGGTTAACCTTTAGCACAGCTTATCATCCTCAGACTGACGGGCAGTCCGAGCGTACTATTCAGATCCTTGAGGATATGCTTCGGGTTGTGTTCTTGACTTTAGTGGGTCATGGGAAAGGCACTTGCCCTGGGTGGAGTTTGCCTACAACAACAGTTTCTAGTCGAGTATCGGTATGGCACCATTTGAGGCCTTGTGTGGCCAACCTTGTAGGTCTCCAGTTTGTTGGGCCGAGGTGGGTGATGCACCTTTGTTGGGCTCGGAGTTGGTGAGGGAAACGACGGAGAAAGTTGAGCTTATCCGTAGGAGGCTTGTTACAGCCCAGAGTCGTCAGAAATGTTATGCCGACCGTAGGAGGAGGCCTTTGGCTTTTGAGGTGGGTGACCACGTGTTTCTGAAAATATCGCCTAAGCGGGGTTTGATGAGATTTGGTAAGAGAGGCAAGTTGTCCCCTCGATTTATTGGCCCTTTCGAGATCCTTGAGAGGATTGGCGAGGTTTGTACCGTTTGGCTTTGCCGCCTCAGTTGTCCGGAGTTCATGACATATTTCATGTTAGTATGCTTCGGAAGTACGAGCCGGATCCATCGCATGTATTGGATTGGACCGACTTAGAGGTTGATGAGGATGCCTTGTATGAGAAGAGACCGGTTCGGGTCTTGGATAGGCGGGATCAATTCTTGCAAGGCAAGACCATTCCTTTGGTGAAAGTTTTGTGGAAACATCACGGAGTGGAGGAAGCCACTTGGGAACGTGAGTTGGAGGTCCGAAAGAAATATCCGGATCTATTTGTGGATGTTTGAGTGTATATTGTATATTTATTGTGTTGTTAAACTTTAAGAGTATTGAATGTGTCTTAAGTTGTAAAACATTGTATGTGTTTCGGTTTATGGAAGCATTGTAGAACTTGCCTTGAAATGGAAGTTTATTATAACATGGTATATGTTGAATGTATTGTAGAAATGGAGATATATCATGAACATTGAATATGATATAGAATTGTGAATAATGTATATTTGAAAATTGTTGGATTTGGAGGAATGCATGTTGTAATTTATATTGTGAAATGCCTCTTGAATAGAGATGGAATGATCAGTAATGGATCAAATTATTGTATATTGAACTGTGATATTGTGGGTAATTGAGAAAAACTTGTATTGGAAAACTTGTGCCCAATTTCGGGGACGAAATTCTTTAAGGGGGGGAGGTTATAACGATCCCGATTTTCCCTCCATTGATTAGTGTAATTCGGACTTGAGTCTGTGGATGTTGGTTGTTATATATATATTGTTTCCGTCCTTCAATACTTTGTATTTGAGTTATAAGATGTTTTGGCAGAATTGTTACAGGTGGTGGGTGTGATTGGGAGCAAATGGTTGCTGCCAGAATTTTGGTCCTTCGCTCGAGCGAGCCTTTTGTCGCTCGAGCGAGCTCTTTGTTTTGATCCTTCGCTCGAGCCAGGGTTTGTTCACTCGAGCGAGAGTTGAGTTTTGTGTCTGGTGGCTCGAGCGAGAAGTTCTTCGCTCGAGCTTGCGTCTGCGTCTGGTTCTGGACCTGAGAGTTGCATTCTTGGCTCGAGCGAGGTGTATGTTTTGAGTTTCTTCGCTCGAGCGAGCATTCTGTCGCTCGAGCGTGCTTCTGGTTGCATACCTGAAGCTTTGAATTGTTGGCTCGAGTGAGACTTTCTTCACTCGAGTGATGGTTCTTTGTGTCTGGTCGCTCGAGCGACCAATCCTTCGCTCAAGCGAGCCTGTGTATATCAGATCGCAGCAGCGGGAAACACTTCACTTTTCATCTCTTTCTTTACACAAAAACCCTAGATTCCGAGCTCTCTCTCTCTCTCTATCTCTCTCTCTCTACACACCTCTCTTAGGTATTGATCTACTTCTAGTGAGTTTCTAGCCTAGTTTCTTTGTAAGAAAGATAGAGGATGAGTGGGCTTCCTTTTAATCTTGAAAAATAGTGGATTTAGAGCACTTTGGATTTTGGTCATCTTCTCCTTTGGCCCTATTTCGAGGTAGGGATATCCTACTCCATCTTATGAGCTTTGTCGTTTTAAATTTTGATATTTTGATATGTTGGGGGTTGGGTAATTTTGAAAAAGTTAGGGTTTGTTGTGTAGTTTAAGAAAGAGGGGTTTTCAATTATAAAGCCTATGTGATATATGTGTTTTGAAAATGGAATTAATGTTGTCCATTGGTGAAACCAAACCTTAGGTTGATATGTAAATATGGAAAATGCCCTAATTATTTAATTGAGAAATTAATTTGTATAATTAATTTTGGGAAATTGAAATTGAGTGAAATATTGAAATTGGGAGGTTATGGGATTGAATGGTGTAGTTGGATTAATTTATCACTCACCTATGAAAATGTTGATATTATATCCATTTGATACATTTATTTTCTGTCTAAAAATAACTGCTTTGGACTATCGGTGGAGGATATTTGATTGATTTGTAGATAATGCATGATGATTAGGCGAACTAAAACTAATCAATTGAATACGCCATCGAATATGGCGGTTGGAATAATACATCAAATTTATGTATTGATTGACCTTGTATTATAATATGTGTTTATATACATTTGTTGTTGTGGGAGGAGATAGGGATGTACTCCACGGTTTAGGGGAAGATAGGGGATGGACTCCTAAACCGGACATTATTTGGGAGGAGATAAGGGATGTACTCTGATACAGCAATTATGTGTTATCTATTGAAATATTGATATAAGCAAATGTGTTATTCATATATGAAGTATGGAATGTATTTTATTTGAAATTGATACAGCGATTATGTGTATTTATTGTGAAGTATGAAGTGATTATATGAGTTTATATCCAATTGAAATGGAAGTACTAAGTGACATGAGAGGTAATCTCATTTAATTATCTGGCCAGGTTCTGAGCCACGTTTATGCAACGAGTTGATAAGTGAAGGAAAGTGAAATGTAACATGGAACTGTAATGTGATATAAATTTATAAGTGTTGACCATCTATCAAATGCTATTATTTTAGTCTTTGCTTATATTGGTTTAGTATATTCTACTGGGCTGTGGCTCACCCTATATGGACATTATTTTCAGGTCCAGGTATATGCCACCTCCAAGGACATAGCTTGGAAGGTTTTGGGGTTGAAGACTCTTTTTGTTGTTTTTGTTATCCTTTTGTTGCATTCATGTAAATTCAGGCCAAGGACTTAATATGTATTTGAGTTAGTACTCTCTTTTTGTAACCAAGTGTTGGTTTGGAAAGTTGTAAGCCCATAGGCATTTACTTTTGTTGTCAACATGTAATACTTTTGTAATAAAAACTCTGATGAATAGAAAGATGTTTATTTCTTTTATATCAATACTTGTCGAGAAATATGAAATTTTATGTATTTTTTTGAGGGCGTTATAATCCATTAATTTGATATTTCTCCCATAATATTGTTTTGGTGTAGTCAAATTTGACCTAAAAGGCCCATGTTCAATCCAAATCGACCCAACAATCAAAGCTCACTATTACCTCACTACTGTAGTCGCTTTCTATCATTTAAGACTTTAATTTTGAGATTTTGTCATTATTAGAAAGATTTGCTTTGGCAGTTTCTTGGTTAAAATAAATATTATTTTGGCTATAATTTTATTTTTTCAATTTTTTTTTCTATAATTTGTCACTTTTTAAATTTTTAATTTTCTTTATGTTTGGCATGGTTAAGAAATTGCTTTTAGCATTTGTTTATTAGTAGAATTAAGATTTTTTTTTTTTTAATTATAAACACAGATGTAAACTTTGAGTGATTCACATTTTATTAATTATTAATAAAATTCATACAAGTTATATATATTTTTTATATTGAAAATACATATCAAAATATTTGCTACAATTTCTGCTTATAATTTTATGAAACAAAAATAAATTAAATAAATTAAAAAGAAGTTTGCTATTGGGAAGTAGAGGGAGAAGTGTTTCTAGTTTTTAGTTTTTAATTTTTGTTTTCTAATTATCAACTTTCAACTTGTTAAATACTACGACTCATTGTCTTGGAGGGATGGGATGATATTAATTTCTTAAAAGGGGCAATTCTATTTATACCTAATAAATATCTCATTAAACTCATTTGTACAAGATTGTTTCCATAATCTATATATATATAAAGCAAACTGAGAGTTTTAACTAAGGGAGTCCAGTGGAGCTCAAAACCCTCATTCTAATTTTCTTGAATTTTTAATTTTTAAACAATTAAAAAAATCCATATTTGTTATACTAATTCTTTTCAAAATGCATATTTGTTTTGCTATTAAATATAGGAAGCAGTTCACTATAATAGAAAAATAAAAATATCAAATTTCAACTATTTAAAGATCGACTTCTTATGAACATATATTTCGATCTTTTTATACACATAATTTTCCTGTCAAATACATTTTCAAATCTCTTATTCTCACAAAAAAAAATAAAAAAATTTACAAATTGCAAAAACCTTGTGCTACTCACAAAATTAAAAAATAATAAAATAATTTTAAAAAATTATAATATATTTTATCTATACTTTATAATAAATATTGGAGCTTTAACATTCCATAATTAGTGAATTGTTAAGTTTAAAAAATAATTTTAAAAATGAGCATTGATATTCAAAAAAAAATTAGACTTGATTTTTAAGTTCAGTAATGTGACAATCAATTAGAATATTAAAGATAGGGAGCAGCTTGCCTCCAGTCCGAGATCGGACTGGACGATGCTATTCGGCCCGTAGGGGCCCACCTCGGATCTCGTTTTGATAATCTGAACCGTTCAATGTGTAGAACTCGTCGAGTACTATATACTTGTGAAAAATTACATTGATTGGATATCGATAGTTATCTCATCGGATCCATTTTTTATCAACCGTTCATTTGTCACCGTCCATTTTTTTTTATACAAAACTAATTTGATCACATAATTATCAATATCCGATCAATGTGATTTTTTACAAACATATAGGGTGTGTTTGGTTTGTGTTTGTAGAGTAGTTTTTGAGATAAAAAGTACGAAAACTTGTTTGGTTTGCCTTTTTTCAGAAATGGTTTTGAAAAATTATTTTGGAGAGAGAGTTTTAAAAAAAGTGATTGATTTGATGTGTATGAGAGAGAGAGTGATTTTGGAAAGTAGATAACCAAATAAAATTTTGAGATTTTTTTTAGAAAAATTTGTTTGGTTTGATTACTCTTGAAAATTTATTTTTAGAGAATTTTTCTCAAAATTTTTTCAGAAAAACAAACCAAACAAAGCCATAGCACTCAATGAGTTCTACACATTGAATGGTTCAGATTACCAAAATGAGACTCGTGGTGGGCCTCCACGGGCTGAACAGCACCGTCCAGTCTGATCTCGGACTGGAGACAAGCTGCTTCCTTAAAGATAATACTCTCTCTCTCATATATTCTCTAATCATTAATCTATCACATCACTTACACATCATTGGTTTAGAAAATGGGTTTACAAAGTGGGTTTGTATAAAAAGGATCCCATTTTCTATAATGATTCCATGATTTATGATTTAGAAAAAGAAAAATGACCATTGATTCAATGGTAAAACCTTAGCCTAACAATCTTGAAGTTATGAGTTCAAGTCTTGGAACAATCACTTTGTACACTATGCCAAAAATTAGGTGTGTACTCAATAATTTTCCTCTCAAATACACATTAATGTATACTAATTGAGCGTCGTTTTTTAAATATGAAAAAAGTCTTCATTGTGTACTCTCTTTCTAACCAATTTTTCTCTTATCCCAAAACCCTAACCGTCATACATTACACCTTTAAGTCATTCACATCATCCTCGCCCCTATAAATGTCATATTCATGCAATGATTCGATTCATTTTTTTTTCTTCTTATTTTTCTGAGATGATTGAAGGTTAGTCTATACTTAGTCTCTTACATTATTTAAACAAACTCATACATCTTTTAAGCAGACCATTTTTTCTTTTTCTTTTTCTTTTTACTTTCAATCATTTTTTATTTTTGCATTTAATATTTTGTGTATTCTCTCTACTCTCTACCGACCATTTTCTGTTTTTGCTAACGATCATTTTTTTTTTCAAAAATATTATTTCGGTAGATTTTTTATACATAATTTTACACTAAAATGATGTGATAATGTCATTTGTATAATTAAAAATATGTCAACGGACTCTTTGTTATAAAGTGATATATATAAGTTTTTTGTATTGATTTTATGTTTGTATATCACTACTCTTTTTTAGTTTTTGCTTTTTACATTTTGTGACATTCTGATGTGTTAATTGACAAATGGTATCTATTTTTTGTTCAGGTTAGGCCAATATGGTCTTTAAATAGTTTTCCAGATGTAAATATACCTTAATATTGATATAATAAATATTAGACATATTTCAAGAATAACTGCATAATTTATTAATTAAATTTTAAAATTGTTAATAAATATACCAAACAAATGTGTACGTTAGACATATTTTTGTTATAAGAAATATTTTAAAATATATTTACTAATTAAATATTAAATAAAATAAGTGGGGCAATTAACTCATAGATTGAACATGAACTAAAGGATTAGGCTTAAACCAATAATTGTTATCAAAAGAAATCAACTCGAACTTGATTTTTCATGCTACTTTTTATGTTTAAAATAGGGTAAATTACATTTTGCACCCCTACACTTTGCAGCAAATTTCACCTTGGTCCCTACATATGAAATCGTTACAGTCAACCCCCTACACTTCTGATCAAATCCCATTTTAGTCCTTACACATGAAATCGTGACAGTTAAACTCCCTGCACTTATGAAATCGTGACAATAAACTCCCTGCACTTATAGTCAAGTGTCAATGTTACCCTTTTGTTATTCCACCATATAAGACTTTAATAGAAATCAGCAATATGACAGGTATATGACTATAAAATGAGAGCAAAAGAGGAAAATCACCCAAATTTCCCATCTATACACATATCGTCCTAAAATTTACATAAAATTTTGATTGTATTTAGCTAAAACAAAACGTAAATTATGAACGATTAAGGAAATAAACTAGGGTTTTGCAAAAATTTGAATAATAAAGCTTTGCTTTCCATAGCAATAGAGACTTCAATTCTCTGCAGTATTTTTTTATTTATTTCAAAAGCTCTATTTTCTTCCTCCTTCGTCCTAATTTTAAGTATATGAACACACACACACACACACACACACACACATTTATATAACTCTCAAATGCTTATCACGTGGGACAAAGCATATATTGATGGGAAATGAGAATGATTTTCCTCTGTTGCCCTCATTTCATAGTCACATATTTGTTACATGATATGATTTTGTTAAACACTTAAATAATGGAGTAACAGAAGGAAAAAATTAACACTTGACCAGAAGTGTAGGAGGTTAACTGTCATGATGTAAGGACCAAAATGGGATTTGACCAAAAGTGCAGAAGGCTGGCTATCATGATTTCATATGTAGGGACTAAAGTGAGATTTGATGCAAAGTGTAAGGATACAAAGTGTAATTTACCCTTTAATATAATATTGGAACCTCCAAATTAGCTCATACCGGTCACAAACTGATAAATTATAATATAATTTAAACATAAAGTTTAAATTTATTATTATTGAATATTTTTATTAATTAACTAATCAATTTTTTAGATTAAGTGTAATATTAGAGCTAGAATATGACCTATAATTTAGGACTACTCTATCTTAGATAATTTTTATTCAATTAATTGTTTTAAACATAAATATATAATTTTTTTTAACCTATATTCAAAGTTTTGATAAGTATGCATAAAATATGTTCATATTTCTTATCTTTTGTTATAAAAAATACTTACAAATATCTATTTGCCAACTTAATAAATAAATAGGTCAAATGATTCATAAGTTGACATAAACCTAGACAATTTCTAATAATTAGGTGAAGGTCAAGTTGGCTTAAATATTGAGTCAACTACATTTTATGTCGCTTCTAATGTTTAATTAGCCTAATTCCAACACCACAAGACAATATTAATACATTCTTACGTAAGAGTTAGGATATAACACACATTATAGCATGAGTAGACAAATTTCTAGGTTTTACAAAATATGAACAAATTAGTATATTAACAAATGTGATTTACGACTATCATATGATAAATTAAAATTACAAAACTCATAAGATGAAATGTATTTATAGGTTATCATAAATATAATTTTTGTAATTTATTATTTAATTTTTACCAATTAAATTATGACATGCATTTCTATTAAGAACTTAGAACACACAATTAATGACATAAGAATAAAAAAAATTCTGTTATGTGTAACTTTGATAAAAATGAATAAAATTTAATTGATTCTAAATCATTTTTACTAAATATTTTAGATAAATTTTATATTATTAGGGGGTTTTTAGTTTAAGGTCCATGATATTAGAATTTTATAAGATAAAAAACATGCAATATTTTCATAGTAGTTAGGGTCCTCAACATTTTCACATAAAAAATTTTTTTACAAGTTGAAGTTTATCTGTGACAAGCTAAAATTTTTCTAATAATATTATTGACGGACCTTAACTAATAACAAAAAACATATTGGACCTCTCCTACTACTCAAACTTAGAGAAGGATGTTTCACTAATTTTTTGTATTATTATTTAATTTTAAGAAATAATTTTTGATTATGTATTTATAGGGATTTTTTTTAAGGTCCCTAATATTACAATTTTAGGAGATAAAGGACATCCTAAACTTTCATACTACCTCAGGCCCCTCAAAAACATGCCTCTTCCCTCCGAAATTATTGGATCAAAATATCATTGCATTTTATATTCAAACGTTTTTCACTTCTTGAACATTTTCAAAACTTAAAAATTTAATAACTTTTGATTTTGATGTCCATTTTCAATAAAAATTATATTTTTGAAATGCCCTCTTTGAGATCTATCAAACAAAATCCATGATGAATATAAAATTCAGAAAAAAATAATAATAATAATAATAATAATTTGACAAAATTTCATTGAGTTAGAAATCAGCATGAAAGTAAATTTCTCTAAGTACATTTACAAAGAAATTTTAGAGAAAATCAAATATGTGTAGAGAAAATTAATATGCAAGTCAATTTCTCTTACTACATTTGTAGAGAAATTTCAAAGAAAAATCAAATGTGTTAGAAAAATTAACATGTAAGTAAATTTTCCTGACTACATTTGTAGAGAAAATTCAAAGAAAATCAACATGACAGAGAAATTTCAGATATAGGTCCAATGATATTTCAGATTGCAAGTGTGTGATGGCCAAGGAAGATCAATATAACAGAGAAATTTTAGATATAGGTTCAAGTGAAATTTCTCTAGTATAAGTCCAGTGAAATTTCAAGAAAATTTATCTTCATAAATAAATTTCTTTGGTATAGATCCAAAGAAATTTCAACAAGTCCTTCAAATTCTTTAGTATAGGTCTAGAGAAATTTCTGCTATAAGTCTAGTGAAATTTCTCTAGTATAGGTCTAGAGAAATTTCAGCAGGTCTTCTAAATTATCTAGTATAAGTCCAGAGAAATTTCTGGCATAGGTCTAGAGAAATTTCAGTAGGTCCTCCAAATCATGTGGCATAGGTTTAGAGAAAATAACCTAGTATAGGTCTAGTGAAATTTCTATGATATAGATCCACAGAAATTTCAGCAAGTCCTTCAAATTCTTCAGTATAAGTCTAGAGAAATTTTAGCAGGTCCTCCAAATTCCTCAAGATCCGTGAGTTTATTATTGTCCATGATCACGCACTCTTTATTCTTCATCAAATAGATCAAGGACCCATCTTCATGGTAGTGGACAAGGTCAACGGGACGGACGTAGCCGTGAAGGCAGTGGAGGAGATTCGAAACTTGGCGTCGAAGACATGGACAATGGTTGTCAAGATTGAAGAAGGTGAAGGTGGCGGTGTTAAAGAATGAAGAGATGGTAGATTTGGGTTCTAGGGTTTGAGAAGAGAAGATTGTGAGGTGGTCGAGATATCCAAATCTCTAGAGAGAGAGAGAAGAGAGAAGATAAATGAAAAGATGATGCTAGAGTGGAAACCGACAGCGATGATGAAGTGACCGTTGGAACAGAAGGAGACTGAGGTGGCGGTGTGGATGTGACGCCCCAAATTTTGGGAACATCAAGGTAATATAATACGACAATACACCAGGGTTTAATATAACACCAAGATTAAGATTTTGACATAAAAGTGGACTCAAAATTATTTTTTTGGAATTTTCTAAAAGTAGAGAAAGTTAACTGTTTTTCTGGTTCTGTGAGTCACAAACTTAGAAAAATTGTTTAGCTTATAAAAATACTTCCTTAGGTCCTACCAAAATTATCACATACTCTAGACATACCAAATATTACCCCATAAAAATAGATTTTGAGTTTATGGAGTTTTGATAGGAAAATAAATTCAAGAGATGGAAAAGATTTGCTGCTGGAAATTTAAGAAAGAAAGAAAAGCACACCATTTCTTGATTAATACACATTTATACAAGAGTGTAGGCATAGATTACAACATATATATATACAAATAGCATGTATTATGATGGAAAAAACAAGTGGTAAAAGAACTTGAGAGAAGAGGTGATGTAGGTTTACCTTTGTTGTACAAGACTCAACACAATTCTTTCTTTTCTTCTTCTTATTCTTCTTCTCTCTCTCTCTCTCTCCAAGATCACTCTCTCTCACTCCTCTAGTGCATGGCTGAAAATTGTGTAAAATGAGGAGGAGAAGTGTGCATATATATAGAGAAAGAATGGAGAGGTTTCTTAGGAACTAAGTTCCCTAAGTGAAAATTTGTCAAAGTGCTATCAAGGCCTTTCATCCATCACATGGCTAGCTACTTGGGCTCCAAGAAATATATATATGCGAGATATTTGTATTTATATATATAAATATATAAAATAATAGGAACAAGTACATTAATTAATAAAATATTACAATTAAGGTTTGGAATGAAATAAAATAGAAGTATATAGGGACCAAGTCTAAATTTATGAAATCTTGATATTTATTATTAATATACTAATATTAGAAAATAATTAAAATAATAAATTCAGGTCCCGTTAAATTAAAGTGCAAAGAAATGTAAGAAACTGAGCGAAAACGGCTTTACTAGGAATTAAGATTTTACAGTGATTAATCTATAATTACAGGGTCTAATAATTAATAATAGGATTTTAAAGGTGATTATTAATCTACCGGGATCGATTAGGGTTTACTCGAATTAATCAGCGATGCTTCCCGATTCTAGGGTTTAAAACGCAATTAAGCAAAAATGCAAGGGCTTTTTTGAAATAAACTCAAGGATAGGGATTTAAAGTTAATTACAAAATTAGGGTCTCTACAGTGGAAGAGTGAGGAAATGGTGGATTTGGGTTTTAGGGTTTAAGAAGAGAGAGATGGATGTGAGAGACAGAGAGACCCAAATATGTAGAGAGAGAAAAGTGAAGAGTGAAGGTAAAGTTTGTAATTTTTTTGAATAAAATAGAAGTAAAGGATGTGAGAGACCTTATCTAACATTAAAAAAAAAAAATGTGCACTTCTTCTACTACCCAAAATTAAAGAGGAATGTAAGACTAATTTTTCCTTATTTATACCTGTGTATAGCATGGATATTATGCTAATGAATAAAGATTGGGACCCCCTTTGACCCCCTTTCTTTTTTGATTGGTCACTTTTTCTTTTTCTTTTTCTTTTTCTCCTCCAATCACCACTTGCCACGTGTGTGTGGGGGTGGTGGGGGTTGAAGCTTGAGGGGGTCTAAATCACTACTGTATGCTAATATAGAAGTATTATAATGCATATTATGACTGTAATAAAAAATTTATTATGTGTAAATTGAAACTCATTTTGTAGAGATTTACCATTCTTTTTAGTTAGAGCACAAATATAATTCAAGTATCAAATTTCTCGCTTCATTTTTTCACTTACACAATATTATTATTTTATGTTTAGAAACTCGCAATTAAAATCTTTAAATTTATTCACAATGTTTTAGCAAGGTAGTTGACCTTATATAATTGACTACATAATAAATTAAAAGTTGACATTGTTAGTTTGCGGTTTGCTTATTTTTGGCTTTTTTTTTTTTTTTTTGGACTTATTTTCGTCTTTAGTGAATGTCACACCTAGATTTTCACTTTTAATAGTTGTTTGGAAAAATTTGAGTTTTTAATAACGACATTTGAAATATTTTTTTTAATTTTATTACTGTACTTAGACTCGTAAAAGATTTGTGTTGAGATGCCACCTAACATAGAGTTTGGGTGTGTAAGGCCACCCAGAAAATAGATTTTTAATGAGCTGGTACTTTTATATTTTATATTTATCAATGTGGGGTCTGTTTTATTTTAATGACTCTTATTAATGGTCTGCGTGGATCAGAGATGAGTTTGGGGGTTTTATGTTACGAGTAGGGAAGGTGTTAAGCACCCTACATTCTCCTTTCGGCATTGTTTTCCCTATATATGGTGAAAACTGTTGAAGTGCATGAGCTTTGATTTTTGTAATGATTGATTTATTAGTTTGTTAATTTTATTGTTTATTGAGATGAGAATGTCTTGATTGTGATGTTTATTAATTTGCTTGTTCGCCTGGTGTCAAGTGGGTGGTTACTGGGATTAATAGAGTGTGCTGATTGTTATATTTTTTAATTTCCTTGTAGGCCTAATGGCAAGTGGGTGGTTATTGTTATTATTAATTTTCTTGCAAGCCTGGTGGCGAGTGGGTGGTTATTGGTATTAATATACTTGTAGGCCTTGTGGCAAGTGGGTCATTATTGGTATTAATATACCTAACCCAATGTATAGGTAATATACCATAATTAGTGATTAGCTTGTTAGAAGTCCAAATAATAGTATATTTACTATACTGAGGACAATAATATAATATAATATATACATTTAGTGCTGCAAATGTAAATAAAATACCGAAAAAATTCGTGTCGATATATTTAATGTACATTCGGCTAAAGGACGATAGATATATAATAATATGTATCATTTACATATATATAGGGTACTGGTATATATTTAAATAACTCAAATGTAAATAAGGACCAAAAAAGTCCGCGCCGGTGTATTTACTATGCATTCAGCTAAGGAACAGTGTATAAGTCAGTGTATTTACTATACATTCGGTTAAGGGACAGTATCTAATAATAATAATAATAATATATAATATGTATTATTTATATATATATATATATATATAGTACAGGTATTTAAATAACAAAAATATAAATAAAGACTAAAAAAGTTCGTACCAGTATATTAACTATACATTCGGCTAAGGAACAATATATAATAATAATATATTATTTACATATATATAGTTAGTGAGGTTGGTAATGTTGGTGATAATATAAAAAATTCTATCTCAACATTGATACATGATGAAATGAAATAATTATAGAACTTATGAGATATTAACAAATATAATTAACTTTTAACATTAAAATGTGATGAAATAATGATAATGAAACTCATGAGATGATAACAAATATTATTAATTTTTAACAATGATATGTGAATGAGGAATATGATGATAAGATTCATAGGATGATAACAAATATTACTAACAATCAACAATGATATGTGGTGAAATGAATTGATGATGAGACTCATGAGATGTTAACAAATATTATTAATTTTCAACAATGATATATGATGAAGTGATATGATAATGAGACTAATGAGATGATAACAAATATTACCGACATTGAACTATAATATGTGATGGTAATGAGATTCAAATATTATAACAAGTTAATAAAATTATTATATTATGCCTTATTTTAATTTGGGCAGAGATTCAGCTTGATTTGGTTAGATAATCTTTCATAAATTAAGCGAAGATTTGACTTAAGTTGTTTAAATTGACCTATACTTAAAAAGATTTGATTTGTGGTTAATACCTTACTCTTTTCGTTTCTTTCTCTCTCTTTTTTTTCTCTCTCGAATGGCTTCTCTTTTCTCTCTGTTTTTCTTTTTCTGTTTACTGTTACTAATTATGGATTACTCCCTCTGATTTTACTCTCAAGGCTGTTATTTATAGGGAAGTAATGAGGCGTTTATGTCTCTCTCTCCCTCACTTTGTTGTGTTCTCTAAGAGAGAGTGAGAGAAAGATACACACACACACACACACATATATTAATTCCAAAGCCTTCATATTTATTTTTTTTTTTATTTTGTTGTTTGTTTATCTTTCTTTGCAGAAGGCGATTGCAAAGAACACTGATCAATGGAAGAAGCAACAACAAAAAGAAAGAAAATAAGAGAAAGAGGGAAGATAGATCACAACTCAGGGAGAGCCTCGGCTATGGGGTTGGAAGATTCACATGGACGGAAGGGTCATTCAATGGCAGTTGGCAACCATGTAATGCCTCAACCCTTTACATCTCATCGATATTGTCTGCTTTGGGCCATGCTCGCACAGATTTGTTCTTCCGAGTGGGTCACCCATCCCAGAACTACTCCAGCCTAAGCACGCTTAACTAGGGGAGTTCTGCTAGGGATCTCACCACCGGAAAAAGGCCTCAATGCTATATAAAGGTCTAGCATTTTACTTTTATAGCCCAAAAGCTCCCCCTCCATTCCCGACGTGGGACACCGGGACCTTACAATCCACCCCCCTAAGGCTGGACGTCCTGTGCAGTAACCTGCCAGCTCACAAGCCCGCCCACATGCATCGAGAGATGCTAGGGGCCCACACTCGGTACTTCGGAGAGTCGGCTCCAATACCATTTGTAACGCCCCAACCCTTCACATGTCATCGATATTGTCCGCTTTGGGCCATGCCCACGCAGATTTATTCTTCCCAGT
Organism: Camellia japonica; assembly: GCA_030407325.1. NCBI lineage: Eukaryota > Viridiplantae > Streptophyta > Magnoliopsida > Ericales > Theaceae > Camellia > Camellia japonica. Next base: position 58,989,704 of record JAPPVO010000007.1, read on the forward strand.
GGGTCACCCATCCCAAAACTACTCCAGCCTAAGCACGCTTAACTGGGGAGTTCTACTAGGGATCTCACCACCCGGGAAAAGACCTCAATGCTGTATAAGGGTCCAAATTTTTACTTTTATAGCCCAGGAACTCCCCCTCCATTCCTGATGTTGGACATTGGGAAGGAGTTCCTAGGCTATAAATGTAAAAATCTAGACTCTTATATAGCATTGAAGCCTTTTCCCGAGTGGTAAAATCTCTAACAGAACTCCCCAGTTAAGCGTGCTTAAACTGGAGTAGTTCTGGGATGGGTGATCCACTAGGAAGAATAAATTCGTGCGGGCGTGGCCCAAAGTGGACAATATTGATGAGATGTGAAGGGTTGGGGCGTTACAAATGGTATCAGAGCCGACTCTCCGGAGTACCGTCTCTCGGTGCATGTGGGCGGGCTTGTGAGCTGGCAGGCTATTGCATAAGGATGTGCAGCCTTAGGGGGGTGGATTGTAAGGTCTCGGTGTCCCACATTAGGAATGGAGGAGAAGTTCCTGGGCTATAAAAGTAAAATCCTAGACCTTTATATAGCATTGAAGCCTTTTTCCGGGTAGTGAGATCCCTAGTCGAACTCTCCAGTTAAGCGTGCTTAGGCTGGAGTAGTTCTGGGATGGGTGACCCACTTCGAAGAACAAATCCGTGCGGGCATGGCCCAAAGCATACAATATCGATGAGATGTGAAGGGTTTGGGTGTTACAGACCAGACTCCAAAAGCAACAGGAAAGCAGAAAGTACAAATAGAAGAGGAACAAAACCTACTAGAAAGACATTAAAGAAAAGTAAACCCTATAACAAGTACACCAGTCCTTTCTAAGACCTTTAAAGAGTCCTTAGCTACCTCTTTCACTGTAGATGATGGATTTGATATCCAAGAAAATAGTGCTACACCAGGCCCGAGTGACCCAATTTTAGATGAGGACAACGCTGGGAAATACTTAGATATTACTTGCATTCACCTCTCAATGGAAGAGAGAGACCGCCTTTGTAATCCTTGGTTATAGTCCATCATTGTGAAACTCAATGGTAGAAATGTGGGGTATAACTTTTTGATGCTCAAACTCAAAGCCATTTGGAAACCAATGGGAACTATTCATGGCATCAACTTAGGAAACCACTTCTTTTTTATTAAGTTCT